>JAVUPR010000446.1:0-482257 GCA_036785695.1 Gentiana straminea | reverse complement strand
GGCCATAGTTAGTCAAAGTAATGCCAAAAATCTCATCATTCCTAATCCGATTCCAAATTCATACTTGTCTTGAAAAGAAAATCATTCTAAAATTTCATTATAATTATAAGTAACTTTTGTCTAATTTCATAAAAAAATATTTCATTCTATTTATCTAGGTATACATACTTAAAATCTTGATAAAAATCTAACATAGATATAAATAATATAGAATAATATATCGAGATTACTTTACTTAATTAAAAATTTATTCTATCCAAATATATCATTTTTTATTATAATGATTATATATTATTTCATTATTTCCTTAAGAATAATTAAACTAAGTGCATCAATAATTGATATATTAAATTCATTTTATTTACTAACCAATCTCTACTCCCCACTTACGAATTGACATCGTCTCGATGTGTAATGAGTAGTAAAAAAAGTTGGTTTAGGAAATAAAATAAATTTTATAACGGTTGAATATTTTACGTGTCATATAGACTAGCGTTTATATAATATAGCATAATAAAAAAAATTAAAACAAACAAATATATTACAATATTAAAAAGTACAAGTTAACTACTAAATACTACTATAAACTAAAAACTCTGAAACTAAGTTAATCTAAGTTATTATTAAACTAATTTATTCTAAATTAATTTATTCGACCATTATTACCTTTTTTTATTGATATTCCAACATAACTATCTAATTTTCTCCGCTTGAAGATCCTCCCGGAATATCGACCGGTAAGTAGCCCTACCCGAGGAAGGCGAGCCGGAAAGTACTCATCCGTCGCTCTTTCCGGTTCCCTAGCCAAACGAACACTTATTCGGGAAATCGAACCATGCAAAAGGCATAGGTCGACGGATTCGGTCCGTCTTCCAAATGCAAAACTAACAATACTTTCTCCGAATCAATATTCCCCAATCTATAACAGCTCCGCTCGTTATAGCATATAATAGTAACAATTTCATCATCACCGATTTCCGAGAAATCATCAAGGTTGGATAAACTCGTGGAATTGATGAAACGTTTCCGTGTTCTCAAATGGGGAAGCAAAATGGCAATGGAGACATTTCTATCCCCTATTATAATGTTGGAATAAAACTTGATAAGATTCCGAACATTTGTTAATAAATCCTTCAAAGGTATCAAGTCTCCACCGATACTCAAAATGACTAGAGGGTGATGTTTGACTGGTGGTATATGAAAATTTTGATTGATTATGGTAGAAGTAAAAGGAACAACAAGCACCTTTAATGGTAACGACTGTACTGTAACGACTCTACAAGATACTAGCTTCAAAGTACCGAGTAAAACTCTCTTACCATTGTAACATTAATTCTTCCTCCGGGCATACGACAAAAATAATCCCACCCATCTTGCTTCCATTCTTATGAATGCGGTGATTGGTTGAAATTGCTTAAAAAAGGATTTGGAGTTGAGTCATTCATATAAATATAAGGAATTGGGTGGAAAAACGGATAATGCGGATTAGTGGAGTACGGAATTTGGGGTATGCGGAGGAGAATAACCGTTAACCGACGAATGATCGAACATTTTATACGGACTTTATAAGAAAACGAGAGACTTTATGAGCCGAATTGGCAATTTGAGGAGCGAGGCATACCGTTTCCTTATATAGAATTGCCGTAAATAGATAAGAAACAACTCGAACGAGGTCGGTAGAACACCGGGCCGGCGCGGGCCGGTGCATTACCGGCGCGGCCGGTGCTACGTTGCTCGGTCACGAGATTTTTGCATTTCGTGATGTTCTATCGTGGTTTATTCAAGGTGAATGCATGTATTTTTATCTAAAACAGGGGTGAAAAAGTCTAATAATATAGAAACAACGGAAAAAACGTAAAACTGCGAAGTGTACTAACCACAGAGTACATCAAACATGCAGTCTAAAATAAAAATCAAACCAAAGTATATCGTCATACATCGTAAAATAGGAAAAGTTTACTTAAACTACTCATCTTCATCGTAATCCTCATCTTCGTCATAAGATGAGTCGAAATGAGCCGAAAAAGATCCAAACATACTAGAAGTAAAGTCAGCCCCTGTAGACCGAGTCGTACTAAAATCATAGTTGAATCGCAGGATCCACCGAAGTAGATGCTTGAAATGTAGCCCGAGTCCGCCTCGTCGTCTTCGTCACCGAACCTTCCAATCCAAACGAGCCGAGACCTCGCTCGTCACATCCGCTCGGTTACTCCTCCCATGCCCATGGATGCATCAAATGAACCCGTAAACATACCACCTCGTCCTACGGATGACGGCATATAGTCCTGGAATAAAGCCGGTGGTGGAATAAAGTGGAATCCAATCGGGCATAGTATATGGGTCGGGTCGGACTTCTCGAGGGTAACGAGCGTAAATCTCTCGCATATCCGGGATCTATATCACCGATGAAAGCCTCTATGGCCTCTTTGGCCAATCCTAAGATCTTCGGCCCACTTCCTATTTTGTTCACAAGCTAAGGCTATATTAGCACGCTTCTAGCCCGAGCCCTCGAACCATATGCTTTGAAACATAGCCTCAATCCGGCTATTCCGTCGGAAGGGTCGCGGCCGGCGGGATTGCCTAGAGCTCGAGATGTATGAATAGTGAGATGGCGGTGGTGGTTGTTGATGTTGTCGGCGATTTGGATTATTGTAATTGATTCTACCGTTGCAGCGAGGCAAGGCGGTCGCTTTTGACCGATAAGTGGAGCACAAGGTGACATAATCCTATCCGAGGGTAATATTGGTATGTCATGAAGATCACACAAGGCGTAAATAAGATTAGGGAACGGCAAATGTCCTCCTCTAGTTTTATTCTTAACAAAATCACATGCCTTGGTAAAGATTAGCTTCCCGCATTTATTGGAATGTCATGAACCATAGCCCAGGCTAAAACAACATCTTCACGACCATAAGCACATAGATGAGCCGAAGGATTAACATTATATCCAATAAATTGCTTGATAGCCCTAATGTCCCTTATACAACGTCCATAAGGAAACCTATTATCCTTCCATACCGTCATAGGATCAAAGGCAGCTTCGAGCTTCAAATGATTTAGCCTCGTAGTCTACCAGTGTGTCTAAATTCCAAACAAGATGATAATCATCATCTTCAAGTATCTCGGTAAACCATAAATAGTATTTATCATGACAAGGATTGAAGGTGACATTAACCTTCCTAAGAGGGATACTTTCTAGTTCATCAAGAGTAGCCCTATCATAAGTAGATAAAACGAATAGAATTCGGCTACCATTGTGACATTTATGTTACTAGTGCGTTCCATCGCAATTTCCATCCATTCCCTATCGTGGAAGATTTTTTTCACTTCTTCTCCTACCCAATCAAAATCAATACCACGTTCTAAAGTGACCCCGCACTTACTGAAAAATCCATCATAGGCATTCTTAGCTTCATTACTAGCGGTTTTTTCAAAAGAAACGGCTTCTTCGAGTTCGTTTAAGGGTCGCGGTTTATGAACCGGTACTACTACATGGTTATCTGGTTTTCTTTTCTTAGAGGTTCTCCTAGATGACGAGGCCATCTACGATAATGGTATGACAAAATAACAACAAAAACAACAACAAACAACAAACACAAATAAGTACTTAGACCAAAATAAAAAATAAAATTAAAAAACTAAAAGCTTGATAAAAATTGAAATGATTGATATATATATATATATTGTTACCGTATAAAGCTAGAAAGAGTAGATAGTTGCCGGAATAGGTGGTGGTGCCGCCGAAATGTGTTGAGAAAAGAGAGGAGCTTTGCTTGTAAAATCTATCCTTTTATGCAATGGTGATGAATTTATGTAGTGGAATGGAAGAGAAGATGATTAATTAAGTAATTTGGGATAGAAAATTTGGTGAAAAGTGATGAAATTTTTGAAGAGGGGAAAAGGGGGCGGGGCGGCTTTTTTGGTTGAAAAATGAAGATGATGGAATTATGATGTTCCCTTAGGTTATAAAGCTAACGAATCGAACCGAACTCTATCGACTCGAATCGTTAGTAATTACTCGATTCCCTTTTTTTTTTTTTTGTGTAATAATTTAAATTGTATCATAAAAATATTTTTATAAAAATAATAAAATTATTTGATGATAAAATAAATTATTATGATTTTTTATAAAAGCTTTTAAAAATATTTTTGGTATGATAAATTTTAATTATATCATATAAACCATATATATGATATAAAAATAAGTTTATCATAGAATTTTTTTATGAAATCTTTAAAATTAAAAAAACATAAAACTTAATTTAATTCTACTCCCATCATTCTTAAATCTTCGAGATTTCTATAATAACGGTCCATCAACCTAATTCCTAGAAATGATGCGTTTGAATTCTCTCTTTGTTGTCTATCGGGATTTTCGGATAACCACCTAGTCATTCCCATCTTAATTACATTCAAACATTCATCCTGGGATTTGGTTGTGATGTCTCCACATTTTCCATTATGTTCACTTTTTCCGCAGATTCTACATCTCTTTAGAAATCTTGCCCTTCTCTTTATAGCACTTCTTGATTTTCCATTACAAAGATCTCTTTCTCTGATTTCGCGTATCAGTTCCTTGTTCAAGTTAGAAACTAAGGCTTCTATTCTAAAGGCAACATCTTTATCTAAACCTAATTTTAAAAGTAAAATAAAAACTTCTATTCTATCTATGAAAGGCATTCCAGTTCTTTTACGTCTATCCGGTAAAAGACGAAACTACTTAAATTGCATAATAAAAAGTGAATTAGAAAGATAGTACCCGTAATTGGCTGAGTTTAGAATTCCTGCTTCCTTAATCCGTTGGAGGGTCGTTAAGCAATAATATTTCTTCTGTTTGAGGTATCCCTTCGCCTTCCACGAATAATTTTACCCCGTGACCATTGGCTATAAAAGTCGTTTTTCCATCGCTAGTTCAACGGCTCAGGACTTATAGACTTTAGTTACGTCGTATGGACCTCGTCCATCTAGATTTAAGCTTTCCCGGAAACAACTTTAAACGTGAATTGTATAAAAGTACTCGATCACCTACATGGAACTCACGACTATAGATTTTCTTATCATGGAAAGCTTTCGTGCGTTCCTTTGATTCGAGCATTTTCATAAGAATCGAGTCGAAACTCTTCCAAATTCGTTAACCGAAGTAATCTATGATCACCAACAAATTTTTAGGATCAAAATTTAGGAATTTAATAGCCCATAAAGCTCGGTGTTCTAATTCAACAAGGAGATGACAAGATTTACCAAAAACTAATTTATAAGGAGAACAACCAATTGGTGTTTTAAAGGTCGTTCTATATGCCCATAATGCATCATCTAGTCTTTCCGCCAGCTTTCTACGATTTGAGTCCACTCGTTTTTTCCACGATTCTTTTAATTTCTCTATTAGACACCTCTACCATGTCCACTAGTTTGCGGATGATAAGGTGTTCCTAGTTTATGAGTTACACCATATTTCTCAATTATCTTAGTAAATGGTCGGTTGCAAAAATGTGAACCTCTCGTCACTAATGATAGCCCTCGGAGTGCCATATCTTGTAAATATATTCTTTTTAAGGAACCTTAGCACAACCTTGGTATCATTAGTGGGAAGAGCTTTCACCTTCTACCCATTTTGAGACATAATCAACCATTACTAGAATAAATCTTTTTCCAAACGATATAGGGAAAGGTCCCATGAAATCTATACCCCATACATCAAATAATTCACATTCTAAAATTGGTTGCATAGGCATTTCATGTTTTTTCGATATATTTCCCCATTTTTGACATGATTTACAAGATTTTACATATTTATACGCATCTTTATATAGTGTAGGCCAATAAAAACCACATTGTAAAACTTTAAAAGCAAGCTTTTTTACATCCTCCTTGATGACCTCCCCGCCTCACGATCATGACAAAACGATAAAACACTTAAAATCTCATTATCGTGAATACATTTTCTCGATTATTCCATCCGAGCATCTTCGGAAAAGATCTCGGTTTCTCCCAATAGTAAAACTTTAAGTCGTAAAAGAATTTCTTTTTCACGTCGCCAAGTCCAATGAGACGGGATGTAATTACAAAGTGTTAGATAGTTAACGATATTCCCAAACCATGGTAAATTTTCTTTTAATGGTATTCTATCTTTTAATAATTGCATGGTTAAAGGAGTATCGATCCTAAAAGTTGTTCATCCGGAAATGAATCTCGTATTTCATTTCCTTTTCCTTCATCATTTTCCATTCTACTTAGGTGATCTCGCTACTACATTTTCACTTCCCTTTTTATCCTTGATTTCTATATCAAATTCTTGAAGTAACGTAATCCATCTAAGAAGACGTGGTTTAGCATCTTTCTTACTTAACGTATACTTCTAGTGAATGGTCCGTATAAATAATAACCTTAGATCCAACAATATACGATCGAAACTTATCTAAGGCAAAGATTACAACCTACGCTTCTTTCTCGCAGTTGCATAATTGAGTTGAGCCGCATTTAGAGTGTGAGATGCATAGTAGATCGCCTTGAGTACTTTGTTATATCGTTGACCTAAGACAGCTCCTACGCCTAAATCACTTGCATCACACATTATTTCAAATGGTAAATCCCAGTCTGGTGCTACCAGTACTGGTGCAGTAGTCAACTTCGCTTTTAGGGTCTGAAAGGCTTCCATACATTTATCTTCAAAGTTAAATGGTACCTCTTTTTCAAGCAAATGACTTAGAGGCTTTGCTATTTTCGAGAAATCTGCAATAAATCTCCTATAAAATCCAGCATGTCCGAGAAATCCTCTCAAAGTTCTTAAATTGACTGGTGGAGGTAACTTTTCGATTACTTCGACTTTAGCCTTATCAACTTCGATACCTACTTCGAGATTCTATGACCTAGAACAATTCCTTCCGATACCATTAAGTGACATTTTTCCCAAGCTTAGCACTAAATTGGTATCTTCACAAATACGTTGTAACACTCGTTCTAAGTGTGATAAACATTCATCGAAAGAATCTCCATAAACGCTAAAGTCATCCATAAAGATTTCTAAGAATTTCTCGACCATGTCGTAAAATATTGCCATCATACATCGCCGAAATGTAGTCGGTGCATTACATAAACCAAATGGCATTCGTTTATAAGCAAAAGTTCCATACGGACAAGTGAAAGTAGTTTTTTCTCTATCTCCCCGCCGCAATGAATATCTCGTAAATATCCCGAATAGCCATCTAAGAAACAAGAATATTTATGTCCACTTAAGCGTTCCAACATCCGTACGATGAATGGAAGTGGATGATGATCTTTCTTAGTATGTTCATTCAGCTTTTCTAAAATCAATACACATTCGATATCCCGTAATTTCCCTTGTCGGAATCCATTCATTTTTATCATTTTCTTTTACCGTGAAACCTCCTTTCTTTGGAACCACTTGAGTTGGACTTACCCATTCACTATCTGATATGGGAAAGATTATCCCCATTTCTAATAGCTTAATGACCTCTTTCTTAACAATGGTTTGTAAATTTGGGTTGAGGCGGCGTTGTGGCTGAATACAAGGTTTAGCTCCCTCATTCAGGATGATCTTATGAACGCATATCTCAGGGCTAATTCCTTGAATATCTGCCACTGTCCATCCAAATGCTTTCTTATGATTTCTTAACATTCTAAGTAATTGATCCTCCTGTTCATTAGTTAAGGTTGATGAAATTATAATCGGTAGTAGATTATCGCTTTCAAGAAAAGCATACTTAAGATTTGAAGGAAGTTGGCTTCAATTCCGCATTCCTTGGTGGATCTTCTACTGAAGGTTTTAGAACTGGTCCTTCTAGTTCTAATTCTAAATACTTATGCCATGGATGTTTAGAAAACAGTCCCTTATCAAGATAAAGGATCACTTCTCTCATTTCAGTATCATTTTCATCTTCCTTATAGATAGATAATGCTAAACATTCTTCTAGCCTATCTTCATAATCTTGCAATAGGTCATCACGTAATGTAGATATCTCATCTATAAAAGAACATGATTCCGGTGATTTGTATGGATGGTTCATAGCTTTGAAGATATTGAAGGAAACTTCATCTTCATTAACTCTTAGTATTAGTTCTCCTTTTGAACATCGATTAATGTTCTTCCCGTAGCTAGAAATGGACGTCCTAGAATAATTGGTGCTGAATATCCTTCTTCCATTTCCATTATTACAAAATCTACTGGGAAGTAAAATTTGTCTACTTTAACCAACACGTCCTCGATGACTCCCTTAGGATGTTTAATTGATCTATCTGCCAATTGAAGGGTCATTTCAGTATTTGTAAGCTCTCCTATGCCTAGTTTCTTATAATCCTCATAAGACATGAGATTTATACTTGCTCCAAGATCACATAGTACTTTCTTAAACAGAAATCCTCCAATCTCACATGGAATGGTAAAACTACCAGGATCTTTCAGTTTAGGTGGTAACTTATGTTGAAGTATTACAGAGCATTCTTCATTAAGGCATATATTCTCATACTCTTCTAACCGTTTTTTGTTTGATAGGATATCTTTAAGAAACTTTCCATAGGTAGGCATGTTGATTAGGGCTTCGATAATATGACGAAAAGTATCAAGGAAACGAGCATACTTCTTATCAGTTTTTATCCTTTTAATTTGATCCTTAGGTGGGTAAGGTAAAGATTCCAAATCTATAACCTTTGGTTCTGAAGTTGTACTCTCTTTTCCTTTTTCCTTAGATCTTTGAGCATTACTTGTCCGCCATGTTTCATTCTCATACGATCTTTTCTTTGAAACATCTTCTGTATCGATTTTCCCTTTTTCGGTTATTGGCAAATCTTCCTTCTTTTCTTCAGTATTGTTTTCTCTAACATGTTCCTTAAATAAGGTTCTCAGGTCTTTATCCGTTGGATCTTTTAAATCCGAGGACTTTAACCCATTCCTCATTCTTACTTTCGGTGTTCAACATTACTATTTTGTCTTAAGAAATCTTCAATAATCTCTTCTTCTTCATCAGTAAATTCAAGTTCATCTGAGGTTTCCATATTCGTCTCAAATTTTCCATTTAAATCATTCTCTACTTCATTATTTCCTGAGTTTTCTGTTCTAGTGTTTCCACAGAGTTTTCTACTCCTCGTAATAACAGCATTTATCTCTCTCGGGTTTCTTTCGGTATTACTTGGTAATCCTCCTAGAGGTCTACTGTTTTTACGTTCTCCTTCTCTACTCAAATGATCTTCCATATTCCTTATTGATGCTTCTATAGTTCTCATTCTCGGTATCATGTCCACTCATGGATGTTTTTAACGTACTCATATCCTTAAGTGATCGTCCCTATAGAAATTATCATAGTTTCTACATTTTTAGCTTGAGTAGATACTACACCCATCATGTTCTCCATTAATTTCTCCCATTTATCAACTTCTTCAAATTTGAGTTGAACTTTGAGTGACCGGTATACTTTGAGTAGTATGTTGTGGATACGATCTAGTAATGATTGTAGGTTCGATTCGCGGTATCTCCTTGATAAACTTGATTACTATATGAATTCTTATATTGAACTCGGATACGGTGGTTGTCCTTGCTTACTAGGGTTTTCAGACCAACGATAAGTAGGGTGATCTCTTCTAATAGCATTAAACGAGTTTGAATACGCGTTGTTCAAATTCTTATGCTATTGTAAAAAACTCACCTCCTCCCTTGAATATCCTTCTGGTTCTTCTTTCCCTAATGACACATTATCATGATTTGAGTAGTCATTTGTTAAATTATTTTCCGAGTTAGTATTCTTACTGGCTTGTAAGCCATCAAATTTCCTACTTAAATTCTCCAAGTGTGCTAGAACTTCCGTATTCGATGTACATTCTCCTGCAAATGCTACTTTTCTTGTGCTAGAACCGGTTTCCCACATTCGGTTATTTTTTGAAATCTTTTCAATAGCATCGTAAACTAATTGGGCTTCACTCATCATTAAAGAACCACCACATGCATGATCAACGTCTGCACGTGAGTCTTTCCTCGCCATTTACGTAAAAGTTGGATTTGCATATCTAAGGAATAACCATGATCGGGACAAGCTCTTAATAGTTTCTTAAATCTCTCCCAAGCATTCCCAAGCGTTTCTTCAGATCCTTGTCTAAAGTTAGCAACTTCGACCTTTAATTCCAAATTTCTACCAGGAGTAAAATACTGCTTTAAGAACTCGGTTTGAATCTCCTCCCAACTTGTCAATGAATGATGTGGGAGTGACATAAACCAATCTCGTGCTCTTCCTTTTAAAGAAAAAGGAAACATAGACATCCTCGTTAACTCACGACGAGCACCTTGACTTTTGGCTGTATTACACAGTTCTTCGAAAAGATAGAGATGATGATGTGGATCCTCATCATCTTCTCCTAGAAATTGGGCTCTTGTGTCAATTAAACCAAAAAGATGAGATTTTATTTCGAAATTATTCGCTCCTTCATTTGGTAAATGAATTAGATTATTAGTCTGGTTTCTTCTTACGGTCTGATCACAGATAGGTCTCGGGTTTGGTAGGTTAGGATTATTATGATTATTCTGGTTCCGATTCTGATTATTTCTATTATTAGGATTCTGGTTATTAGGATTATTAGGGTTTTGTCCATGCCCTTGAGCATGTTCTAGCCCTTGTTCAGGTGTTTCATCACTGGTTTCGGCCATTCTCGGTTCTTGATTTGATGATGATTCGTCAGGATTTTCCTGACTAGTATGACCACGTTTACTCTCTACTCTTAACTGCCTTTCGTAGGTATTTATGTCAGGCTTATAAGGAGTGAGTGGGGCCTTACCGCTTCTGGTCATCAACTATCGAAAACAAAAATAACTTGAAAAAGACAAGTAAAAAGATTGGTAACTTACCTACAAGGTAAGTACCAACGAAAAATAAAAAGAAATGTGATAAGAAGAGTGTTGACTTATCCTCGAGAATTTTGAGCTAATACAAGTAAAACCATTCGAACACAATGAATTAGCGTCGTTCCCCGGCAACGGCGCTAGAAAGCCGACGTGGCCTTTTCTAGTGCTAAACCGCCCCTTAACCGACGTGTATCGGGTCAAACTCGTAGTGCTAGTGTGGAGAGTCGTGTGTCGAATCCTCGTGGAAACGTGTGGTAATTCGTAGTGTGGTTAAACACCAAAAAGCCGTTATTAACTCAATCTAAGTCGCAATTTTTCTTTTTTCTATTTAGTAACCTTAAAACAAAGAAATAAATGCATAAAACTAAAATGTATATATATATAGATACATAAATATATATATAAGTATATAGTAAATACATATATATATATATATATATATATATATATATATATATATATATATATATATATATATATATATATATATATAGATATAAATATATATAGGTACCAATACAATATATAAGATATAAATACTAGTAATATTATTAGAAACTAGCCAAGAATATGTCACCGAATCGATCTCTTTTTAGTAGAAATAGATGTGCTTAATCTTTCCTTATTTTAAGGTGAATCAATTATATATGAATCGGTGTACTCCTAAGCTAGACAACTCCTCCTCACACGAGCGTATGAAATTGTCATATGTCAAATTGTCATCGCTTAATTTCCACAATCGCCCCATGCTAATCTCGCTTAGTCCGAACAGTACCGAGTACAAATCTACCCCGGATAAAAGAGGTTATTCCGTTTGTCGTACGGCCGATGTTATTCAAAAGGCTCCGGTTGTCGCGGATCGATTTAACTTTCCGGTGTTAGTTTCAATTAAACCATTGATTTTAACATTATTACGATCTTGAGCACAAATTTAATAAGATTCATCTTTCCCAAGACAAATCTGCCCCCGGGTAGGAAATAGGATTCCGTTGTCACGCTTTCGCACGGCCATTTTTACCCTCCGGTTTTTCTATCTTTTATCTCATATCCTAACTTCTCTGGTCAGTTCATCATTAGGTTATATGTTGCGATTCGTCTTGGTTAATTACGTCAATCCGAATATTATCAATACGTTGCAAAATAGAAAAAAGATTCATTATAATCGATTTTAATTCAATTTTAACATAGTCATCATCTATTTCCCTAAAAAGATAAAACTAATTCAATTTCATATCTTGGCTAGATATAGAGTTAGCCTAATATCATTATAACTAATATATAGATACTAATAACAACAAACAAACATAAATACATTAAAAAGTTACCATATTACAATTGTAGCGTCAGAGCCGTATTTTCCGGAAATAACAACTCCTTTAGCAACAACGAGCCTTGATAATCCTTCTAAATACTATAACGGTACTTATACTACATTATTATTTCGGCAGAGTGCCGTTTACGGTATTTACAGAACTAGAAACTAGATTAAGATAATATATATATATATAGAAAGTGGATATATATATATATTGGTACAACTCCAAATGCTTGCAAATGAGGAGTATTTATAGAGTGAAGCACAAGGCCGGCGCGGGCCGGTGTAGTACCGGCGCGGGCCGGTGCTACAGTGGAGATTCTCTCCTGACAGTCCCCATGTGCTGGTGGCAGAGATATTCCGGCTCGGGCCGGGTTTTTTCGGTTCGGGCCGGATCTTGAAAAATATCTTTCTTCCGTTTCCTACTGTTTCGGTTTTATTTCTTCAGTTTTCCATCATACGTACCCTGAAACAGTCAAAAACACGAGCCACAGTAATTTTGATCATAAAAACTATAAGTTTTACTAAAATTATAACGATAATATCTATTTATAACGATTTAGATTTTTATGTGTTTTTAGATATATTTTTATGGAATTTATACGATATTATCGTAAATACGATATAAAAAGTCATATAATTTAGTTATATTTTATCATACATCAACTATACCCTGCTGATGTGTTCACTAAATCAGTTCAACAGAGAAAGTTTCAGTTGTGTCTAGACTTGCTGAATATTCAAAGCTTATAAAATGAAATCGGATACTCGGTTGAGGGCGATCTATTAGTGTAATGCCCGAAAGACAATTTTGTAATTGTTTTATTTAATAAATGAAATGATATTATTATTCATATTTATTATTCTCCACTACAAAAAATAGACTTTTTAGTGACAAATGAATTTGTCGCGAAAAGTGCTTATTTTCATCGGTAAAAGTTTTCGTGACGAAATATTTTTGTCGCGGCGTTTGTTGTGTATGCAAAGTCGGTAAAGGCTTCTATTGTGACAATCGGAATATTAGTCACTAAAGAAGTTTAGTCGCGACGAATCTCATATTTTTGCCACCAAAGCTTTTCATGACAAACAAACGGTTTTCTCACCGTAAAAGTATATCGTGTGGCAAAATTTTTGTCACAAAATAATGAACATTTTATCACTAATTCAGTGTTGTTGTCACCAAAGGGTATAAACACTTTTTTGCATTAACGGTTAATATTGACAAGTGCTTTGTCACTAAGTCATATTTTAATAATAATAATAAATAATAATAATAATAATAATAATAAATAATAAATATTCAAAATATAATAATAGAAAATAATAATAATAAATAATAATAAATATTCAAAATATAAAATAGAAAATAATAATAATGAATGATAATAATAGTAATAGTAATATTGACATACATAATAAAGTGTTAAACAATTATTAATGCTTAATTTGTGATACACAAGCTTTCCATTCACTTAAGGGGTATCCAAATTCTCTCGATAAGATACATTCAACGTTATAAAAAAATACATGCAATAATTCATCTTCTGCATGCAAATATTGAACTGCCAAGAAAATCTATGCTTCAAGAACAAGTGAACAAGATGAATTAAGAAGTCAGAAACAAAACCTTGTATGAAATCATGAATGCTTCCTCAATTATGAAATTCATAGCTAAAATCTAACTTTGTTGAATTGGGGCAGAAGATTATATTTACCTTGCTCCAATTGGAAGGAAAGATAAAATCATTTTTGAGATTGCTATATAGCAAAATTCCAAAGACAGCAGAATCCCTAAGAGCTGCACTTGACTAGCCCTTTTTACAAGATAAAAAATTTCAGCTAACAAATAAAAACCCACGAAAATTAACAAGCATATGAAGCGTTTTCAACGATTAGAAGCATACCTCTTTATGGATTGATAAAGCATTTGGGCTGCTAAATCAAATTGCAGCAAAACTGCTCTGCTTCTTACCAAATTACCAAAATCACCCCATCCATTATGTGGCAGACAAACATTTAGTACGAGAACTTCAATAAAAAGAAAGGCATATACTGGGAATGTTTCTTAATCATTATGCTCAAACACAAAACAAAACTTTTGAAATGCAGTAGGATGTATTACAAAAAGACAGGAATTGTGCAGAATCCGAGGACATTTTCTCTTCATTTCACACAAAACTATAATTACAGGCTCATGTTATGGATATTAAAAAAGAAGATTAAGACTGAAAAAGCTAGTGCATATCTGATCATAAAAACAGACAGACATAACACATATTCATGTTGACAGATTGCATGTACAGACTGTTAAAACAGTTTATCAGCTACACATTTAAGCCTTATGAACAAGCACACATTCAGAACTTTACTTAGAAAACATGACTAAACTTGTCAAGTGCATGATATAAGACCCAAAGGACCACCTATGTACAACACTGTCGCAAAGCCTTTGATGAGCTACATACCAGAATGGCCGGTTGTGGCCCATAAATAGACATATGACCTTTTGTAAAATATGGAAGTTCCACCACTGAATGCAACCAGCATTAGCTCAGCTCTAACCCCACTACCACTACCAATGAAAAAAATGTTTAGTGATTCCATTTCAAACGAAGCAACTCTATACATAAAAAGCATAATCCAAACCTTTTTTGAAAGTTGAACCCGGAAAAGTCAGCCTAACAAAGAAAACACAACATTAGAATGGGAACAAAAACATGTATTAAACTAGAGCTTCGTTCTACAAATTTTATTCATAAGTGATAAGAAATATATGTAGAAGACATAATATGAAGAACAAACAGTACGTAATGCCACTTTTTGCTATATTGTAAACTAGTGAGATTCCCCTTTCGTCATTGTTCGTACGGCTCTATCAAATCCATCAATAACTTGGTAACTTGGTCTCGCGCAAGCATAAAAGCTTCGCATTAACCAATTATAAAAAAAAAAAAAGAAATGGCACCAAAGGATAGAGGAAGGAGAAAATCGCACCTACATCTACCAATAGGAAAAAAACTTGCATCACCGTAAAATATGACAAATCTCGAGACGTAACCACCCAAGCCGAGACATACCGTAAAAGCGGATTTACGAAGGGCGCGTACTTTCACATCATGGCTGTTTTTAATCCATGGATGAGCCGAAATAAATGCCTCTATCCGTCGGGCAAATGAAAATGATTATTCATAGTATTTCTACAACATAAACTACCCCAATTATCATAAGACAATAATGACCAAATGAACAGAATCACTACCAAGTAGTAGTACCATATGCCCAACGAACGTAGGGGTGAGACGATCCAAATCCGCACATCCATAAGCAATGCCGAATTCTCGCAAGTATAGCATACATATTATCGTAGGACTTAAACCAAACCGAACATCGATATTAGCGCTTTTATGCACAAACTCTTTTACATTCAAATTTCCCTGACTTGCCGGTTGCGTAACGGGGAATCAATGTATATACATCAAGTAGCTAATCCGATCGTGTACATGCACAACTATCACCAACAAAATGAATAGATGATGGTTTCATAATAGTTATCTTTAAAGTTATGTATGTATCATTTTTAGTGTTGTAAAGTGGTTGTAATCAAACCGTATTAATGCTAATTCATGTAGAGAAAAATCAAAAGAAATACCTAAACGGTCGGTGATCGGACTCGCCGCATTCCTTCTTTAGAATACTCCAGCTTGTCTAGTCGCTTAATCATGCATGGAAATCCAAATGCGAGAACCGTACAATTCGACACTTGCTCACGGCATGTAATTTTGTCTACAATTAAAGACGTGACACCTACCAAATAATAGCCACTTAACAATACCGCATATCCGATCAATGAATGAAAACAAAAAAGAAGATTGTGTAGCAAAGGAAACCATTACATATAATGACTCGTAAGCTCTTTAAGTCTCCAATGGTTGGTGAAAGCTCCCACCCAAGTTCGGGATTAGACAAGTTCCTAAATCTTGATTATGAGTATCATCTCAAACCAACAAATTCATTAACTACATTGCCGAATGATGCCTTAATAGTCATCAATGCTTTTCTTTCAAAATAGATAAACATAAAAACAAAAAGGACTAAACTCAGCTTGCTTTCTTAAATTGAATCAATGAGATACATTAAAATACTAAAAACGTACCATATTGTAAGCATAAAACAGAGCAGTGCTTGTAATCTGATCGGAGCAGGTGTGCATACAAACATGTTGAGATAGATCGGACTAAGAATAAAACAGAGAACATGGAGCATATTGTAGGTACATACTTAGAATCGCACATCGTGACTTATACAAGACAGAGGCACAAGTCATACAAAGCTTATAGAATAAATGCAAGACATGGAAAAAAGCATGCTTGACGACTTAAACATATAAGCATATAGCAGGTTACTAAACAAGAATGTAATAAACATATAAGCATAAATCGAACAGAACCGTACATTACCGGGACATAGGGCTCAAATAAGCAACTCGGAGATAGCAATGCGGCTGATTTTACCTTGTCTATCTCGTCTCCCTTCGAGAAAGATGCCAATGCTATCAATGTCCCCCGCATATTAAAATTATTCATCATTCTTAGCTCTCAAAATTGGAATCAATCCCTTTGCATATAACAAGTGATTTTGCATTATAATGTAGAAGAATCCCATGACAAAGAAGCCTATACCATCCAATCACATATAAAGCATCAAAAATATTGCTTTAGTGCTCCAAAGTTGTGGGCAAAACAACCAAACACAGGAAATACACATCAAGAACCAATCACATATCTTGAATTCTTAATCTAATCACATAAAAACTTGAGTAATAAGTGCGTCTCTTTTACAATGGCTGAAGTATATACTTCAAGAAAATAATTATAACCTATGCAATGACATGATCTGCAATTCAAAAAAGAATTTAACAACCCATTACCAAGCCACAAAAGATCATACACTTGTTAGAGCTTTTATAATTCATAAAGAAGCAAACGAAGTATTCTTAGTCGATGCTAGTGACAAAATCATTAAATATATATCTATCCCCATGAAATAAGGTGTATCACCTGCTCTATATGGCCATTGCTATCACCAATAGTTACCATATGCTACCGTTGCTTCCATTTTCTAAAAAATGATTTTCTTAAGAAAAAAGATAAAAATGCAAACTTGAACAAGAATCGGAAGTTGACTTAATCGTAGAGATGCTTAAAATACATAAAATAATATTGATACACTCGCTTAATGTACCTTATCGTTCATGATTCTTCCGTCGTTCATCTTCTCGGGCAACCTATGAACACCAATGTGTCCACTCGGGCTCCTCTTAAACCGTATGTAGGCACTACTCTCGCAGAAGCCATTTAGCAAAAAATAGCTTTCTCAATATACTTCAATGGTTCATTTCACCGGAAAACGAAATTTTGAGATAATATTCAAGCCGTGAAGATAGAGAGGCATAAATCTAACCTTTCCCCATAAAAAACAAAGATGATAAATCAATCAATCAACAAACAAACTAACTATGAAGAAAGACATACCAATCGGCAAAGGAAAATGCTCAACACGATCTCGCTTCTCCGAAGAATAAAAAGAGAAAGAAAAAAAAATAGTTGTAGAGTCCGATCATCTATCAATGAGGTATTAAAGCAGGGAAGGTAACAAGAAACCATTAGTCTCACTTTTCAGGTTAACTAGTAAATGTTTACTGAATTCATTTATTGGAATAATAATAAAAAGTCCCTAATTATTACCATCCTTTGAAAATCCAAAATACAAAATGTTTAATTGATGGAGACAATGAGAAAATTTACTAACCATATGGTCTCTTGCCGGAAATATGTTGGGATGTTGGAATGACATTATACAACAACTATATGCGAAACTGAAATCTTTCAGTTGATTCTGATCACTAATTGATTGCTCACGCCCTAGATTCGGTAGATAATAGCATCACGATTATCTTCAAAAGACACATAGACTGTCACACCACCAGAAGTACTAAAAACAACATGCAATGCATTGACAAGAAACGAAGAAATCGATCTCAATCATACAGTTATCTTGACTTCGTTATTTTAAGCACTCTACAGAAAGGTTCTCGATAAAGCTAATGTGACTTCTTAAAAGAAAAACAAGAGAGAAATATAGGTGAAGAAAGGTAGTTATGTTAAGAAATAAATCATAAATATTTAGTCTTAGTAGTAAGACAGAGCACATCTTATGCCTTCTCACACTTTTAGATGTGTTCCATTTAGTAGTTATAACTCAGACACAACAAAAAAAAGTGAAGAATAGCGGGTTGTGGACATGTTACATGTTAGCTCATAGGGGAATTGAAAGTCTCTCAATAGACAGTCCCATGAACAACAAAAAATGCATAGCATAGAGCAAGCAAAACAGAGTATTCCTCTCAAGCATCTCCCTTACGTTTGATCTTCTATTCACATGACCTCTTGCAAAAGAAAACGAAGGCAGCTCTAAGTTAAAACTTGGCTAGAAAAGCTGAGAATCAAGTTCTCTACATAACATGAGATTCTTGAAGGCATAAACACTCCTAGCACAATTATTGTGTACACCAACAATACACATTTGAATTGGTTTACAGGTCAAATGAAAGAATGACTACCTAGAGTCCACTATACCTTGTATCATGGAAAAGGTAAGAAAAATGCCAAACAACTTCCATTTCTAAACATCTGACACGGCTGCTCCGATGACACGAACAACAAAATCCGCATCAAGAAGGTTAGAAAACCGGGGAAATATTGGAAATCCAAATTCCAATAATAAGGCAATAACATATAGACACATCTAACACAAGAAAATCAAAGTACGTAATTCATAAGTAAAATGAAACTTTTGATTCCCCATAAGATGGAATCGGATAAATGAATACAAGTTGTATGAAAACAACTCAATCCAAGGCCACTTCACGCAACAAATGCAAGTAGTCGTACACCTTGTTTTTATTAGAAAATGTTGCTATGACTCCCCAGTGAACTTAGATCACAAAGAAACAGCTAATGCGCTTAGCATCCTTCAAAGACCGACAAATAAATATAGAAATGAACAAAATGAATGCAGCCGGTCATTCATACAGATCCTATAGCTAACAATGAGCACCAAATCGGACATAAAAATAGTCAAGGAAAACCAAAACGCATAATGAGCACCAAATCGGGAAAAAAAAACCTTCCTTCCAAATTACCATAATCAACACCGAGTCGTGAGAACAGGAATCAAACATGTTAAAGAAGCATATCATAAGCATTTGTTTCACAATCGGTGGATCTATTTGCTCTATCGGAGATTCGAAGCAGATGAATCTTCAAAATTTCGAGATACGGATGGCTTGTGGAGAGAAACCCTACGGGGATTGAAAACGTCGATTGCCGCCGACTTGAAAAATAATGGAGAATTGGAATCGAATGCGAACGACAAAAAGAGTTCACCTTTTTAATGACCTTCGGTACAAAATGGTGCTATTGGTTGTCTCTGAAACTGATATAATAATAATAAAATAAAATAAATTAAAACAGTAGTATTCATTTATAACAAGTGGCATTGTCACAAAAAGCTTATACAAAATATATTATAATCTCGTGCCAAAGAACGAAATGGTACTTGTGACAAATTTTAAAACCTTTTGTGAGAACTTTGTCTTCTTGTCACTAGTAAATACATCTTTTATGACAAATGAATTTTTTTGTCACAAATAGCTATCATTTTGTGAGAAATTTAGCATTTGTCACTAATATTTTGTCACAAAAACTTCTTTTTTTGTAGTGCTCATATTCACCGATGTGACAATAGTATTTACACTACGTAAAAACCTAAAGTATATCGTTTATGTAATCACTTAACTCAAAATTGTACGAGATATACATGGGAGGATTGTGTTAGTGAAGATGTACTTAAAATACAATTAGCCCGTAGTGAAGTTAATCGAGAGTATCGGGTCTCTCTTTTAACGTGCTATTAATGCGCCCGAACACAATAGGTGTGATTGTCTTATCCGGACTTTCGGTTAAGAGAACCTAATGGGGCATTTATATATGATAGATATATCATATAGGGCGGACCGATTTGATTAGAGTTCACGATATAATTCCGTAATCGAGAAGTCTTATCGAATCAATCGATGATCGTATTTATGGATATATCTTAATCCCGAGGTGATCACGGTCAACCGCTTGAATCGCATGAGGTTTGACTTGACGGTTAAGGATTACACCGAGTCCGTGATCCGAATTACCCCATCTTGGCATTAAACCGGATTGAGTGAGTAGTCCGTGTTATCACATATACGGAATCCATTCCTTCCATTTATGGAAGTAGATAGACAGTTCCCTTATTTGTTAATCCTAAAATTGATCGATCGTACGAGTTCATATTACACTGATTAGCTACCAGTGAGTTGTATGAATTAATTGATCACTATGGGGTTAATGGTAAATAAGTATAAGAGGTTCTAAAAAGGGTTAACGGTAACATCCCGATTTAGAATGAACAGTCTTTGGAGGATTAATCCATATGCAATTATTATATCAATGGACGCTTATTATCATTCTCGTGAGGAGATAAATATAATCTCATAATCGGAGGAGTGCAGTCACGGGATTATGGTGGCATATTCCTGTAATTGATTTATCGAATATAATTATTCTGTTCGTAAGATAATTATTTATTTGATTTATCGGAGCCGCTGATTATTAGTCCATGGTCCCCGACGTGCCTCCAATATAGGATAGCTATTCTCGGACGTCGAATCCTAATAATATTGATTTATTTCTTATTAGAATTTAATTAAAACGATATGTGAATTAATTGTTTAGTGGACTATTAAATTAGTTGGGCTAAATAATTAAATATGTGAAAAAGACATTTTTCATAATCTTGGCCCAATTTAGTGTGTATGGCCAAAAATTATTGTGACTAGGTCACAAGGAGTAAATTTTCGGCCAAAGGTGTATTATGGAGCAAGAAATTAGTTTTCTTGTGATTAATAAGACATGTGCACAAAATATTTATTGGATAAATATTTATGGTAAAAAATAAAGGTAATTCTTATTCTAGATTTGTTCTAGAATATTTTGGGATTATCTTTTATTTATTGGATTTATTTATTTGCAAAATAAAAATCCTTGGAGGACAAGGATTACTCTCCTATATAAAGAGAATTCTCCCAAGCCTAAAACACAACACAAATTTCGACTTCTATCTCTTAGAGAGAAGAAGGAAAATTTTCGGCCAAGGGTGAGAGGGAAAATCTTGGAGGTTTTCCGGGTAGCATATCGGAAGGATTCGAGACGAGGATTTCCTTCCACCGGGAGTTGCTTGGATCAAACGTGCGGAAGATCGTGGTGCTCTTCACACCATCTTTTGTTTGCGGTTCTTCTACATGGATTTTGAGATCCAAGAGGTATGATCTACAACCCCTTGTAGAGTAGATCTAGTTATTTTATTACGTGTAATTTATAAATCTAGATCCTTAAATCGCTTCCGTTGCGGATGATATTACTAACAAGGGTATCGTAGGCCTCGGTGATCTATATTTATACGTATAAAATATTAGATCTAGAAGTGGAAAACATGTAGTTTTTGTGTCCCAATTTTTTTTATATAGGGGCCGAATATTTGCATATTTTTTTTATGTTGCGATTGTTGTGGTTTGAAGAGATGGATTGGGGTTGGTACTGTTTACTCGTTAGATCTATTGTAAGCTCTTTCGATTTAGATCGTTTGAGCATAGGATTGATGTAAAAGTTGTTGTTTTTTTTTTTGTAATTCCGGAAAACGATGATGAACACGAGATGAAGACGGAACTCGAGGTATGAATAGGAGTCGGGGAGGAAAATTTTTTGTTATTTTTTTTTTGTACCACACGGCTAGGGTTTGATTTTTTTTTCAAACCCTAATTTTTTTAAAATCGGCAATTTTAAAAAATAAAAAATAAAAAAAATAAATAAAAAAATCATTTTTCTGGAATAAAAATACAGCAGGATTTAAAAAAATTAAATAAATTCGAAAAAAAAAATTTATTTTATTTTATAAAATAAAGGCCCCTTCTCCTTTCGGGTTCGCGGTTCGTGGTTCTAGGCTCAAACATCGAAGACACGAAGACAACAAGTTGTAATTTACTGCTTTCCTAGGATAGATTAGATACGGGGGTACCAACGATCCATCTCGGTGTTTAAATTTTCAGCAATTTATTTTTTATGTGTTTGATCATAAAATAGATATAAAATCGGAATTGCCATGACATGCATCATATCATAAATCCACTCCCTGCATACATGTAGAATTTTAATTTTGGTAATTAAAATAGGCATGTATACAAACTCGCGTAATTAGTTGAAATTTAATTAATACGTGGTAATTAATTAATTTAGTAACTAATTAAAGATCCGAGGACGGGTTATGAAATCGTTAAGCCTTTTTCGGTGTGTGTTCTCGGTGAACCGCCTTAAAAGCCCAAACGAGATCACGTTTTCAATTCATAGTGTCTACGAGATTGAATGATGGTAAAAGAACAATAAATCTTGGATAAATACGGTTCGCCTATAGGTTGGGTGGTCAACTGAGCTTCGCTCGACCGACTTAACCCTCATAGTGTGATGTATGCACGGGGGTCCGGCAAGACTAAGCTACACCGGCGAGCGGAGGGGTGATTCCTTCTTATCTCAATGGGGCTCTCTTGACCCGATTTCGTCCTACTGTCACATATGTTCCAACGAATAGGACGGGTAGGCTTACCTACGTTACCGACACCATTCGTAATCCTTGATTTGATGTGCTTTTATGTTAACATCAAAAAGATGTGGTTAGTTAACCCACCACCACTTCCAAAATATTGAGTGGGAGCGGGGGAGGCGACAGCCAACCCCACGGCCTCTACTATAGATACAAGTAAGTGAGAGAAGGGTGACGCCTCGCGGCGTTTTGATTTCGTCCCCCTACGGATGGTGTTCACCCCTATCAACATTCATGGCTTGGTCTCCGAAAGGATAGGATTTCCGGGTACTCGTCGGGTCACTGACCTATCTTACGACGGCACACTCGGGGCGTACCTAAGAGATCCGATATAGTAGGTCACGCTCATCAAGGGTATTCTTGATAATATCTAGGCTAAAAAAGGAAGGTAGTCAATGAATAAAGGGATGTTCGATTCTCGTGGGATGTTCGATTCTCACAAGTTATTCATTGATGAGATTGTCTCGATTTAACCGTCATCTCTTTGACCTACCCTACGGCGGCACTGAGATGCGACGTTAAAACCTTGGAATGGTAGAGTAGACTTAATTTTAGTTTACAATTCCTAAAATAAACTTATATTGTAGTGTTAAACTTGAATTAATATATGACATTTTATTTTCAGCAAAAATGTCTGCTCAAATTTTTGCTTCACTGTCTGAAAAATTATCGGGAAACAACTTTAAGAAATGGAAGAGTAATCTAAACGTGGTACTCACATACGAGAATGTGCAATATGTACTCACTTCTGAATGCAATATTCACCGATGTGACAATAGTATTTACACTACAGAAAACCCTAAAGTATATCGTTTATGTAATCACTTAACACAAGGTGTATGGGATATACACGGGAGGATTGTGTTAGTGAAGATGTACTTAAAATACAATTAGCCCGTAGTGAAGTTAATCGAGAGTATCGGGTCTCTCCTTTAACGTGCTATTAATGCGCCCGTAACACAATAGGTGTGATTGTCTTATCCGGACTTTCGGTTAAGAGAACCTAGTGGGGCATTTATATATGATAGATATATCATATAGGGCTGGACCGATTTGATTAGAGTTCACGATATAATTCCGTAATCAAGAAGTCTTATCGAATCAATCGATGATCATATTTATGGATATATCTTAATACTGAGGTGATCACAGTCAACTACTTGAATCAGTATGAGGTTTGACTTGACGGTTAAGGATTACACTGAGTCTGTGATCTGAATTACCCCATCTTGGCATTATACTGGATTGAGTGAGTAGTCTGTGTTATCACAGATACGGAATCCATTCCTTCCATTTATGGAAGTAGATAGACAGCTTCCTTATTTGTTAATACTAGAAACTCGATCAATCGTACGAGTTCATATTACACCGATTAGCTACCAGCGAGTTGTATGAATTAATTGATCACTATGGGGTTAATGGTAAATAAGGATAAGAGGTTCTAAAAAGGGTTAACGGTAACTTCCCGATTTAGAATGAACAATCCTATGAGGATTAATCCATATGTAATGATTATATCAATGGACGCTTATTATCATTCTCGTGAGGAGATAAATATAATCTCATAATCGGAGGAGTGCGCCACGGGATTATGGTGGCATATTCCCGTGATTGATTTATCGAATATAATTATTCGTTCGTAAGATAATTATTTATTTGATTTATCGGAGCCGCTGATTATTAGTCCATGGTCCCCGACGTGCCTCCAATATAGCATAGTTATTCTCGGACGTCGAATCCTAATAATATTGATTTAGTTCTTATTAGAATTTAATTAAAACGATATTTGAATTAATTGTTTAGTAGACTATTAAATTAGTTGGGCTAAATAATTAAATATATGAAAAAGACAATTTTCATAATCTTGGCCCAATTTAGTGTGTATGGCCGAAAATTATTGTGACTAGGTCACAAGGAGTAAATTGGCCGAAAATTATTGTGACTAGGTCACAAGGAGTAAATTTTCGGCCAAAGGTGTATTATGGAGCAAGAAATTAGTTTTCTTGTGATTAATAAGACATGTGCACAAAATATTTATTGGATAAATAATTATGGTAAAAATAAAGATAATTATTATTCTAGATTTGTTCTAGAATATTTTGGGATTATCTTTTATTTATTGGATTTATTTATTTGCAAAATAAAAATCCTTGGAGGACAAGGATTACTCTCCTACATAAAGAGAGTTCTCCCAAGCCTAAAACACAACACAAATTTCGACTTCTATCTCTTAGAGAGAAGGAAATTTTTCGGCCAAGGGTGAGAGAGGGAAAATCTTGGAGGTTTTCCGGGTAGCATATCGGAAGGATTCGAGACGAGGATTTCCTTCCACCGGGAGTTGCTTGGATCACACGTGCGGAAGATCGTGGTGCTCTTCACACCATCTTTTGTTTGCGGTTCTTCTACTTGGATTTTGAGATCCAAGAGGTATGATCTACAAACCCCTTGTAGAGTAGATCTAGTTATTTTATTACGTGTAATTTATAGATCTAGATCCTTAAATCGCTTCCGTTGCGGATGATATTACTAACAAGATCAACTGTGTGGATTCTGTGGAGAAGTCCGGTACATGTACATCTTGGCATTGATGAATGCATCTGGTACAAGTACATCTGATTATGCAAACTAAATGACTATGCATGAGAGTTCAAGTCAGGGCGGAGATTTATTAGTCAAGTGACTTGATCTTTAAACTGATGAATAAACTGGTGGAACGAATCTGTGAAACTGAGCTGAGAATGATGGTCAGCTTAGTAAGTGTATTCCGTTCGTGAAAGTCAATTTTTATGAAGTGCCAACCGAGTTTTTTCCGAAGTCATCTTTCTCGTTTTGTCCGCGAGTTTTGCCGAGTACAACTAAGTTCTACATCCGATCGCTTGGTTACAAGTATAGTGAAGGTCACCGAAGCCGAATTTCATCTGGTGGATAACAACTAGAGCTGGGGTCTGATGGGAGTCAACTTTACGTGACTCCGGTGCATTGTTTATCCCCGTTTACCACACTTTCAACACATTTTTGGGTGATTTAGACCGTTTTCGGGGTATTATCGTGAGCTTATGGCACGGGGAGTGAATCCGTTACTTTGATGGATTACTACCCCTTTTTTGTTGATATTAACCCCATTCCCGAGCACTTTTACCCTCGGAATTGTTTGGATGTTTTTGGTTGTTTATGATGTTGAAGGGTATTAGTGTCTCGAGGACCCGGAAGGTGATGATTTATGGTGAAAAGCATGATCGAGGCAAGAGAAGAGATCAAAGGAAGAAAAGTTGAAGTTTTAGGGCAACAGGGGTTCAAACGCACGTTTGAACCTCCCAAACGTGTGTATCAGTAGCTACAATATTGATCAGAGTTCAACCTTTCTAAGCGCACGTTTCAACTTACCCTAAACGCGCGTTCCAAGTCCTTCAAACGCGCGTTTGAACCCTTCCAAACGTGCGTTCCAGATGAAGATCAGCCAAGAACCTGCCTAGAAATGATGCGAAACACGCGTTTCAACTATGCGAAACGCGCGTTTGAAGATTTGAAACGCCAGTCCCAAATTCCCCCCCTAAACGTGCGTTTGAGGCCGAATTCCTCGCAAATTTTCCCTCACCTATAAATACCCCCCTTAGACTAATTCTTGAGGAACAACCATTCTCTTAGCAAAACCCTACCCATTTCTTAGCTCGAATTTTGTAATAGCTTAGAATACACTATTTTAGCTTAAATCAACACTATCTTAGCTTAATCTTTCCATTTCTTAGCTTAGATTTCTACTTCAAACACTAAGAGACCATCTTTTAATTAGTTTGCTATTTTGTACTTTTGGATCTAAATTTTGAGTTTCTGCAAATTAATGGTATATTTCTTCTTCCTTTCACTTGTTATGTCTTTAATTTATTGTTTCTTCGTTGTTTTAACTAGAATAATGAGTAGATAATCCATTTTCATAGTCGAATCATGTGAAATTTGGTGAAATCACCCTTTTGGGTGATGAAATTGGGAGTGGGTAGTGCTTTTTCTTGTTGTATCTTGCATGTTTCACGTCTTAGAACTTGTTATAATAGATTTGGACTAGATTGATCACCTAGGTCAAAATCACACACCTCACTCTAAAGAGTTGTTCAGATAGAGAGATGTGGGAAAAGAGGTTCTGAGATCACGGCGTAGACTCGGTTTAGTTGTTAAACCGAGCTCAAAGTGAGATCACTCGTTTTCACGTTTAAGCGGCTCTAGTGCATAACATGTTTTGTTAGTGAATCTTCTTTAGGGAAGGGTAGTTAGCATGGCATAAGGTGTTAGGAGAGAGTTGTTCGACCTTAGCACCGGGATTAGGAGTTTGCACCCGTGAAATTGAATGCGAGAGTTCGTTTGTTATAATGCACACTCCCGGTTTTGTCTATCCTCGGGGTTGAAACTAGCTATTTTGATCATGGTTCGGCTATGTTCCTTAATCTATCTTTAAAACTTAGTAGTTTAATTTTCTTTCTTTCTTCTCTAGCTTTAGACTCGTTAGTATAAATCACTTTAGTGTCGTTGTAGTAAACAAGCACTTTAAAAAGATTGATCACCTAGACTAAGTAACACGTTCACTTTGGTACACTTTTCCCTTGGGTTCGACCTCATACTCCTGTAGCTATGCTAGCAATCGACCCGGTACACTCGCCGGTTAGAGAGTTAGTTTACCCACGGTTTCGAGTCCTTATAAATTGTTTTTGTTGGGGTAATTTTTAGCTCAATCAAAATGGCGCCGTTTGATGACGGAAAAATTCACTGTTATTTTTATAACATTTCAACCCGCTTCTGATATTATATTGTGCACTTTTATATCATTTTAAGTCATTAATTCATAAGTTTCATCTAAATATCTAAGTAGTAATAATTATGTAAAATATTGTGTTTTTATAAGTTTTTACTAAGTTTTGTACCGGTTTAGTAACCGGAGTGTCGTGTCGGATTTACGCTTGGTGTTTTGGTGATTTATTGCGAATTATATGTTGACCAAGACCCCGAGTAACGACACGTTTTGGGCCTAAAGGATGTATTTTGAGGGATAGGAGAAGATGCCATAAGCTTACGAGTTAAAACGGATTAATTGTCCGAAATGCTTCTACCATAACCAGTTTTCGATGGACATTTGACCCAACTTAGAGGCATTTTCTGGGGAAGTGTTCTTCATGAAAGTTTTAGATCTTCAAATGAGCTTTCCAACGAATATTAAATCATGTCAATCTGAGGTCTACAGCTCGAGATCGGTTTTTACGAACATCGGGGATGTTGGGGGACCGGCACGCGCCGGACAAGGCCGAATCTTGCAGAAATATCTCTGACATTGGGCCCACCTTATCCTGACAATCGAATATGTACTGTGTCACCGGCACGCGCCGGTGAAGCTCCGGCACGCGCCGGTGACCACCTCTATAAATACTCCTCTCAGCCCCTTTGTTCAAGATTGCCCCTCTTCTCCTACTCCTTTCTTTTTAATTTATGTTTTGGGGGGCCTAAATTAGATATATATGTAGTTATAATGTCGGTGTAATAACCCGACTAGTTATCGTTTTAATATAATTTCGTTTCCGTTTTTCTTCTATTGCTTTCTTTCATTTTTATGCAATTAGTATAAATACATATATATATATATATATATATATATATATATATATATATATATATATATATATATATATATATACGTATACTATATATATATCTATATCTATATATATCTTTATATATATCTATACGTATATCTATATAGCCGTAGTTATTTTATTTCCGTTTTGTTTTCTTTCGTTTTGTTTCTTTTCTTTCTTGTTATATATATATATATATATATATATATATATATATATATATATATATATATATATATATATATATATATATATATATCTATATACTAGTATTTATATATATATGTATGTATTTAGATATATATTTATATTTCGTTGTTTTCTCCGTTGTTATGAATAGCTAAAGTAGTCACATAGCCGAATCATGTAAAATTTGGTAAAATCAACCCTTGGAAAATGAAATAGGGAGTGTGTAGTGCTTTTTATTGTTGTATCTCGCATATTTCACGTCTTAGAACTTGTTATAACAGTTTTGGCTAGATTGACAACCTAGGTTAAATATCACACACATCACTCTTGAAGAGTTGTTCGGATAGAGTGGTGTGGGAAAAAGGGTTCTAAGATCGGGAGGTAAAACATACCGGGTTTTAGGTCGTGAATTCAGGCCCGCGCTCATCGATGTATTATTATCAACATAATAATTTGAATGTGGTAGTTTAGATTAGTGTAGTTTAATGTTAGATCCCGGGGTTGAACTATGAAGTGCCGGGTGGTTCTTGAGCCAACGATGACAAGTTGTTTCACGGAGTATTTCGGGTAGACCATGGATTAGGTAAAGCTTCGGTTTTACTGCTTTGACACATTCTTGTTAAGATGTTCGGTGTAGTACGTTGATGAGTATTGGGGGTAGTAACTTCGATCGAGTGATTTCGGACTTGTTTCCTTAACGAGGTTTTTTTCTATGGAAACAGAGCGTCTCACAACACTTAATCATGTTAGATTAATCAGTTTTCTGAAGGGAGAATTAGTTAACCTCACATAGGATGTTGAAGGAGAGTTGTTCAGATTTTAGCATTAGAAATAGGAGCACGCACCCGTGAGATTGAATGTGAGAGTTCATTTGTTATAATGCACACTTCCAGTTTTGTCTATCCGTGGGGTTGAAATTAACTATTTTGATCATGGCTCGGCTATGTCTTTTAAAACCAAGTAGTTTAATTTTATTTATTTTCTATCTTTAGTATAAACAAACCAACAACTTTGATCGCCTAGACTAAGAACCACGTTCGCTTTGGTACTCACAACCACATTTCTCTTGGGACGACCTCGTACTCCTGTAGCTATCCTAGCAATCGACCCGGTACTCGCCGCTAGAGAGTTAGTTTACCCAAATGTATTGCGAGTCTTTATAAATGTATTTTTGAGGGGTAAATTTTAGCTCATCAAAAAATTGGCGCCGTTGCCGGGGAAATGTGTGATATTGTTGTGATATCTTGTAAGTGAACCGAAGGCTTGGGCCTAGGTTTTTATTTCTTTGTTTTATTTAGATGTCGATAAGAGCTATGGATGCTGAAGTGATATTGTCCTGAACTCGGTTTGAATACGACTTTGGTACTTAGCCTCTTCGGAGGGTGATGTCTTGTAAGTCTGGCTAAAACTGGGGATTAGGGCCTTCGGCTACCATAACTTTTTGAGGGGTCTAAATATCGTGTGTTTAAAAATAAAAAAATAAAAAAAAAACGAAAAAAGAAAAAGTTTATTGTTTTCTTGTTATTTTCTGAGATCTTGCAGTTTGAGTTTAAATGGATGAATTTTTCAATCAACACTACTCATCTGAACAACAATACCCCTACCAACCTTATCAACAACAGTTCATGTCTGAGCCTCAGTATCAACAGCAGAATAACCAGGGTTCTCGGTCCTATAATTGCCCAAATGCATACCAGGACCAGAATTATGGTTATTCGAGTAATGAGCCACCATATTACGAGGGTTACCCGAACCCTAATGCTTATCAGGATTACAGTGTTCATACTCAGCATGTTGACAAACTTTAACCATATTCACCATCCGATCGTTGTCCGGAATGGCAAGAGGACTACTACTCACCTCCGATGAATCAAAGTCAATATGATCGTGCGCCCCCATGCCACAAGAAGAATTCACCGACAACAACAGAGCAACTAGAACGATTGAACCGGATCTTGGAAGAGCGATCGTTGGACATGCGAGTTCAAGGTAAGTACCGACTCCGCTATAAGAAATCTTCAAGACAAGGTGGGGCAATTGATTGAATTAGTGAGGTATGTGAAAGAGGCGAGAGACAAGTGCAATAGAGGTGGTTAGGGATGAAAATGTTATCACCGAAAAAGTTCGGGGTGAGAATGAGGTTGATAATTCGCTTGCGAAGAAAAAGTGCAAGATTTGGAGATGACAGAGTTAGAGGAGCGAGAGAGTGATCGGCCATCTTTGGTAGGACCACCGGGAGAGTTGGTAATATTTGATATGACAGTCCCGGATTATTACATTCGTCCACTCTGTGAGGATGAATTTTCTGCGGTCAAATTTGTATACTCCCGATGGATGAGCTTTATGGTGATTTTCAAAAGAAGATGGTTCGACAGGCTGATAAAAGAAGATTCTCTGGCTGGGAGGATATGGCATCGAGAGCCAAACGAGGTACGTTTCTAGACAATTTAATTTCTTTGGTTCTCGCATTGTTAATTTTTCTTAAGCTATTGATCTTCTTAAGTTCTGATTTTGGTTGATAACTTGTAAATACTACTTTTGTCGAGCAAACGACGTTAAACAAAAGCGCTACCGGGAGGCAGCCCGATAATAATAATAATAAAGATAATTTGAATAAGCCTAGTCTGAATGAAATGTAGAATCTGTATGAAAGATAAACACAAAGCACAACCAAGTCGCAGGATGAATGTTTGAATGTCATTAAAAGAGAGAACGATTAGGTGGTTATCCGAAAATCTCTAGGTAGAATACAAAAAAAAAATTCAAATGCATCATTTCTTGGACTTAGGTTGTTGGACTGTTTTGACAGAACCCTTGAGGATCTGGGTATAAAAGACTCTATACTCTTTCACACATTTCATTTTTATGATCTAGTCTGTTTCAAATTTCTGGTCGTCGTAGTATAGTGGTGAGTATTCCCGCCTTAATAAAACCGTGTGTAATAAAAATGAATATATGAATTGCTGACTTGACTATAATAAATGCTCATGTGATACTCTCTATGATACGTATATGCTTAGATGTTCTGTGCTTTACCCGTGATGGTTATGTTTCCATCTAAAGCTATTATATTGCCTATCGAATTTTCTGACGTGACAGGGCCATTATCTTATTATTCCTATATCCCTATTGCATACTTTGGCACGAGGACCATGTCCCGTGTTTTCTTTGTTTTGGTTTTGTATAGGGATTCGGGACGTGCTTTCTCATGGCTGTTACGGGATTCGATAGCACCTTTTTGCCAGATTTATTAGCTAAGTCTTTCTCTCTATCTCTGGGAATAATGAAAAATCGTAAGTGGGGGGTAGAGTCTTGATGGTCTAGTAATGGCATTAAGTGTTTAAACCCTTAGTTTTTGATTCTTTTTCGAGCATTATTTAGTTGATTAAAATAAATTGTACAAGGCATAAATTTCATGGATTTAAAGATGTAATGATCAATTTGGATGTATATAACCAATGTGAACCGTAAGTGCATTGTAATTCCAAATATATTTGTGTAACATGAATTCCTTCACGTAAGCCTTTGATATTGAAGCGAAAAATTTTAAACTATACCCATTCGCATCCTAGTGGTTTATCCTAGAGATAGCAAGAACTTAGTACCTAACTTCTGAACATGTACTGTGAATATCTGAAGGTTTGAATGTGATAGGAAGAATACCAAACTAAGATAAACTATATGTCGGTAGTAGCTACCAATGATTTGAGTGCGGTAGGGTGTTATCACGAAACGTCCTATATCACTATGAGGTTTAAAAGCTCCCGACTGCCTGATGATAGTAGTCCAGCTAGGGTGTTATCACGAAACATCCTATTGCTGGGAATGAGGGCATATGCTACACATGTGAAATTAAGTGAAAAGTTAGATAGGTAGTGATGTATTCGATCTCACCTCATGACGCTTGAAAGATAGTCGATTTTGGCAATGAGTTCGGATATGTTAGTGTCCTATGAAAAAAAAAACCTAGTTATCTTCTGACTATCCCCAGTATAAACTGAATGATATGCTTTAGGGATTTCCTAATAAGTACACAGGAGGACGTTGTGTGGAACTGTTACTGCCTATACCTAGGAAAATCATTAGGACTGTCTGAATGGATATTTGTGCGTATTGCTTGAATTATTCAAGAGAGGATAGTGGAAATTGAAAAGGCTTGTCACACACACACTCTGTTATACATTTATATTGCGGTTAACGTGTAGTTATGATTCGAATGGTTGCATCATCTGATTGTCATTAATATCTTATCTTCATGAATTTTTCCTCATTCATTTTATTTTATCGCTTATTTTGTTCGAGGACGACAAAAAGCTAAGTGGGGGGTTGTGATGACGGAAAAATTCACTGTTATTTTTATAACATTTCAACCCGCTTCTGATATTATATTGAGCACTTTTATATCATTTTAAGTCATTAATTCATAAGTTTCATCTAAATATCTAAGTAGTAATAATTATGTAAAATATTGTGTTTTTATAAGTTTTTACTAAGTTTTGTACCGGTTTAGTAACCGGAGTGTCGTGTCGGATTTACGCTTGGTGTTTTGGTGATTTATTGCAGAATTATATGTTGACCAAGACCCCGAGTAACGACACGTTTTGGGCCTAAATGATGTATTTTGAGGGATAGGAGAAGATGCCATAAGCTTACGAGTTAAAACGGATTAATTGTCCGAAATGCTTCTACCGTAACCAGTTTTCGATGGACATTTGACCCAACTTAGAGGCATTTTATGGGGAAGTGTTCTTCATGAAAGTTTTAGATCTTCAAATGAGCTTTCCAACGAATATTAAATCATGTCAATCTGAGGTCTACAGCTCGAGATCGATTTTTACGAACATCGGGGATGTTGGGGGACCGGCACGCGCCGGACAAGGCCGAATCTTGCAGAAATATCTCTGACATTGGGCCCACCTTATCCTGACAATCGAATATGTACTGTGTCACCGGCACGCGCCGGTGAAGCTCCGGCACGCGCCGGTGACCACCTCTATAAATACTCCTCTCGGCCCCTTTGTTCAAGATTGCCCTCTTCTCCTACTCCTTTCTTTTTAATTTATGTTTTGGGGGCCTAAATTAGATATATATGTAGTTATAATGTCGGTGTAATAACCCGATTAGTTATCGTTTTAATATAATTTCGTTTCCGTTTTTCTTCTATTGCTTTCTTTCATTTTTATGCAATTAGTATAAATACATATATATATATATATACGTATACTATATATATATATATATATCTATATATATCTTTATATATATATATACTATACGTATATATCTATATATATCTTTATAGTTATTTTATTTCCGTTTTGTTTTCTTTCGTTTTGATTCTTTTATTTCTTGTTATATATATATATATATATATATACGCATATATATCTATATACTAGTATTTATATATATATGTATGTATTTAGATATATATTTATATTTCGTTGTTTTCTCCGTTGTTATGAATAGCTAAAGTAGTCACATAGCCGAATCATGTAAAATTTGGTAAAATCAACCCTTGGAAAATGAAATAGGGAGTGTGTAGTGCTTTTTATTGTTGTATCTCGCATATTTCACGTCTTAGAACTTGTTATAACAGTTTTGGGCTAGATTGACAACCTAGGTTAAATATCACACACATCACTCTTGAAGAGTTGTTCGGATAGAGTGGTGTGGGAAAAAGGGTTCTAAGATCGGGAGGTAAAACATACCGGGTTTTAGGTCGTGAATTCAGGCCCGCGCTCATCGATGTATTATTATCAACATAATAATTTGAATGTGGTAGTTTAGATTAGTGTAGTTTAATGTTAGATCCCGGGTTGAACTATGAAGTGCCGGGTGGTTCTTGAGCCAACGATGACAAGTTGTTTCACGGAGTATTTCGGGTAGACCATGGATTAGGTAAAGCTTCGGTTTTACTGCTTTGACACATTCTTGTTAAGATGTTCGGTGTAGTACGTTGATGAGTATTGGGGGTAGTAACTTCGATCGAGTGATTTCGGACTTGTTTCCTTAACGAGGTTTTTTTCGTGGAAACGAGCGTCTCACAAAGACTTAATCATGTTAGATTAATCGGTTTTTCCGAAGGGAGAATTAGTTAACCTCACATAGGATGTTGAAGGAGAGTTGTTCGATTTTAGCATCGAAATAGGAGCACGCACCCGTGAGATTGAATGTGAGAGTTCATTTGTTATAATGCACACTTCCAGCTTTTGTCTATCCGTGGGGTTGAAATTAACTATTTTGATCATGGCTCGGCTATGTCTTTTAAAACCAAGTAGTTTAATTTTATTTCTTTTCTATCTTTAGTATAAACAAACCAACAACTTTGATCGCCTAGACTAAGAACCACGTTCGCTTTGGTACTCACAACCACATTTCTCTTGGGACGACCTCGTACTCCTGTAGCTATCCTAGCAATCGACCTGGTACTCTGCCAGTTAGAGAGTTAGTTTACCCACAGTTGCGAGTCTTTATAAATGTATTTTTGAGGGGTAAATTTTAGCTCATCAAAAAATTGGCGCCGTTGCCGGGGACCAATATTTTAGTGGGTGAATTTTTCTCTCATCACCGTTGCCGGGGAAATGTGTGCTATTTGTGATATCTTGCAAGTGAGCCGAAGGCTTGGGCCTAGGTTTTATTTTACTGTTTTCTTGTTGTTTGCTTTTTGTTGTGCATGTCCCGGAGATCTCAGACACCACTCGAGCCATACATAGACGGGATTGAGGCTTACGCAAGGCGTAGAAATAGTCAAAGAAGAAGAGGTTATCAAGTAGAGGAATCGATTCCGGTCTTTGAAGAAAGTAGTTTGGGTGAGTTGGAAGAAGGATCCGGTATGGCACAAAACGAGGCACAAGGCTTGGAAGGAAATTTGGGGGGCAATAATGGAATCCCGAATCAAAACCTGCCTCTTGTCAATAACAATGCACAAGGAGGTCGGAATAACCAAGGAAATAACTATGTGAATGCGAATAGGCCAGTACCACACAATGATCAACATGAGGCCCAGGGGAATCAAATAGATCCCCTTGTTATGCAACAGTTCAATGCATGGATGTTGAATCAATTTCAACAGAACCAAAATCAAGCTCACAATCAAGGTGCAAATGCAATGCCTAATTGGTTTAACGGTCAACAAGAGAAAAATCAAGGCGGTTTGACTTGTAGAGACTTTGTGATGGCTCCCACGGTAACCATGGGGCATAGTCCAATTCGAATGCCACCGGTGGCCGCCAACAATTTGGAGTTGAATAGAAATATTATACATTTGTTGGGAGACAATGTTATATTCATGGGGACCGCCATGGAAAACCCTCACTTGTTTATTGATCACTTTCTCCAAATAGTCAACTCAACGAAGATCAATGGAGTGAGTGAGGAAGCGCTTAAACTTATGCTTTTTCCGTTCGCCTTGAAAGAGCAAGCTAAGCGGTGGTATGATTCGTTGCCTAATGATTCCTTGCACACTTGGAAGGATGTGGTTATGACATTTCTATTCAAGTATTACCCACCATCAAAGACATTGGACATGAAAGAGGCTATTATCTTGTTTAATGCCTATGAAGGAGAAGAATTGTATGAGTCCTGGGATAGATTTAAAGCGTTATTGAGAGAGTGCCCGGGGCACGGCTTGCGACCTTTTGAGGTAGTTCATGCATTTTTCCGAGGGTTGGAGCCGGTGCACCAAGGGACCTTGCATGCTTCGTGTAAGGGGGATATTATGAGGATGGTACCGGAGGTGGCTATGAATCAAATCGAGAAAATTGCCGAGACCTCAAAGCAATATGTGTCTTCAAGTAGAAAAGGGCCAAGGAGTAAAAAGCCGGGATTGGTTGAAGTAAAGGAAGTGGAGACAAATGAACAATGTCAAGCTAAGATGCAAACGATGGAGAAAAGGTTGGAGAACCTTGAAAGAGAAAATGAAAAGGCAAGGCTTTGCCAAATATGTGGAGGCCAACATTCGGCTAAGGATTGTGGGATGACACACAAATCTCAAAATATGTCATATCCACGATCCTCACTGCAAGGACAAGCTAGTTTTTCGTCACAAGATAGTCCAACCGATCTAGCCAAGAAAATGATGAACATGTATGCCATGGGGCAACTGAGTGCGGGGCACTTGGGCTACAATCCGGTTACGAATCAATTTCAAAGCGCCGAACAAGGCCAACAAAACGAGCAACTGTTGTGGATAATTCTCAATGTTATGAGGTGAATTATGTGGGGCAAAGTCAAGATGGTAATTATGATCAACAAAGTGATGGTTCTTGGAGAAATAATAATCAAGGTTGGGATCAAAACCATCAAGGGCGAATTGGAACCGGTATTTTGACCAAGGCCGTAACCAAGGTTATAGGAAAAATCAAAGTTCATTTTATCAAGCGCCTAACCAACAAGCCCGGACTATCCTCAACAATCTCAACATCAACAACAATGGGGTACTTACCAAGCAACTCCTCCACCACTTGCTCCCATTCCTCAAAAGAGTGCAACCGATGTCATATTGGAGCAAATGAACAAATACTTTGCGGAGATAAAAAAGGACATGGTTGAGATGAACTTCAAACACGGGTCCGCCATTCGGAATCTCGAAACACACATAGGGCAAATCACCGATAATGCCATGGTGAACTTGAAAGGAGGCTTACCGAGCAACATGGAAAATAATCCCCAAAATGTGAAGGCCCTATTTTTGAGAAGTGGTAAAGAGGTGGGTGTTGACAATGCTCGAGGAGAAAGGACTCAAAATCTGTCAAAGAGAGAAAGGGGTATTGATGAAGATGATGATTTCTATAGGCCGGTTGAGGAAGAAGACTTGGAAAAAGGAAATATTGAGATAGAGTTGGAAGCAATGAGAAGAGAATTGAAGGCCGTAAATGAAGAGTTGGCGAATGCAAAGAAAGAGAAATTGACAGACAAGGAGAAGGAGTTTGTGGCAATTGACATTGAAGAAGAGGAACCGAGTAAAGCAATGGAGAAGAAGGGCACAAGTGAGAACGCACCTCCACGCGTGAAAGGTAAGAAAGGTATAATCCCACCTCCCTCTCCCGATTTTGATTTAAGTACTTTACCCTACCCACCTAAAGGTCATAGACAAAGTCATTTGAACCAAGCTCAGAACTGTTTCATTGAAATTTTGCGTAAAATTGACTTGACCATTCCCTTTCTTGAAGTACTTGCAAACATGCCTGCTTATTGTAAAGTCTTAAAAGGCTTGTTAAATGATAAGATTAAAATGGAAGGTTTGGTATGTTTGAATGAAGAATGTTCGGCGATTTTTGATAGTAAGATACCCCTGAAAATGAGAGATCGAGGTGGGTTCACCATCCCTATTACTATTGGCGATACTTTGATTGAAAATGTGTTGTGTGACTTAGGAGCTTCTGTGAGCTTAATGCCTAGGGCCTTGTATGAAAATTTAGGGTTGGGTGAGCTAGAACCCACATGGATGACCTTACAAATGGCGGATAGGTCGGTTAGGACACCTATGGGGGTAGCGGAGGATGTTCTTATGCAAATAGATAAATTTACCTTTCCCGTAGATTTTGTCGTCTTAGACATGGCGATGGATTCTAAGACCTCGGTTTTGCTTGGCCGTCTTTTCTTGACTACGAGTGATGCTAGCATAGATGTGAAGAGTGGTGATATTACTTTTCATGTGGGTAAGGAGAGCGTGACATTGAATGTTTATAAGTCTAAATCTCTTGCTTGTCATTCCGTCGAATCTACTTTTGCTTGTGTTGTTGCTACCACTAACCCACAGGTTGATAAGGAGTTAACTGTAGAAGACACGGTGGATGCACAAAAGGTCGTTGATGGAGTGAAGATCAAGACCAAGGATAAACCGGGATCGCCCGTCTCACCATCATTGCCTCATCCGGACCATAAGCCACTCGTCATAGACCCGGGAATTGGATTTAAAGTCAAGTTGAAGAAAAAGGGAACCCTAAGCAAAGGGCACCTTAAAGAGAAACCGGAGTGGGAACCAGAAAAGAAAATATTGAGTGTTTGGCAAGAGGTAACTTCACGAGCTAGAAGAGGTACCCCATGTGTTAACTCCATAATTTTAAAACCCCTCGCGTTGTCTCTCATGAATATACTTATAATTGATATGCTATGTGTTAGGGTGCTTTGTGATGCTTTGTGGTTCGGTTCGTTGTTTTGAGTCTTTTGTGGTATGAGTCTGTTTGGTGCCATTACGTCGATGCTAACGACGTTAAACAAAGCACTTCTACCTTTTCTCGCCCGTGCCCAATAGTATAACTTTGGAAAAATTGGCACCGTATAAGTCATCTTGTCGAGCCAACGACGTAAAACAAAGGCGCTTGGGGAGGCAACCCACTTTTTTGGTAGTAACAATTTGTTTGGAGTGGTCTTTGGGTGCAAGAGGAGAGAGTTTGGCTTAAAAGAGAGGTTTGGGTGAGAATTTCCTTTTGGTTCTGGCTTTTGTACATAGACGGAGATGTTTTTATGTGAGCCTCTTTGGCCTTATTTTATGCGTGGATGCTCTGTGTTTCTTTTGATTATCTTTATATCCAGTGCAATTCCCGTCTAGTATGGTTGATATGCTTTGATACTTTGTTTGTTCTATTTTTATATATCTCGTATCTATCACCATCTTTTGGCACGTTGATTTTTCCCGTGCATGTGTTTGCCTTGGTTTTTGTTTCTATGGTTTTAGATACTCGAGATGGAGCTTACTAGAAGATGTCACGTGGGCTACGAGTGCGCCTTTCTACCGGGTTTTGGTCAAACAGCTAAGTCTTTTACTCTTTTTATCTCTCACACACTGAGGACAGTGTTTCGTTTAAGTGTGGGGTGGGAGACTTAGGCGTTTTCTTGTTTTTGTTGTTAAATGTGCTATATATGTGGTATGCTTAGCCTATGACCGGGCTCGAGTCGATTTTGGGCAATTTTTAAAAAATTTCAAGGGTTTTTAGCACCGTGTTGTGTGTGTTATTTTCATATTCGAGTGGTGACCACCTTAGTAGGGACCCCGAACGTGTACACTGTGGTTTGATAATATCTTGAGAATGGAGATTATTAATTTCACGTAAGCTACACTTAGTGCATAATTTGATTATTACCACTTCTTATACCACTAGTCTCGAGACGAAATAGAGAGGTTCACCTAATTAGGACACGGGATGACGGTCCTGGCGTCTCTTTGACCCTACCAAAGCCAAATAAGCCTAATTCCGAGCATTAGACCTTCGTAGCCCCTCTCAGCCTTGATAGAATGGTCTGACCACCATTCGCCTTATAGCCGTTTTGTTACTTAGTCAGAAACCTACCCTTGAGCCTTAAATATGGTCACATTTCCTTCATTTATACCCTACGAGTGGACTTAATCTTTTGTTAGGACACACTTGCTAAGGCAAGTGTGGGGTGGGGGAAATGATGTTTTGATGGGTTGGTGTTTTCTTGGTTTTGAGCTGTAAGGAGAAGAGGAGCTCATTTGGGCCTAGTGTTTGGGTTTGGCCCAAAAAGAAAAGAAAATTCTATATTTCTTCTTCCTTTCAAAAAAAAAAAAACCAAAGTTGAAAATAAAGTAAGAAGTTCTCAATGAATAGAAGTTTGGAGTATATAGAAATAAAATGGTTAGAATCAAAGTGATGAGCTCAAAAGTTATCTTTAAGGTGTTGGAGTTGGGATAGTGAGATAGGTGCTAATATATTCGACCTCGCCTTATGAAACTTGAAACATAGTTGAATTAGGCAAAGATTTCGGGTATGTTAGTATTCTATGGTTCCCAAAGTGTTAAAAATAATCAAAAAGGAGTTTGAGTGGTTTGAATGGTAGAGATAAGGCGGTACACTTGTTGATTAGGTTCACTCATACTTCTTTTTCTCCAGCTTCCCAAAATATCCTTTTCGATTAACCGGAATTACCCTAGCCTAACATTATAACCTATCAAGTCCTACCCGATCGTGCCCAAACTTAGTAACCTTGATTAGTGGAGAGACTAGTGAGTATGAAACAGTTGGTATACTTTTGGTCGGGATTCAAGCCCCGACAATCATTTTGAGCACTTGGCTTTAGCTTAGCACCACACACACTCTATTTTCTTGATAATGATATAACCGGTGTGTATATTTTCGTGTTTCTTACTTTGTGGTTACATCGAGAGTGTGGATAGTAGCACCTACGTCACAACGTTGAATCCCTTGGTTTGTTTTAAAACGCCTAGTTTACTCGAGGGCGAGCAAAGGCTAAGTGTGGGGTGGTTGATGGGAGTCAACTTTACGTGACTCCGGTGCATTGTTTATCCCCGTTTACCACACTTTCAACACATTTTTGGGTGATTTAGACCGTTTTCGGGGTATTATCGTGAGCTTATGGCACGGAGTGAATCCGTTACTTTGATGGATTACTACCCCTTTTTTGTTGATATTAACCCCATTCCCGAGCACTTTTACCCTCCGGAATTGTTTGGATGTTTTTGGTTGTTTATGATGTTGAAGGGTATTAGTGTCTCGAGGACCCGGAAGGTGATGATTTATGGTGAAAAGCATGATCGAGGCAAGAGAAGAGATCAAAGGAAGAAAATTTGAATTTTTGGGGCAACAGGGGTTCAAACGCACGTTTGAACCTCCCAAACGTGCGTTTCAGTAGCTACAATATTGATCAGAGTTCAACCTTTCTAAACGCACGTTTCAACTTGCCCTAAACGCGCGTTCCAAGTCCTTCAAACGCGCGTTTGAACCCTTCCAAACGTGCGTTCTAGATGAAGATCAGCCAAGAACCTGCCCAGAAATGATGCGAAACGCGCGTTTGAAGATTTGAAACGCCAGTCCCAGCCCCCCAAACGTGCGTTTGAGGCTGAATTCCTGCAAATTTTCCCTCACCTATAAATACCCCCCTTAGACTAATTCTTGAGGAACAACCATTCTCTTAGCAAAACCCTACCCATTTCTTAGCTCAAATTTTGTAATAGCTTAGAATACACTCTTTTAGCTTAAATCAATACTATCTTAGCTTAATCTTTCCATTTCTTAGCTTAGATTTCTACTTCAAACACTAAGAGACCATCTTTTAATTAGTTTGCTATTTTGTACTTTTGGATCTAAATTTCGAGTTTCTGCAAATTAATGGTATATTTCTTCTTCCTTTCACTTGTTATGTCTTTAATTTACTGTTTCTTCTTTGTTTTAACTAGCATAATGAGTAGCTAATCCCTTTTCATAGTCGAATCATGTGAAATTTGGTGAAATCACCCTTTTGGGTGATGAAATTGGGAGTGGGTAGTGCTTTTTCTTGTTGTATCTTGCATGTTTCACGTCTTAGAACTTGTTATAACGATTTGGACTAGATTGATCACCTAGGTCAAAATCACACACCTCACTCTAAAGAGTTGTTCGGATAGAGAGATGTGGGAAAAGGGGTTCTAAGATCACGGCGTAGACTCGGTTTAGTTGTTAAACCGAGCCCAAAGTGAGGTCACTCGTTTTCACGTTTAAGCGGCTCTAGTGCATAACATGTTTTGTTAGTGAATCTTCTTTAGGGAAGGGTAGTTAGCATGGCATAAGGTGTTAGGAGAGAGTTATTCAGACCTTAGCACCGGGATTAGGAGTTTGCACCCGTGAAATTGAATGCGAGAGTTCGTTTGTTATAATGCACACTCCCGGTTTTGTCTATCCTTGGGGTTGAAACTAGCTATTTTGATCATGGTTCGGCTATGTTCCTTAATCTATCTTTAAAACTTAGTAGTTTAATTTTCTTTCTTTCTTCTCTAGCTTTAGACTCGTTAGTATAAATCACTTTAGTGTCGTTGTAGTAAACAAGCACTTTAAAAAGATTGATCGCCTAGACTAAGTAACACGTTCACTTTGGTACTCACAAACACTTTTCCCTTGGGTTCGACCTCGTACTCCTGTAGCTATGCTAGCAATCGACCCGGTACACTGCCGGTTAGAGAGTTAGTTTACCCACGGTTTCGAGTCCTTATAAATTGTTTTTGTTGGGGTAATTTTTAGCTCAATCAGGGTCCACATCTGGGGTATTTATGATAGTTCCGAAAAAGATCTTATGGCTGCTAGGGTTAGGGAATCGTGCCTATAAATACTAATATTGTAATCAATGCGGTGGGCGTCTTTCACAAGTGTGTGAAAATCCTTGCAACTTTGTGCATAATAATATATCTCCTTTTCTGTCCGTGTAGTAGTCAGCACAACGTCGGAAACCACGTTAAATCATTGTGTTCACTTTGCATCTATTTTTATCAATTTCCGCCATTGTTTATGGTTGTATTGCTTCTGTTTTATCTTTCTTAGAGTGCAATTTTCTCATCTGTGTTTTAACAATTGTGATTCCCGATTGATTATTTGATCGCCGACTGAGGCAATGACCAAAATGGAAAGAGGGTTATGTTTAGAGTGGATAAGGGTATAAATGGAACTATGTCTAAAATTTATAAGGAAAGATAGGTTTGATGGGAAAAGTCGTGCGTATGAGGTATTCTCCATTTTCTCCACCGGAATTGGGAGGTTAGGGTTTTCAGCAAACCCAATGGGCCAAACCATATATTAGTAAACCATAAGGAGGGTAAAACCTTCAATGCCAAAACGTAAGAGGTTAAAGTGTCTTTTCCTCAATAAATATGAAAATACAATATCCAAATTCGCAATATGAATGAAAAATGACACTAAAAATATATATCACAAAAAATTGACTACCAAATTCGTAATAATTTAGAGTGACATTGCAAAATAAACGCTATGGTAAAAATGATAATATTGTTGATATTCTTGTTGACTTTAAGCATGTTCTAGTTATGTTAAATGTTAAAATGATAAATGATAATGATAATGATAATATTAAGCATGTTCTAGTTATGTTATAATCTTTTAAGGAGGTTATGTTATAATCTTTTAAGTACTGCAGTAAAATGTAGGCACCAACACAAGGTTGTTTTGCAGAGGCGGACATACACTATACACAATGAGGTCCACGGATCCAGCTGAACCGGAGAAAAACAGTGATTATTACACCAAAACCAAAATAAAAAATTTATGCACCTGCTGGGAAAAACTTTTACTTAGAAAAAATATTTATGCACCCGCTGAATGCTTTTTCTAGATTAGACCAAAACGACGTTTTGATCCTTCATCCTTCGTGGGATAGTACAGTGCATCTGAGAGGATATAAATATTCCTTTGTTGAATATCAAGACCGAGATCCCATTTCAATTTTTTGCAGTACCTATTGTATTTATTACTTGAGAAATGTATTTATTACTACTTGGTAAGAGAAAGTTCTTTTTTGTCCGAAACAAAAGGAAAAGGAAATACTACTATTATTCAAACAAAAGTTCTTACAATAGACAACACAAAGCATATAATTATCAACTAAGCATATTTCAAAGATTCGTAACTTTTCAGGTATGCTTCTTCTTAAAATGTACTTTCCTAGTTGATAAGCATGTTCTAGTTAGTGAAGTTCTAGCCTATCACAGTAGAAATGTGACTGAGCATAGCATTCTATTGTCTTGCAAGAAAGTAGAATCAATTTAAGGAATTTCACCCGTAGGTGTATAGCTAAGAAATTAAACAATTACGAATCTGATATACTCGGGGATTAATGAAGCCGTTAGTTATATTGTATTGGTTAATACCAATGTTCGAACATCGGTCTCCAAGTCAAGTTATAGTCTAGCTCAGCACTGAACCGATGCACATTGTGCGGAAATGATAGGATTTCGTCATATGCATACAAATGGATAAAATCATAAATCTTTTGAGATGCTTTCCATTAATAAAGAAGCTTTATATTCCATATCATCCAACTTCATTTAATATACTTTTAGAAATTAAAGGTTGGTGTTTGCTTTTTTGAGCTTTATGCTTATTGTCGCTACAGGCCTTTTGTGCAACAAATATGTCATTATTATTATTTTAAAATACTACATTCGTCCTATAAAAATTGTCTATTTTATAAAAATGAATTGTCCCATAAAAAGTGTATATTTGGAATAACAATGTATCATTTAATGTATTTTTTCCACACATACGTCTATCACCATTTAATATTTCTATACACTTTTCATATTCCAAAAAAAACATTTATTATAAAGCAGGGGTACATATGTTCATTAGTATTTAAAATATAACACATTAATTGTTTTCTTAATCTGTGTGCATCATAAAAAATGGACAATTTTTATGAGACAGCAGTAGTATTAATATTTTCAGGTTTCAAATGTGACACAAATTAGCTTTAACGCACAAACATGTCATTATTATTATTATAAATGATCCGGTCAACTACTTAGATCGTCGTAATCGTTTGGTCTAAATGGACTAACCCGAATTGACAAGACATTTATATCCGGTCAACTGCTTAGACCGTCATCATCGTGTGGTCTCTAAATGAGCTAACCCGAGTTGACAAGACATTTACACCCTCCACTTATAAGGGACCAGATGATTTCTAGAGGTGACCCTCACCGTCTTTCAACTTGGTCTGACGGCGCTAAATGAGTCATAAATGATCCGGTCAACTGCTTAGAACGTCGTTCTCGTTTGGTTTAAAAGGGCTAACCCGAGTTGACAAGATATTTATGTCTCACAATTATATAGGGCTGAGCATTCTATTAATTTACAGGTGCGGGAGTTGACATTAGCAATGACATGTTGTATATCTTATTGTGTCAATGTTGTGTCGTCTCTAAGCACAAGTGTTGTTTATGCCTTCATTAGCAACAAAAGAATTCTCAACAATATATATTTTGGAGTGATATTTGGGTAGAAGATGTCTCGTAAAAGAAGAAAGTTCCTAGATTCTTTCGGTTAGAAGAGAGAAATGAGTGTCATGTGAAGGAGAGGGGAGAGTGGAAAGAAGGAGCATAGTGAGTGGGTGTGGGACCGGAGGAGGACCATTAATATTAGAGGAAGAGAGGAGGGAGAAACTTCCGCCGTAACATTAATATATTTGATCTCTAGTTGCCAGGGCCGGCCCTCGCTTTTTTTGGGCTTAAGATCAAGTCCCTGAATTGGGCCTTTTAGTTGAAGTTGTTTTTTTTAAAAACATACTTATTGTTAAATATTTTTCATAAATAAATATTTTGGTTATCGTTTGCATACGAGTTTCGGTACGAATTAATGTTATCGCAACGAAACGGGGTTCGAGGGCAACGCCCCCGAAACCTAAACCAATGCATGCATCAGTTCATTAAGGGATATGCATTTTCAGATACATGCATTTTCGAACTGATATGTACTTACCATTTCGTGTAAGGGTTGCATGCTTTCATCCGGTGAACAATGACAACCCTACCCTTTCGTGCAAGGAGTACCTCCATTCGTTTATGGGATACTTGCAACCTATAAAAGGAATAAGTATGCAGACGAAAATTCATAAGTTTGACAACATCATCAGAAAAACTTTGAGTGTCCTCGGGTTTGATTCAAACAAGTCACTGTTTGAATCAAACACCTCCATTGTATCATGAAAGGGATTTTCATTTGATCCCTTAGTGACAAATCGTGTAGGACGAAACATCTCTTAAAAGACAACGTTATTAACGTGCCTTGGAGTTTCTAATTCTCTGTCAAATGGTAAGTACTACATTTTTTCCAACACTTCTCGCGTTTTTAACATCTGTAAATGCAAAAAATTAATAAAACTTGTTTGTATGTCTAATTTGTTTTTTGGGCCAAGTAAATTTTTTATTGAGACCTTTATCGATTGGAGTAAAAAAAAAATTGGCCTTTATCAAAAGAAAAATTAACATATTATATTAGTTTGGATCGGATTAAATCTACACAAATTTTTTTTTCTTTTATAGAAACATGTACCGTTGGGCTTAAGACCCGGGTCTCGCCGGCGTCACTATAAGGCCGGCCCTGCTTGTTGCACTTGTTTGAATCACTTTTATGGCCACTTACTTTGAATCACTTGTTTTCTGTTGGTAGGCTTTAAAAAACTCATCATTGATGTCTTGCCTAATCAAAACAACTTAATTCCTTTGAAGACAAAATTTCTTTCCATCAAAGATTAACATTCTCATTTCGAGAGTTTACCTCAATCGAATCTGACGGGAGTACCTACCCTTAGATTCCTTACTTTGCCTGTATTCCAACAACGAAGAGGAAGAAGCAGCACATATGTTTCTATATTGTGACTTTGCGGTTTCGTCTTTGAAATTCAAGTGGAAAATTCAACGATCCATGTTGGGAGAGACTTCCACACTCTTGAATCTATAAACGAAATATATACTATAAATAAATATAGTAGCACTTTTACTACTACCAATTGGTTTTAGTACGACGGTAAGCGCTTGATTTTTAACAGGGTAGCACATCCAGACGTCATGAGATCGAACCCTGGTTGGAACATTGACTAAAAAAAATTGTCTGGTTGGAAGATTAATTATAAAAAAAAATCGTGCAAGTGTGGGGCGAGATTGCCCACAATTTTGGGAGGGTGGGTGTGGGGAGAGATTTCCACACTCTTGAATCTATAAAAAAAATAGGGAAAAATGCATTTTTCCCCCCTAAACTATAATTTGCGCAAAATTTACAACCTCAAACTTTTATTTGATCTATTTTAAACCCTAAACTATAGTTATGAGCAAGGATTGCTCAATTTTCCACCTATTGTAATATCCAATTTACAACCTTTATTTTATTTTTAACAATATTTAAATCTCCAACTAAGGGCGAATTTGTCATTGTACTTCACCTCTTATCTTCTTTCATATATCTTTTTTTTCTACCTACCCCTGAGATTGAATATAGATCTTCATCAAAATATTTAATATAGATCTTCAATGTACAATGAAGAGAAGAACTGGAAACTGGATCCAGTGCCATATCAACATTTAGAATAATCGTATTTCATTGATTCAACTGAACGGATAGAGTATAAATATATAGGGTTTGCTGACTTAGTTAATAAGTCACTACAAGATAATTATGACAATAATAATATTTAAAATAAATATAATATTCAAACTATATTATCCTCTACACGCCCCCACAATCCCGTGGGAAGTGGCTGAACACGGAGATTGGATTTTAAACTGGCAAAACGAGGCTGAGCCAACGGTTTGGTGAGGACATCAGCTAACTGATCTTTCGAGGAGATAAAAGAGATTCTAGCTTGCGAGCTGCAACTAATTCGTGAACATGGTGGAAGTCGATCTCTATGTGCTTCGTGCGGCCATGAAATACCGGATTGTGAGCAAGATAAGTGGCGCCAATATTATCACACCAAAGAGTAGGCGGGGAAGGCAACGGAACTTGCATCTCATGAAGAAGGCTGCAAAGCCACTTCAGTTCGGCGGCGGTGTTAGAAAGAGTCTTGTACTCGGCCTCGGTGCTACTCTTTGAAGCCGTCAAGTGTTGCTTACTACGCAACTAATAAGATTGGCACCAAGGAAAATACAATATGCCCCAACTGAGCGGCGATTATCACTGTCAGCAGCCCAATCAGTGTCAGAATAAGCCCGGAGCGAAACAGAGGACCGGCGAGAGAAGAAGAGGCCATCAGATATAGTGTGCTTAAGATACCGAAGAATATGTTAACGGCAACCCAGTGAGCCTCGGTGGGTGAAGGCATGTACTTACTAACCTTGTGGACCGAGAAGGCAATATCAGGTCGAGTGAAACTGAGATACTGTAGACCACCAACAATAGTACGGTAAAGCAACGGATCGGAACAAGTAGGGCCATCATCAAGTGTAAGACGGGTAGAGGCGACATAGGTGTCGACAAGGCTTGGCCTTGTCCGGAGAGGCACACTCGCGAAGGCGAAGAATATACTTGTGCTGAGTGAGAAATAGCCCGTCAGAGGTAGTCAATGCCAAGAAAATATGATAGAGAACCAAGATCCTTAACCGGAAAGTGCCGACCAAGATAAGAGACAACATGGTCAACCAGAGAAGATGATGAACCAGTAATAATAATATCATCCACATAAATCAGAATATAAACACGAGCACCATCGCGAGAATAAATATATAATGAGGTGTTAGCTTTAAAGCCGACAAAGCCAAACTGAGTCAAGACATCAGTGAAGCGAGAGAACCAAGCACGGGGAGCTTGACGAAGGCCATAAAGGCTGCGGCGAAGACGGCAAACATAATCCGGATAATCAGGGTGAACAAATCCCTGGGGCTGCTGCATATAAACGGGCTCAGATAAATGCCCGTGAGGAAAGCATTCTGAATATCCACCTGGCGAAGAGACTAACCCTGTGAAACTGCAAGTGACAAAAGAAGACGAATAGTGACCGGTTTATCGACCGGACTAAATGTGTCAGTGAAATCAACCCCTTCGGCCTGATGAAAACCCTTGGCCACAAGGCGAGCCTTGTGAAGCTTAAAACGCCCATCGGCATGACGTTTAGTGCGATAAACCCATTTATTGCCAACAATATTCATACGAGGATGCGGAGGAACAAGATCCCAAGTTTGGTTGCGCAACAACGTGTCAATTTCCTCTCTCACAGCATTACGCCAATTCGGGTGTTTGAAGGCTTCGGTATAGGGAGAAGGGTCCACGGAGTCGGTAGAAGCAACAAGGGCTTTAGGAAGCGGGTAGCGGATAAGGTCAGGCCGAGAGATAGGTTTGAGGGAATTGGTTTTGGTTCGAGTAAGCATGGTATGAGCGGGAGCAGGAAGGGGCGACGAGTCGGGAGAGGCCGAGGCCGAAGTGGACGCAGGGGAGGTGGGCGGGGAAGGCTCGGGAGTGGGGGCCGAATATAGTGGGGCCGGGTTGGAGGGAACCAGCAAGGGAGATGGATTTTGTGGAGGTGCTGGCAGGAAGACAGGAAGCGGGACTGTGAGTGTATCAAGAGTGGGTTTTGAGGGAGAAGGAGTATATGGGAAGACAGATTCATCGAAAACCATATGGCGAGCAATGTAGATACGGCCAGAGGCAAGGTCCAGGCATTTATAACCGTGGTGGGAAGGACAATAGCCAAGAAAGATGCAAGTTTTAGAGCGGAAATCAGTCCTGTGATTGTTGTAGGGATGGAGATAGGGCCAGCACACACAACCAAAAACTCGAAGGAATGTATAGTCAGGAGACCGGTGGTACCATTTCGTAGGGAGACTTATAATGAAGAACTTTGGTGGGAAGCCGGTTGATAATGTAAGTGGCAGTGATAAAGGCGTCCTCCCAATAAGGAAGCGGAAGATTAGATTGGGCAAGAAGAGAGAGGCCAACTTCAACAATTTGACGGTGGCGGCGCTCAATGGCACCAACTTGTTCGTGTGTGTGGGGACAGGAAAGGCGATGCCGGATGCCAAGAGAGGTAAGAAGAGTGGAAACGCGACGGTACTCACCACCCCAATCAGTTTGGATGGACTTTAGTTTGGTATTAAACTGACGTTCAATCATAGCAAGAAAGTCAGGAAAGATATTTTCAACATCTGATTGATTCTTCAGGGGATAAATCCATAGATATTTGGTGAAGTCATCCAGAAAACTGACATAATAACGGGAACCATAAATTGATGGCTCAGAACGGGGGCCCCGTACATCGGAGTAAATCGGTCCAATAGGGCAGTAGAGGTAAACTCAGAAGTGTATAAAGGAAGACGGTGACTTTTTTGCTAACTGACACGGGGCACAGACAGACGGAGATGCCTTAGTAGGAGTGAAGGTGGGAAGGCTTTTTAAGGCTTGACGGTGTACGGAATAAGAACAGTGACCGAGACGCTGATGCCAAGTGATGGAGGAGGTGGTGGAGGAGGCTAGAGCTTGAACAGGAGCATGAGGATGGTGAAGCAGAGTGGAGAAGTGATATAAGCCAGCTTTTACAAAACCCCTAAGGTGGGTGTGACCGGAGTAATCTTTTACAAGAAAGTAAGACCCATGAAATTCAAAGTACACGGAGTTATCCGAAGCAAATTTATGTACTGATAAGAGATTTCTAGTGATGGAAGGCGTAACAAGAATATGAGATAAATGAAATGACTGGGAAGGGGAATATACAGAAGAAGAGCCGTAATGAGTAATAGGTAAACCTGTACCGTCGCCTACATGCACTTTGTCGGGCCCGGCATAGGGTGCAGATGAGAGGGTGAGATTGCGAAGGTCATGAGTGAGATGATGAGTGGCACCAGTATCCGCAATCCAATCAGAACTAGGATGTGTGTATAGAGAAGCAACATATGACTGGGAAGTCCGAGGTTGTGGTGACCGAGAGGGCGAGAGGTGAGAGGAACCATAGCGGTAGGGACACATGACGGAGCAATATGGTTGGCCTGATAACAAATTTGACAGGAAACAGGCGCAACAACATGATGGTAGCAACGCCCCCGTTCTCGAGAAAAATTCGAACCATAGACACTGTTTCGTCGAGCTGCCATTGAGGGGGAGTAGAGGTGGGGGTCGTGGGAGACGTTGATTTGACAAAATTAACACCAAAACGCAGCAGTTTGGTCGTGGCACAATTCAGAAAAATTTAACCGTCCAAATAGAAATTCCACCGTTCATATTTTAGTAAAAGGAGAGACGAACAAGACCTCCAAATTTCATCACGATCGGAAATTGTTTTGATATCTGATCGTTGCAAGAAAGGTTCAGCTGAAACACCAAATTAAATCCCAACAGTTCGGTTTCGGGAATATTCAGAGAAATTGAACCTTCCAAACGTCAATTCCACCGTTCAGATCGTATAAGAACATATTACGAACACACCCTCAAAATTTCATCGCGATCGGAGTTGGTTTCAGTGTCCGATCGTTGCCTGAAACTTTCTGCAGAAACACAAAGAAAAAGCTGCGTTTTTTCTTTTTTTTTTGTTTTTTTTTTGTTTGGAAAAGAAAAGAGTTAGGGTTTTAGGGAAGAATTGGCATAACGAGAGAGAGAAAATCGAGATGCTCTGATACCATATCAACATTTAGAATAATCGTATTTCATTGATTCAACTGAACCGAGAGAGTACAAATATATAGGGTTCGCTGACTTAGTTAATAAGTCACTACAGGATAATTATGACAATACTAATATTTAAAGTAAATATAATATTCAAACTATATTATCCTCGACATGCCACGTTAACCCAGAACAAAGAGAATTGATCCTAGCCGGTGTTTAAGATACAGGAAAGAGCAGCTATTGTTCTTTGTTTGGTGGTTGATATTGTGTTGTTTTGATTTTTTAAATTTTTTTTTTAACAACTGTTTTCATCTTCATCTTCTTGCTTATGTTCTGAGGCTTAAACTTTACGTGTAGATGCTAAAAGGCAAAAACATGAAAATTAAAACAATGTCTTATTGTGTGTGTGTGCAAAATTGGTTGTTTTACCTGTTAAAGAGGGTAGGGGCTGGGGAGCAGGAGGGAAGTGGCGGTGGTGGAAGAAAATAACCTAGGGGAAGGGAAGATAGGGTGATGAAAGGCAAATGACAGATTTGCCCTTGATTGAAGATTTAAAAAATGTTAAAAGTTAATTAAAGGGTGTAAATTAAACATTTCAATAATTTAGGGGGGTAAACATGGTTCAAAGTCTCGGTCGAGTCGGCTCCCACTCAGCCGTATCGTCTCCGACTCGGTGGCTACCGGTACAAAGTTACATATCCATCTCGTAATATGCTGGAATCGGATTCATAGCGGTATAAATCGGATAAAAATAGGTAAAAATCGGTAAAAATAGACAGAATCATACCAATATAACAATAAATCGGTCAAGTTTCACCGATATAACTCCGGGAAGCCGTTACGTTGGACTTGGAAAGACAACGTTCTTCATTTTCACATGAAAATAGCAGCAGAACTCCTTCCATCTGGGATGTATCAGCTATAATCTCCTTCAATCTGGGCAAATCGTTTGAGTTTCCCCGGCTTCTCTCTTTCCTCGAAGCTTGGTCCGACTTGCAGAGAAGGCTGAGAATGAGATAATGCTGACAGCTCATTTTCCCGTTTAAAAAAAAAAAAAAAAAAAAGATAATGATTATCATTTTATTTACTCTTTATTTTTTATTATAATGATGCTTGGGAAATGAAATCAAGAAAAGGGTTAATGGGTTAATAAACTGAAAATTAGTCCACGATTTTTTCAAAAAAGAAAATGAGTCCACGAGAAAAGTTTGTACGTGTTATAAAAGATAATAATATGTTTATCTATTATTCAAATTGGTTACAAGATTTTCAGGTTTATCTATTGTATTGTATTCACACTGTAATCTCAACTATAAATACCCGATGATACCAGTGAAATAAGACACAAGCATTTCTCCTTTCTCTTCATTACTTTGTTTCTGTTCTTTCTTATATTAGTTTTATAACACGTTATCGGCACGAGTCTCTACTGATCTCACGTCTCTTATTCTTGATCACGTCTCCTATCAATTTACCAAAAACTTACTCCTTATAACCTGCACATCGGTGCTTCAAGGATGCCGAAATTCCATGATCCCATCAATTCATAGCATGCTGGAATGGTCGTATTATTTATGTGTCGGGACAAGATCCATGAGCATATGAAGGGAAGTTGTTTTATTTTTATTTTTATTTTATGTTGATATTCATTTGGGCTTCATAATAATTATTTATTTACGATTTGTTTTTATCTTTTTCCCAAGGAGCCAACCTGGAGAAATTACTATTTACGTTATTGATGGCCGATTTGGCTGGTGGCTTGCCAAATTGAGATCTATAATGTGATAATAGAATTCACTCGATTTTTTGCATGCCATGCTTCGGCGATTTACAATGCGTATAAATGTATCTGTCATTCGAATTCCCCCACATGCGATCTGGTATGTTTTGATCCGATCCGGTATGCCCCTTTCTACTCAATCTTTTAAACGTATTCTGTTATATGGCCGCCAGATCTATCGCTTATGGTTTTATCGTATTCGATCCTCTTTATGATTTTTTTAACGATCCAATTTGTGAAACTAGATAATTATATAGGTTTGAACAAATTGTCTCAATATCTTGAATCTAAGGCTTTTCGGTTAATCTATGTGGATAAACAAAATAAAATAAAATTAGGCGCTATATTTGTTTTATGAGGAAATCAAATCGCTGGCTTGTTTTTTTTTTTTTTTCAATTATTTTCCGTTGAAAAGAGCATGAATGTATAATATGATCTGTTTTTTATTCTTATACTTATTTAACAAGTATATGAAATCGCTGAATAATTATAGCAGGTTTTCGTTCATTTTTTATATAGATTGGGTATATGGTTTTCTTTGAGAATTGTTTAAAAGCTTATTTACTCTAGATGCACGTCTTCCCCATATAATTGCACACCTAATCGTTTATGGCCGGGTCAATTGACATTTTTTGGCTTGATAAATTTTTTATCATTCACATGACTTAGATTTTTGAAAAAGAATCCAATAACATTATAATATATATATCTATCAATTTGATTTGAAGCCTTGAAGGCTAAAAGTGAGTATGAAATTCACATAAATAGACATGTCAAAGAGTGACGAAGTGAATATGAAATTCACATAAATAAATGTCACACATGTCGAATACTCATGTTGACATGTCATTTAAAGAATGAACCGTGGATCCGTATGAATTATGGATCCATATGAATCATGGAAATCCGTATAAATTATGGATCCGAAAAAAAAAATTGTGGATCCATTTGAAAGAAAAAGAGTATTTAACGGTGAAAGATCCGTATGAATTCTGAACCATCTGAAAGGTTCGAGATCCATATTAATTATAAAACAATTTGAAAGAGAGGTTTGACATTAAATCACATTTGAATTTATGTGATGAAATCGAGGGAAGATTTTAAGAGATATTATGATCTTATCACATGTCCCGCCCTATCAACCGGTGCAAGTCCATTCCATGAGGTGAATGCGACAAAAAATCTTCAACTTTTGGCCATTTTGGCGCAAGTCCATTCTCTGGAGTGAATGCGACAAAATCTTCAAATTTTGGCCATTTTGGCCGTGGACGTAATTTTGGCCATTTTGGCGGCATGGATCACAATGACAATCATGACATAGTTGAGACAAGGCCTTGATATGCCACTATGTCACAAATAGAAAAGGCATAGCTATTCATGACATAGTTGAGACAAGGCCTTGATATGCCACTATGTCACAAATAGAAAAGGCATAGCTATTAATTGAGACAATGCCGTATATTAAATATTAAGCCGTATATTAATTTGAGAGAAGGCCAATATTTTGGTTTTGAGAGAAGGCCAATATTTTGGTTGACATGGCACCAGTTGAGTTGATTTTGATATGCCACTGATATCGCAACTTGAAGTTAGTTGGCTTCTGTTGATTGTATCCTTTTGCTCGATGGTTGGTAATTCCTTGGTATGTAATTCCTCTAAGTTGACGCAGTTTTGATGGTAATTTCTATTTTAGTAATAAAATGGTGATTTTTATATACGATGTGTTGGTTTTATTTATGGGCATTAAGATGAATTCTTCTTTGACTCATATAAAATACTCTTCCTATACTAGCTACTAGCTCGAAATGATAGCTACATTGATAATGATATGGGTTAATGATGTGAAATGGTAGCTACATTGAAAATGAAAAAGGTTAATGTGTTATATACCCAAAACTCTTTGTTTAGGATGCTCTACACTTTATTCTATTTTCAATTTTTTTTGATGATCATTTTGATTTTCGGTTGGCTAAATAAAAATGATTAAATGTCTTGAACTTAAAATGTATCTTTCGATGCCAATTTTCGTGAGCATCTTAGTTCATACACCTTTTGCATAAGAATAGATTTACACAGTTTCAATTGATATTCTCAATTTGTGGAAAATCGATTTATACTAATACAATTTTCTAATCAACGGTGAAGATTTCTTCAATATAACAATTCATTTCTATCATATTAATTCACTAAAATATTTTAGAATTTGATAGACTATTGCTTAATTCTTAGAAATATTCGAACTCATTCTCATTACTTTTGAGAAGTTGAACACATTATTAGATCAAATCATCTTTAATACTATGCTCTATGTAATGCATGATTTATCTATTCATAATATACGATAGAAACATGCATTTAGTCGAGAAAAGTTGCTGCCATTTATTATGTAGGTGATCACATTTTGGTAATATAGTGTCTATTTACATATAATTTTTACCGACTTTTCAGTTATCGAGGATTCCTTGAGTTGTTCTAGTAATAGATCCCATATGAATTGCTTGTCTTAGGAATCGTGATACATTGTGTTGTTTGACTGTCAATATTATCATTTACATGATACATTGTGTTGTTTAATTGTGAATATTATTAATAATTTCAAAATATGCTTGACTTAATCATCCTAATAAGCATTGTGAGAATTGATAAAATATCTCTAAAGGAGATAATGCTTCTCCCCAAATCGGAAAATATTAAAGAAATTTGTTGATACCCGCATAAGAGGATCTCTAACATTAAAATGTTGAATCCGTCACGGGTAATTGCAAATTTTCTAGATACCGATTGTGAAAAAGTGTTGTCCGAGAATAAGAGGAGGAAATCTCGTGACAAATATGGACATATATGAACCATGAGTTCATATACATGAAACCCACGAAGGGTAGATTATGCACATTTTGCATATATCAAATATTTTCCGAGAAAGAGGGAGAAACGAACCAAAAGTTCGTTGTCTCATTCTTGTGATTTCTCTAAATATAACGTGAACTTTTTCGAACGATTCTTGAAGAATCTAAAATCACATAGTGATATATTAAACGCATGAAGCGCAAGAGAGATATTGCTTTCAAAAATCTCATAGAATGAGATATTTAATTGAAACCACTATGTTTTATATGTGTAAATCGCATGAAGCGAATAAAAGAGCATCAATGTATAGCTCGGTGCAACATGTTCGATGAAGATCGATTCTCGGCATTAGGGGGAGATAAAGAAAATCTCATGTTTGAATAAAAGAATGCCGAGAAATTTTAACAAGATAAACGATCTTCCACGCATCGGTTTAATCGAATCTGAAAATAATCTTACTTGTAGTATTTAACAAGTAATATGCCGTATACCTATATTGAAATTAAATGAGTGATTATTTATAAATGCACCAACAGTATGATTAAAGATATTTCTCTACGCCAGAAGCGTAGAAGACCGATCGGTGTTAAAGATAAAAATCCGCTGAAGAATGATCAATTTATTATTGATATTCAGTCACTCATGAAATCTCTTAAAGAGATTCGTCTTGTAAACGAAAACCCCAAAAACAAAAAATTGCACGTGCATCAAATGATTAAATATTGGGGTTGCGGAACAACCAATCCATACATTAATAAGTAATTGGTTTATGCTAATATCGAATTAGCAATGAATTTTATGGGAGAAATTATAATAAAATATAATAGTCGTCGACGACATATTTGCCTCGTTAATTGCTATTATTATATCGGATCCGATACCTAAGTCATTCGCAGAGTGCCAGAAACACTCAGACTAGGTAAAAATGAAATAAGCAATTGAGGTTGAGTTTGAATTAGAAATATTTGTTCGTTAATGATCAAATATATTCTCCCATTATAGATAATGTTATGTTCCGCTAACTAGTATATCTGGCAGTAACGTTGAGTTTTCATATGTCATGACCACATACTTATGGGTCGTTGGACATTAATATAGATATGAAAATCCTTGGTGGATTTTAGAAACAAGTTAATATGACAATCGCAGCATGCATACTATTAAGTTAAAAATATCATTAACATTCATGTTGAATGTAATATGACTATAGTATAGTTCTATTGAGGAAAGAATATATAAGTAACTCAAACTTTGTGTCATGAATTTATAGCACTACGACGTGTGAGAGTGGAATATCGCATGCAATTGCGATTGTATTACTTTCCCCATTGTTTTTATAATTATAGTACTGACTGAGTTCTATGTGTTGCCCGAATGAGTAGTGGGCATGACGGTATTATCCCCTACATTCAATTATCTACATGAAGTCCGGAAGGTACGGATATACAAAGTGCGCTCTAGTAACAATCTAGAAAATTTTTTCACTAAAATCATTTCTACATCTGTTTTGGAACAGAATGTGTTTATAATACTTTAATGCGCACATAAAGTAGATGTTGTCGTCAGGGGTAGCGACAACTTCAAAGTTATTTTAAGCACAATGACTGTACTCTTTTTCCCTTTAACCAAGTTTTTCCCACAGGGTTTTCTTAGTTAAAGGTTTTTAACGAGGCAGTTAGTGCAACACATAAAACGTATGCAACTCAGATTGAGAAATTAATTCAGCCACATAATAGATTTGCAAAAGAATGGGGAAATTGATGTGCAACAGATCCGATCAACCGGCAACCTGGCAGATTTATTTACTAAGACATTATCAACTGCAACATTCGAAAGACTGGTGAAGAGCATTGGGATGCGACGTTGAAAGACATTAATTGATGCTTGGTTCAGGGGGAGTAAATCAACATAGATAAATATGTACTCTTTTTCCTTAACTAAGATTTTTTCCCACTGGGTTTTTTCTTAGTAAGGTTTTAATGAGGCATATCATATCTATTGTTTGTTGAATAATAGATATCCAAGGGGGAGTGTTATAAAAGATAATAATATGTTTATCTATTATTCAAATTGGTTACAAGATTTTCTGGTTTATCTATTGTATTGTATTCACACTGTAATCTCAACTATAAATACCCGATGATACCAGTGAAATAAGACACAAGCATTTCTCCTTTCTCTTCATTACTTTGTTTCTGTTCTTTCTTATATTAGTTTTATAACAGTACGCTATATATAATAATTTTATGACCATTAAATCCATACGATGTAATTTTTTGTGTAACATTTAAATTTATGTCTCCAAAATATATCACCTGCATTTTACAACTAGTGAGACTTTGACAATTGATGTAAGTCAAAATAATTTCGTTGTCTTTAGTATATCACAATAATAAGATATCATATAATATAAAGTATGATGAGACAATATAATAACACAGTTAATAATATTATGTGCGATGATATAGTATCAATAAATTCAATACATCATACTATTAAAAATTTAGTGATGTCATATCAATTACTTCAATGCAATATCATACTATTAAAATTTAATGATGACATATCAACTAATAATTATATGATGACATGGAACAATAATAACATAACATTTAAAGACAATGTCCAAGTCGATTAAAAATTTCAATGCGATCTCACATGTCAGGTAATATATATATAACAATGATAGTAATGATATACATATAAGCTTAACAATTAATACATATTTGAACATTTCACGGAGAGTAACATGTCTTTTTTTTTTTTTAGGAAAATAACGGTGAATAACAAATTATCAATTTGGAAATTGTAATCTGACAGCGTAAATATTATTGTATTTATTTAAAAGAAATGATATTATTGATTTTGTTGACATTTTGATGTTCTATTTAGTTATTTATATTTTTTTTACATTTTTTGATAATTTTTTCCAAATTTTTTAAGCATTTTATATGGGAGAAAACCCGTCTCGCCCGAAACGATACAGTTACGCGACGATTCATGTGACTCAGTGACCTCCGAGTCGACTACCGCGACCGCGACTTTGAACCATGGGGGTAAATCGAGCAATCAATAGTTTAAGGTTGTAAATTACTCATACTTATAGTTTAGGGTTGTAAATAGATCAAATAATAGTTTGAGGTTGTAAATTTTACGTAAGGTATAGTTTAGGAAGGTAAAATGCATTTTCCCCAAACAAAATAAATACTATAAAGAAATATAGTTACAGCTTTAGGGGAGGTGGGAAGGTGGGTGTGGGGAAAGATTTCCACACTTTTGAATCTATAAAAGAAATATATGCTATAAAAAAATATAGTAGCAGCGTGATCTTTAACAATCCACTCACTCATTCTCCATTGACTAAAGGATTCCTCCCGTTAATCCAATTGAAGCGAATGACCCAGATGTCTTTAAAACCAATATATGGATCATCTTAATTTTTCCCGTTAAATGATGTCATTCTCTTATGCCATATTATCCAAAGAATAGCTTACATTGGAGCCTCCAAAATCTATTTGTTCCTTTTGATTATAAAATGAAACGAATAAATGCACAAAAAAAACCTCCACGAGAATGTTGAAATAGTAGGTATATGACACCGCATGAATATTTTTCCCATACACGACGTGAGAAAGAACAAGTAAAAAAAAAAAAATTTATCAACATCCCATGCATTAAAAAATGAATATCAGGGATAATTTATCAACATTCAATGTTCGTAAAGATCAACTTTGGTCGGTAGTCTTTGATTTGATGCTTTGCACAAAAAAATGATTAATTCGATGCAGTGGCGGATCATAAATTTATTCCAGTGGTGTCACCGCAGAGTAAAACTATATTTTTTGTCTACAAATTTGTTTCAATGGAGTCACCGGGGCCTAAATCAACATTTTTAATCACAAAATGACATTTTTTAACAACAAAACTATATCGTTATAATACTAAAAAATATTTCCCCTGATCTCAATGGGTTCACGTGACCCCACCCTTCATAACATGGATACGCCCCTGATTTGAGGGCAAGAACTACTTACTCGACTTCATCGCCAAAAAGTCAATTGTGTGGTTTCCACCAAAAGAACTCTTGACTTGTGTTCTTTTTTGTTTTCGTTTGGTGTCTCTTCCTTTGTTCACTAGTTAGTTTGTTGGGTGGTATCTTTGCAAAGTGGTTGTGTTAAACTTTTGTAATAGGCTTCTTTGTAATTTTTTTTTTCTAGCATCTTGCTAGAGATTTTTTTAATGAAATAACATCTTTGCCATTAAAAAAAAAATATCTTCTACATAGTAGTAAACTAGTAAATAATATATGTTTTTACTCAAGGACCAACAAAAATTGTCACGGACTGCTTCCTACATAAACACACCTGATATAAGCGAGCAAAAAGCTGTAAAGTCCGACTTCTCCCTTCCCCAAAACTCCATATTCCAAGCTACCCAGGGCCGGCCCATATAGGAAGCAAAGGAAGCGTGGGCTTAAGGCCCAACCATCCCGGGGGCCCGAAAATACTTGTTTTGCAAACGAACGATAATTAACAACAATAAATATTATATGTTCGAAGATTTTTCAGTTATCTATTGTAGTCCAATTGGTTAAGATGTTTGGCATTTCTTTAAGAGACCTGAGTTTAAGTCCCGGCAATGGCAAGATTTTTTTTTTGACTCATTTAAAACACTTTGGGCCTTTTTTTTGTCCCAGCAATAGCAGATTTTTTTTTTTTACTTCTTTAAATCACTTTGGGTCTTTTTTTGTCCCGGCAATTCCAATTAATTTATTGATTCCCTTAAACAACTTTGAGCCTTTTGAACCCTAACATATTAGAACCCTCCAATATATATGTGGTTTCTATTGCCACCACATAATTACTACTCACACCGTTTTTTATTTTGTATTTATTATTCTAGCTAATTCATTAACTCATTTAAACATCTTTTGAACCTGCATGATATATTAGCACCTCCAATATATATATATATATATATATATATATATATATATATATATATATATATATATATATATATATATATATATATATATATATATATATATATACTTCGAACTAAAAGACCGACCTAAATATTCTACAAAAGAGATGATTAATTTTACTATTTTATATGTATGTTTTGAGTCTATCAACGAATTGAAATCTGCGGATGTTAAAAACGCGATATTGAAGTAACATTTTGTAAATATGTTTTTTAAAATAAAAAAAAAAAAAACCTTTGAACTAAAAGGCCTAATTCGACGATTCGCCGAAGGCCGAAAAATTTCCAGGGCCGGCCCTGAAGCTACCTTCCACACCCATCCTCCTATTTCCACTCTCCCCGAGTCACACGATTCTAAAGAGCCTAGGATAAGCACAAGCTAAGATTTCCTTTCCAACTCAAGCATCAAACAAAAAATTCGAAAGCTTCTTATCCCTTACCTTCTTAATAAGGGAAGAGGATCACAGAATTCCTGCCTTTAGAATAGATGAAAATTTTGAAACGATACCTTCCGAAATCCTCCCCTTATTATTATGAGCGATGCCTTCCTCATAACCACCATTATCACTATATATTGTACTCACTGTAAAGCCCCTCATCCACTATGAATATCCACCAAAACTGCGCAATCAAAGGGCATAAGCATTATCTGAATTCCACCGACCAAAGAGGATCGCATCGTCCGCAAATTAACGATGATTTAACGCAAGGTAGTATTTTACTATATTAAAGCCATTAAAAAGACCTTTCTTAACCACACTATTTATCATCGGAAAATATTATGGTGGTCAATGTCCAACAAACTCAATCTTCAATTCAATGGTTGAGAATTAATACAAATTATCACAATCACCCATGTAATGACATGTGTCTATTGAGTTTGGTGGTAATTGAACAGCATAAAATTTGCCTCATCATAATGTTATGAGGGGCGAGTTTGAGCCTCCTACTAAGATTTTTGAAAGAATCTTGTACACTGATCCGATCGATAAGGAAGCATGATTGGATTTCTTGGGTATTAAAGTGACAAAGAGGATATAATCCTTTGTTTAATTATCCAAGTTTTCCAAAATATTTCATACGATTCTGAAGAATATCTTCCTTTACCAACAACCATTGGGATTTGAAGAACTGCTATGTAAAACCATGCATCAAGTATATTATTTTTCATTCCCTGATTATTTATCTTACTTGAATGTTTTCTTATTTCCGAGAAAAACACACACACACACACATATTCCCAACTCGCCGCCTCCCTAATTTGCCCTATCTCCAATCCCCTCGAATGAAAACATCCAAACTGACTAAAATCAGAAACAAATTTTCAAGACAATGTTGAATCGGTTCGTGTAACACGATTTTTCCGTTCAATTTGACGGCTAGTTAAAGAAAGGGTAATAATTGCAATGATTCAGATAACATAAGTGATAAACTTGCAAAAAGAAAACATGAGTGGCATATCACAACCTTAATTAAAAGATAGGGTTGTTTTATGTAATTCAGTCGTGTTAAAAAGATACCTGTGTTTATGTATAAATTATTCATTTTATTTACTCCATTTTATAATTTCTGAAAAATGAATTTTATTAATCAAGATCCGCGAAACGAGCGTTCAAAACGTCATCCGGAGGCAAGGGGCCCCAAGATGTACGGGCAGACACAAATAAACCATGTCTATTAAACATTTTTTTATTAAATTACAATATTCTTATCTCTTACTTTTTCATTTAAGCCTGATTTGGGTCTCCTTATCAAGAGTGACACACCGCAACCGCCAATTATCAGATCAGGAAATGAGACCGCTGGAACACCTGGAAAGAACCCTTTATTGTTTGGAGGGTGCAAATTGTCAAAGTTGTCCCACATTGAGCATTTGTTATTGTATCACCCAACACATTAAGAGATGGATTTCCCTCAACTTACGACCTATGTTTTGGGGATGAAGTCCTTCTTCTTATATGGGCTTCGGCCTCTCTGTTGGCTTTATAGTGCCCTTTATATGCCTTCTGTGCCATGTGGCCCAGGCTATTTATAGACCCGCACTTAAGGGGCATGTTAAAGTTGTCACACATTGGGCACTTGCTATTGTATCGCCCACCATTGCATAGACCCACACTTGAGGGGGGCGTGTTAAAGTTGTCACACATTGTGCACTTGTTATTGTATCACCCACCATATTAAGAGACGAACTTCCCTAACCTCAGAACGTAGGTTTTGGGGATGAGATCCCTCTTACATGAGTTTGGGCCTAGATTTTCTATACAAACGTGTTGTTTTTATCTTTATTTTTATCATGGATTGCTTTGTGGTTGAAGGCCACATAGCTGGACATGTCTATTGGTTGCGGATTCATATCTAACCTCGACTGATTTGGCTCATAGCTTGGTCAAGCAGTAGGGATGCAGATCCACAGACTCTCAAAGGAGCTGTTCAAGCATTTTTGGAAGGCAAACCATGTTTTGGATCATGCTTTTGCTTTAGTTTTAGATCTGTGTTTTTTTTTGGTACTTTTTTTGGGTACTAGTTTTAGATGTGTTTTCTCCTTTTTTTTCTTTTGTAACTAAAGTAGGGTTTGTTTTCCTGTATTTGAACATTCAAGTTTTTTTTCAATACATGGGTGCCGTTGTAACGCCCCGCTCCCAGATACCGAGCCCTTATCCGGAAGAGAAACGTTCGACGCGTATAGCATTAAATAAATCTAATATTATACGCAAGCCTCTTACGTCGTCGTATCAAATAAGAGCAAACGGAAGCTAGAAAGACTCAGGTAAAATCATAAGTGCTACTAAGAATGGAAATTAACCATACTAAAGAAGGATAGTTAAATTACAACGACGAAGAGCCCAAAGATTTACACAATACGAGCTCTTAAAAGTACAAACATAACTTACAAAAGTCTAGGAGTAAAAGAACAACTAGTCTAGTACAACCTTTACGGGAAAAAAAAACTAAAAGCATCTTAAAGGCAGCAGCGTCATCAAGCCGTCAACTACTCTTGGTCAACCTATTCGTCTTCTCACAATGCAATGCAAAGGAGGTAAGTACAAAATACTTAGTAAAAGTGAGAAGCTAATTAATAACTAAGTTCTACAACAAAAGGTTATTATTATTATTATTATTATGTTATCTTTATGAGAGATCGAGTCAATCTAGGATTCACTCCATGGCCATCAACATGTCATGACTATACGTTTCTAGCTTAACTTATCTTGGTTACGTCATCACTCAAGGGCACAATGCATGATGTGTATCCATCACGAGATATCCTTGCCAACTACGGTGAATAGCACCGATAGTCCCGGGATTTCCCTGGTATGCATTTACGTTCGATGATTTCCTCTACTACCCCGCACCTTTTGAGCCGGTAGCGTTGTTCACCTTTTTATGAACGTATCACATCGCCGATATGACTTGGTGCCTAACCGAGAATACGTGAAGTTTTATCTTTTACTACCACGTATGTAACTTTATTATGTATTAACTAGCCACCTAAGTGTTTTCAAGTAAGCTCCCTCACATGCACTACTCTCTTTCCTAGACCACTAGACACGGACAAGGCCAAACAATTACACAGACATTGATGAACTCTAGTTCATCAAAGCACAAGCTCTTTCATGCTCTTCCGACGGATCCGAACTTCAACTCCCTTTAAGAGTACATTCGGTGCCGAAACTAAACGAATCGGAAGCTCAATCGAAGCTTGTTAAGGTTTAATTAATGTTATAAGACCAAAGGATAACAAATAGAACGTATTACATAGCTTAAAACACAATTATCACAAAACTGGGGGCCAATGCGGGCGCATTTCTTGATCAGCAACTTGCCGAAACTTTCTGCTCAACCAATGTGTGTGCATTCCGGGGAATGTGTGCACATTGCACTTACTGAGAGCAGCCTGAACCATCCTAATTCCTGAATGCATGCGCATTGCTAGGCAATGCGTGCGCATTCAGCGTAGAAAACCCCTAAAACACGATTTCCTACACTTAATCGATTCCCAACCCAAACCAAACACGTGTAGAACTCAACTCAAATATACCAAAAATATCACATCTCATTAATTACAACTTAGCATGAATTCTATCACCAAACAACACCAAAACTCACCGGAACTCAACCTATGATTATAAAACTATAATTACTCATTAGAAAGAGCCTCTTACCTTAATTTCCAGCAAAACCGATCCAAAACCTTCAAGAAAATTCTGAACTTCTAAGCCTTCAACTTGTAACCTAATTAAACAACAAGTAAACCTAAAAATCCTATCTTTTTTGAAAATCCCGAATTGAAAAAGTGTGTAAAACTGAAGATTACCTGAATTACTTGCTGTCAAACTAGGTTTAGAATAATCTACGCTCCAAGACGATCGTTTCGACTACTCATGGCTGTGAAACAGAGCTACGGATTGAGAGATATGAATTTTTGAAAAATCGAACTCGACGAAAACAAAAAAACTAGGGCTAAACTGAAAACTTACGAAATTAAGATATGTTGTTTTGCAAATTTGCGTCTATTCGCGGTGATCATTTTTCTCTACTGCGGCATCTTGAAACGATGAACGGATTGGCCCTGCGATTGGAGTTTACGTTCTCCCTTTTTCGAGCATCTTCTCGCGTCTGTTTCTTCTTCGAGCGCCGTTCCTCTCTTTTATTTCCGAAGTTGTGTATGAAATAAAATGAGTGATTTTGGGTATTATTTCTTTTTATAGATATCAATTAATTCCATTAATTAAATAATTAAATCCCTTTAATTAAATCCTTTTTAATTAAATAAATAGGATAAATAATAATTAGGTCATAGCGGGTATGCCCGATTACTATTTTACCCTTTATGAAAAGTCGGGATGTTACGGTCGTACTCTTTCCTTAGCACATGATTTTCTCACATTGGGTTTCGGACAATTTTAAGGAGGCGGGGCCAAATATTGATGACGCTAGATTCGGTGTGAGGGCTAGTTAAAGGCTTGTAAAACTCTGTATTGCTTTTTTTTTTTGAGTGGAAAAAATATTTTTATTCGGCACTATCCAAAGTGCAAGCATGAAGTACATCCAATAGGGGAGAGGGGCCCCATTCAACAACATTACCAACAGCCAAAAAAGACCCATATCTAGCTAAAAAGTGCGTAGGGGCATTCCCCGTACGTTTGATAAAAGAGAAAAGAACTGAGTTCAAAATGTGCAATAAGTCCCTACAACTTGTTACCATTTGTCCAACATCAGATAAGTCTTCTTCGTTAGATTGAAGTTTTTGAATTGTTGCTAGAGAGTCCGCCTCCAAAATAAGTCGATAGTAGCCATAGGATATCGCAAAGGACAACCCAAGAAAGACTCCAGGCGCTTCTGCTTCCAACACCGAAATATTTGTGCCTATGTGAAAAGAGAAAGCATTAAGAATTTCACCATTTTCATTTCTGAAACTGCCGCCAACTGAGAGTGAGTCGTTGTTTAGACAAGCATCAACATTACATTTGATATATGATGTTGGGGGGGGCTTCCACTTCACTGGCCAATTACGAGAGGATTGATTATCACTTTGGGGGGTATTAACAGTTGATAAAAATTCAAGACAACCAAATTCAGCCTCTTTAAAAAGGGAGGACACATACACCGCTTTCTTTTCGAAAATCCATGAGCACCGGACCTTCCAAATATGCCATAAGAGATAAAGAATCTTACCCCGAGCGAAGTCATCGTCCATGTGCAAGATTAAATCGAGTACATCAGCAAAAGAGTGCAGCCTGCTTTTCCCCCACAGCTTGATAAAAGGTTCTAAGCTCCACACCTTACGTGCTATTGAACAATCAAGTAGGCAATGGCCAATAGTTTCTATTCCCGCCCCGCACACACTGCAAATGCCATTGGAACAGCCCCGTTTTTGCAAATTATCACTGGTAGGCAAACAGTTATGTGCTGCGCACCAGAGAAAGTGCTGTACCCGAGGTGCAACATTTTGTTTCCATAATTTTTTCTAGAAAGGAGAGGGGGTCAAAGGTTATGCCTTCGGGAACTCATTATTGCTAAATTCTTGATAATCTAAAGCAATGGTATATCCCGATTTTACCGAATAGAGACCATTTGTAGTGTGATGCCATATTAATCGATCTTCCCGATGCCTTGGAGCAAGATTTATTTTCATGATGTAATTCGCAACATGTGGCATGAAAGAGGCTGTAATGATATTTTTGTTCCATTTGCGTTCTCTAGGCAGCATTAAGTTCTTAACCGTACAGTCATTCGGGAGTGCAGAAAGTGTATTGGAAGTCCTGAAACTGTGGGCCATAGAGATCCAAGGGTCGTCAAACACTCGAATATTTTCCCCAGAGCCAATACACCATCGCAAACAACCCGTCAGAAGCGCTCTTCCATGAAGAATACTATGCCATACATACGAACCATTGTGGCAATAACCTGCATCGAGAAAGCATGAATTTCAGAAATATTTCGCTTTTAAGAGCCTGGCCAATAATGAATCCGGTTGATGAATAATTCTCCATGCTTGCTTACCCAACATAGCAGAGTAGAAAGCTCTCAAGTTTTCAAATCCTAGGCCACCCTTTGCTTTAGGCATGCATAATCCAGTCTAGGACTTCCAATGTTTTTCCCTCGAGACTTCGTTCGCACCCCAAAAGAAACGTCGAATAGCAGCTTCAATTTTCTTAATCGTATCAATAGGTAAAAGGAAGCAACTCATAGCAAAGGTGAGAATTGCTTGGATCACCGCTTTGATAAGAATTTCTTTCCCGGAAGCTGATAAAATTTTTTCTTTCCAACCTCCAAGCTTCATCCAAATTTTATCAATTAAGAAAGTGAAAATCTCTTTTTTTGTTCTCCCAATGAGGTATGGTAAGCCTAGATACAAGCCACTCTCAGAACTTTGATTTATTTCCAATTGCCACTTTTTTGCCAAAGAAAATGGATGATTTTCCATAATTAACTGCTTTGCCGGAAAGCCGCTCATACTTTTCAAGTAAGAACTTTATATTTGTGCATGATTCATAATTTGCCTCCAAGAACATAATACTATCATCGGCGAACAAAAGGTGATTAATGAACACTTCACCATTGCCAAAAGAGAGTCCATTCACTTTACCTTCCTCTTGAGCCTTACGCAACATAGCAGAGAATCCTTCCGCATAAATGATGAAAATAAAAGAGGACAAAGGATCGCCCTGACGAATCCCTCTAGTGGGCCGGAATGTGGGTGACGGTGAGCCATTAATTAGAACTTGGAATGATGTAGTGGTAATGTACCCCATAATTAAATCCACCATATGTTGTGGAAAGTCCATAGAAAGCATGATTTTTTCGACAAAAGGCCATTCGACCCTGTCAAAAGCATTGACCATGTCAAGTTTGAGGGACATATGATCACTGCAACCTTTTTACCTGTTTTCATAGAATGAAAGACTTCGAAAGCAGTGATAATGTTATCCGTTATAAGACGACCCTTAATAAAAGCTGACTGAGCCCCAGATATAACATCATTGATAACAGACTTCGGACAATTTACAATAGTATGAGATAAGATTTTATAGATGGAATTGGTAAGACTTATGGGATGAAAATCTTTTATCGTACCTGGCTCTTTCACTTTTGGGTACCTGGCTCTTTCGGAAGAGCCGGACATATAGGTGTGATGTTTATACCCTGCAAACTTGCACCATCGTTAAGAATATTGCTCAGAATCTGAATCACACTCGGCCCGAAAATGTCCCAATGTTTCTACATAAAAGCCATGTGCATACCATCGGGTCCTAGCGATTTTTTGGGTGGCATTTGATGTAGTGCTTTTGTAATCTCCTCTGGTGTAAATGGAAGTGAGAGCTTTGATATAGCCTGATCAGAAAGTTTATTTAAGTTCAACCCATCAACTGTTAGAAATAGTGACTTGACCTCTCAGCAGGGCAAGCCAGCTGAGTAATGTCAGCAGGGTATATCAGCAGGGGCAATGTCAGTAGGGTATATCAGCAGGGCAAATATTAGCAGGGTATACCAGCAGGGCAATGTCAGCAGGGTATGCCCGCAGGGCAATGTCAGCAGGGCAAATATCATCAGGTTATGTCTGGTGAAGTCAGCAGAGTTCACATCTGGGGTATTTTAGTCAGTCTACCAGTATCTAGTTATGGCGGCTAGGTTTAGGGTTTGGTGACTATAAATACAAGTCTGTTGTAACCTAGAATATTTGCAGTTAACATCAGTAGCAACAGCAATTGCGTATGCAATTGCACAGTCTGTAAAATCTCCAGTGATAATATAATCTCCTCGTTTCTGCCCGTGGACTAGTCGGCATATTGCCGGAAACCACGTTAAATCTTGTGTTATTGTTCTTATGTGATTTATTCTTTCTCGTTTATTCTTGTATTGCAATCCGTTTTTATCCCTGATGGTCCTGTCATAACAAGTGGTATCAGAGAAATGTTATCATCTGGGATTCAGAGATTCTATTTAGGAATCATCCGTTTGAACAAAATTTTATCTTCACCAAGACCTTCACCGGTGCTAGGATTCTGTGATAAAAGTTCTGTTCTTTGGCAAGATCAAGATGTCTGGGTTAAATGTTGAGATTGATAAATTCACAGGAAGGAACAATTTCAATCTGTGGCAAATCAAGATGCGTGATCTGTTGAAGAAACTGGGGCACTGGGCTCCGTTGTCAAAGGCGGTGGATGCCGGAAACGCTGAGATGGCCGATCTAGAGGAGAAAGCACATTCAATGATTTTGTTGTGCTTGTGTGATGATGTTATCACTGAAGTTGCTGAAGAGGATTCAAGCAGGGCTGTGGCTGAAGCTTGAGAGTCTGTATATGATAAAGTCATTGACCAACAAGTTGCGATGAAGCAACGTACGTTCGATTTAATGATGCATGAAGGAATGCCTCTCGAGAGATCATCTAGAAAAGCCGAACACAATATTGCTTGATTTAAGGAGTATTGGTGTTAAGATCGAAGATGATGACGTAGCTCTAATTTTGTTGGTATCACTGCCAGCATCATATGAGAATTTTGTGTAGTCTTTTATTGTTGGGAGAGACAAAGTGTCATTGGAGGATGTTAGGGCATCTCTCCATAATCAAGAGCTAAGGCATAATTCAGCAGGCACAGGTACAGACAATCAGGTTACTGGTTTAATTGCTAGTAGCAGTTGCAAAGGGAATGGAAAAACTAAAAAGAAGACATTCAAGAAGGGTGATTCCAAAGACCCTAATGCAAATCTGGTCTGAATCTGAATCTAGGGTGTTGACAAGCAGGTGGAGCTTCAGGTCCATACTCAGCTGAGTCTGCAGAACTCTGCTGAGAATAGTCAACACTAATCGGCACTTAGTTGTGCATCGAACCCGAAGAATCAAGAGCTGAATCTGGTGGAACCAAAATCTGGGGTCAGCAGGGTGAAGTCTGCTGATCCGGTATCAGCTGAGTGAAAGTCAGCTGAGTAGAGTGGAATGTTCAAGTCTGGGAAGTCTGCTAATAAAAGTCAGATGATTCTATCTGTCAGCAGGGTGGCATCTGCTGAATCTGTTGAACATGTCTGTAGTGGTTCTACATCTGTGTCTGGAAGTCTCAGCAGAGTTAAGTCTGCTTAGCATCTGGTGAACATGTCTGAGGTGGAGTTCTCATCTGGAGTTAAGTCTCATCTGGAGGAGTCTAACCTTATTTCTGTTTTGTTCACATCTGGTCAGCTTATAATCTGAATCTGCAATCTGTTTGGTTGAAGTTGAATCTGAAGAACTCGGCTGAGTGTTCTCAACGAGGTCGTTACATCTAAATACGGTAATCACATCTTGTCCGGTGATCAAGTACGAATTTGTTGATCACATCTGTTCTCAACTCAATCAAGTCTGAAGAAGAGGGAGAATCTGGTACAGTACATCTGGCATTGACGAATGCATCTGGTACAGTACATCTGGTTATACATCTGTTTGAACGAGAGTTCAAGTCAAGGTGGAGATTGTTAGAAATAGTGACTTGACCTCTCAGCAGGGCAAGCCAGCTGAGTAATCTCAGCAGGGTATATCAGCAAGGGCAATGTCAGCAGGGTATATCAGCAGGGCAAATATCAGCAGGATATACCAACAGGGTAATGTCAGCAGGGTATGCCAGCAGGGCAATGTCAGCAGGGCAAATATCAGCAGGTTATGTCTGGTGAACTCAGCAGAGTTCATGATGGGAACAAACTTTACTGTACATTTCTATACAGTTTAAACCACGGTTATCATATTTCTAGCATGGTTCGGGTGAGTTTAGACCCTATATTGAGTGTTAATGAGGTTTTCTTTGCTCGGCGAGTAACTGTCGGTTTTTCCGTAAACTCGGCCTACTTTTAGCACTTTTTAATCATTTCCCGAGCACCCGTAGTTTGCGGGGTTATGCGTTTGCCTGTTGTTTCCTTATTTATGCAGGATTTGGGTGAGTTGGGAGCCCGGAAAGCGATGATTTATGAGATTAGACATGTCCGAGGCGAGAAACGAAGGTTGAGTATGAAGAAAGTGAAGTTTTGGAAGTCAAGGAACCTATCTGTACGGACAAACCTCTGTCCGTACGGGCAACCCTCAGCCAGAATCAAGATTTTAAATAGAGAATTAGCCGTACGGATGGGTCTTTTATCCGTACGGACAGAAGGATGCAGTAGAGATCCATCCGGACGGATGGAAATATATCCGTATGGACAGACGCTGGGAATACAAAACAGAAGGCTTAATCTGAGATATATCCGTACGGACAACCTTCCAGCCGTACGGACAACCGGGAGAATCAAGAACCATCCGTACGGATATCCTTTTATCCGTACGGACAAGCTGAATTTTGCCCTAGCCTATAAAAGGGCAGCTCAAACGTTTTATTTGACATATTTTTACGATTTTAATTAGTTGTAGCCTCTTCTGGGCGATTTCCTTCGTCCGGAAGCGTAGAATTAAGTTCCATATACCGTTGTTCTCGTCTTTCGATCCTCTTTTACACTAAATACATTACAACATCAATCCGTTACGTCTCGATTGTCAAGATTTGATTTTTTGTGAGCACACTTTGGTATTTCATCAATATTCAATAAAGTGGGTATGAATTCTTGTTCTTTTATCTTTTATATCATGAATTCCTTTATCAATTATTGTTTCAATCCGATAATGAATAGCTAAATCATTTGTACGGCCGAATTATGTGAAAGCGGATGAAGCGCCATTAGGGAGATGAACCGGGAGGTAGTGTAGCAGGTAATGAAACGTTCTAATCGATAATTCATATCACGAAACCTGTTTTAATCGAAATCGATGCTAGCTTGATCACCTAGTCATTCATCATCACACACACCTAGCTTATAAATGTATGTTGCGGCTAGCTGTGGGAAACGGGGTTTCGGGACCGTAGACGCTTTGGCTTAAAAGGTAGTTTGACACCTACCTGTGCACTAGATTGACACTCCAGTCATTAAGTCCATTCCAATACAGAGTTTTTATCGTTTAAACAAGGAAGGTAGAGCACACTCCCGGGGTAGTTTGTTTGAGGGTAGAGTAATCCGCTGGATCGTAGTTCGGCTGTACCTTTTTTAATCGTTAAGAAATCCGATTAGTATAATTTTTAATTTACGCATTAGTAAAAACTTTTCACCAACTTGGTTGACCTGAACTGAGTGATAAGTCAACTGTGGTACTCAAAACCAATCTCTGTGGGTTCGACCTCGGACTCCTCAAGCACTACCTACAATCGATCCGGTCCACTGCCGGTTAGAAAGTAGATTTTGCTAAGGTTTCGAGTTTTTACTTGATTAACCGGATTGCAAAAATCCTCTTATCAGTTCACATCTGGGGTATTTTAGTCAGTCTACCAGTATCTAGTTATTGCGGCTAGGTTTAGGGTTTGGTGACTATAAATACAAGTCAGTTGTAACCTAGAATATTTGTAGTTAACATAGTAGCAACAGCAATTGCGTATGCAATTGCAGAGTCTGTAAAATCTCCAGTGATAATATAATCTCCTCGTTTCTGCCCGTGGACTAGTCGGCATATTGCCGGAAACCACGTTAAATCCTGTGTTATTGTTCTTATGTGATTTATTCTTTCTCGTTTATTCTTGATTATTGCAATCCGTTTTTATCCCTGACGGTCCTGTCATAACATCAACAATGCTGAGATTGGCTCCTTGAGCTGTGAACAGAGTTTGGAAATAACCATTAGCTATTCTTTGAATATCCTGCTCATTTGTAAAAAAAGTGTCATGGCAATCTTTAAGCTGCGTAATGGTATTTGTCGACGCGAATTGGCTCTGTGATGAAAGTATTTGGTGTTGCGATCCATGTTATTTACCCAATCAGCTCGGCTATGAATTTTCCAATATTCCTCTTCTATGCTACGAAGGTGTTCCAACTCTTTTATGATCTCCTTCTCTCTTAGAACCAAAAATTCAGCGCTTTCCCGCAAAGCTTGTAGATTGCCCTGCAAATCTTTGATCTTTCTTTTTTATGTTACCATATTTTTGATATGACCTGCATTGCTTCAAAGATTGCCTCACACTGCTGACTGCACTATTAAACCTTCCAACTGAATAAATAAAGGAGCTGGGCCATATATGCTGCAAAATATCAGGTAAATCTGCGTCCATAAGCCAGAAAGTGTCGAAACGTTGAACAACTTTCCACTGTTTCGGACCAGTGCTACAAGGTTGTTGTCTCTGTACAATAAGAATAGGCTGATGGTCTGAATAATTAGTTGATAAATGGCTCACTGTGTGATCCGGAAAAATGTCTTTCCAGGTTGCGGAAGCTAGTCCTCGGTCTAGCCTTACCCTCACTTTTCCTGGGTCCTCCCATTACACCAGGTATAATCAGCACCAGTATACCCCAAATCAAACAAATGACAATCATCAATTGCTTCTCTAAAAGCTAAAATACCTGCCAAGGGCCGATTTGGGGTACTTTGCTCATAACTTTGCATAACTTCATTGAAGTCTCCCGCCACCAACCAAGGGAGACTATTAATGGAACTTAGACGACGAAGAAGATCCCAAGAGTGTTTTCTTTCACTAGCCTCCGGATTGCCGTAAAACCCAGTAAAACGATATGTAGTTCCATTTGACAAAACCACCTTCGTATCAATGTGACCCTGTGATTTTGACAGTAAAGTAACATCCACACTATCTGGCAGAGAGAGAGTATCAACTGCGGTGGGATATAAATTGCTGTTTCCATAAATTGAAACTCTGTATTGCTGTTCCCATAAATTGAAGTGATTCAGTTTTACTTTAAAAAAAATCTCTTGCCTTTTCATTTACAACTATTTGATACGACAGCTATTTGATACGACGTGGATACCTTATACAATCCAAACATCTTAACAAAAAGTGTATGGCCTTCTATGTTCTTTATTATCTTTACATCAAATTAATTGTTGTTATAACTACATTGTTGTCATAATTTTTCTTTTCAAATAATGCACGTTGATTTCTTGAAATTCTAAGTTTTCTAACAACATACAATTAGTCTTTTGTTTAAAAGAGAAACCTTTAAAAAAAAAATACTACATCTGTTCCATAAAAGTGTCCACATTATTCACGCAGATTAAGAAACTCAATTAATATGTTGTGTTGTGTTTTAGTAGTAATAAACATATTTACCCTTATCTTATAATTAACGTTTGTTTTGGAATATGAAATGATCATACAACAATAAATGTTAGGCAAGGGGTATGTTTGGAAAAAAAGCATTAAATGATGTATTGATTTTCTGAATGGACACTTTTTATTGGACAAAACTTTTTCAAATATGGACACTTTTTATGAGACGGAGGTAGTACAAAAGACAGTTTTATACAATTGTATTATCCCGACCCTCCCTTATACACTAATAGTAGGAAATGTAGAGAAACTAAATTGATTTCATTAATGTATCATTGTACGATATATATACATTTGAAATGCATGTTTTAGGTCATAAATGAGTGTATAAGGAAATATAGTAGCATATTTACTACAACCAATTGGTTTTAGTAGAACGGTAAGCGCTTGATTCTTAACACGCTTGATCCTAACATGGTAGCAGAGTGGAAGGTCTTGGGTTCAAACCCCGCTGCAAACATTTATTTTCCTCCATTTATAATGTGCAAGTGTTAAGCTGGCCTAGTTGGCTCAGGCTTGTTGTGTGCCTATATAGTTAACATAGCCTTGATATGGGCTCACACTTAAGGTTCCCCTATTTATAATGTGCTAGTGTTGGGCTGGCCTAGTTGGCCTTTGTAAGCCTAGTTGGGTCAGGCTTGTTGTGTGCCGAGTTGACATAGCCTTGATATGGGCCCACAATTGAGGGGCGTGTTAAAGTGTACAAGGAAATATAGTAGCACATTTACTAACACCAATTGGTTTTAGTACAACGGTAAGCGCTTGATCCTAACATGGTAGCGAGCGAGAAGGTCTTGGGTTCAATCCCCGCTGCAAACATTTATTTTCCCCCATTTATAATGTACAAGTGTTGAGCTGGCCTAGGTTGCTCAGGCTTGTTGTGTGCCTAGTTGACATAGCTTTGATATGGGCTAACACTTGAGGTTCCCCGAATTATAATGTGCAAGTGTTGGGCTGGCCCAGTTGGCCTTTGTGAGCCGAGTTGGCTCAAGCTTATTGTGTGCCGAGTTGGCATAGCCTTGATATGGGTCCACACTTGAGGGGCGTGTAGGCTTGTTGTGTGCCGAGTTGGCATAGCCTTGATATGAGTCCACACTTGAGGAGGCGTGTTAAAGTGTATAAGGAAATATAGTAGCACATTTATGATGACGGTAGAATTATACCCATAAAAGTCATCAACGTTATCCTTAAATCGAGCTTAATAATATATATTTTATATTAAATCACATGTTTATAGTGTTTATTTAATGTTATGTGATTTATAAGATATAATTTGGTATTTATCTATTTTAATTATTAAAATATGATTTACTGTGCGATAATTATTGATTTTATAGATAACGGTGCATCAGAGGAAGTAAATCTCAAGATAAATCGGAGCAGAATCGGATTCATTAAAAGATCGAGATTGACGTAGCACGAAGCGTGGAGTAAGGAACAAGAAAAGCCAGTGAGCCAATCAGAAGGCACGGAGCTCGGCGCGGCGAGCCCATGATTCGGCGGGGGCGAGTTCGTGAAATCTCGAGGATCGGTGAGGGTTATCTCTACACGTTTTAGGGTTTTCGAATCTATCTTTAGGTCGGCCTAAACTCCTATATAAAGGCACGAGCACGAATTTTATTAGTGACACTTTTAGAACACCTTAGATTACGCTTTACAAAATACAATACTATATCTTAGCTTTATTTTATTATGTTTCTTCATCACGGAGGCGATGGATTCATCGATTAGAGATCGCATTGAAGGAATGGAGGACCCTCCATCTACGAGGGTAATGCCTATCCAAATATGTGGTTTTTATTCGTAGATCTATTTTATTTTGTTATGGAGTAGTCGTTTGTGTATTGATTTCTTGATGTAGTTAATTAACAAACCCATATTCATGTAGCTCTGAGCTGTACGAAGGCGTTTTATGAGAGAATCTAGGGCAGCACTGGTCTCGTTGGCAGCGAGCCTATGTCTCGGCGGTAGCCGACCGGAGCCGTTTCCACGATTTCCATGTGAAGGACTTTGGCTACATCGTGCTTTCTGTTTTTCATATAAACATGTAATAGATCCGGCCAATTTGTTACATCATTCTCGTAAATTAATATGATATATTGTGAAAATTGTCATGTTACTAGGACATTAGTTAGCCGATCGTTTAGGAGGTGTGCCAACCCTTCCACGGTGGTTGCCTAGACGAGGTGACGATTTTAGATTGGCATCCCTAGTTTGGTATAGCATGCTTGTTATATGATGTTCTATCCTGTCCAAGGAAGGATTCGTAATTAAGCATAGGGATCTTCTATCCGTTCACGAATTAGATCCAGTTTAGGGGATGACTCCCGTAGTCAAAATTTAATCAATCTTAATGTCTTTTCTGTCTCGGCTTAGATATACATATATGGGGAAGTAATTTCTACTAGCGTAATCAATACCATTTGTTAGAGTCTTATAAAACCATAAAAATAAGTGTTTTAGTGTCTAGTGTCGTATTGTTAGACTTTGTGTTTTCTATCGTGTCAACCATTATCTCTACGTTATAGTTAGTCGTACACCGCCCTTAATCTATTTTTAGTTTAATACGTTGTACTTGTTTAAGCCGAGTCTCTGTGGGATCGACCTCGACTCTATCTAGCTATACTACGATTGAACCTAGTTCTCTTGCTAGTTGGTTATTTAGGTATCGAGTATTTTATTACTTGACCCGACATCAAGTTTTTGGCGCCGTTGCCGGGGACTCGTGTCATTAAATCAAGTATAGCTTATTTTATTAAAAGTAGATTCGTAAATATTGTGAATAGTGTATGTTCAATTAGTTATTGTAGCATAGAATTAACCTGTTGTGTCATAGAACAAATGCAGGCGGTTTCCCGAATCAACTAGGCTCGGCGGCGCGAGCGGTTTATTCGGCGGGAGCCGGCCCGGTTTTTCGGGCGGTTTACGTTCCGTTTTGTTCTAAACACTGTCTGCTTTGTGTTTTTATATTTTTCGTATTTTTAGAGTCTGTTTTTGTTTCATTAATTAGTGAGTCTAGTTAAAGGCCTAGCCTTTAAGGTTTTTAATTGTTTAATTATTCTGTTTCATATAGAGTCAGTTTTATTTTTGTTTATTTTAGAGTCTCGCCAAAGACAGTAGCCTTGGCGTATTTTAATTGTTTATTGTTGTTTTTGTCTTGCAAATTATAAATTAAAAAAAAACAAACAAACAAGCTACCCGGATTTCTAAGGATCCAAACGAAGAGCAAGGCGAGGAAAAATCTAAAGGAGCACATCAATCTGACTCAGACATGGAAGCATTACTGAATAACGCCGACGGTAAATGGAAATAATTTTAATAATGCAAATTTTGTTAACCAAGCCGTTTGTGTTTGCATGGGAAAGGCATACTTTGCAAAGCTATGCAACGCCTACCATTGAACAATTCATTCCTCCTATCGTAGTGCCTGAAAATGCTGCTGAAGTTTATCACCCAAAACCTAATGTCATTCAAATGGTGGCAAACTATTCCACTTTTCATGGTATCCTGAATGAAGATCCTGGCATTCACGTGATGAATTTCTTAGAGATCGTTAGTACCGCGACGCCAGAACTGGTTCCTGGGGATAACATTAAGCTGAAACTTTTCCCTTTCACTTTGAAAGATAAAGATAAGCAATGGCTTTTCTCTTTAGAGGCTAGATCAATCACGACCTGGGAGGAACTGCTACAAATGTTCATGAATAAGTACTTCCCTATAGGAAAGACCTTTAAGTTACGCCAAGATATCTTGGGGTTCTAGCAGCAACTTGGGGAGAATTTTGATCAAGCTTGGGAACGTTTTAGGGAGTCCATGAGGAAGTGCCCTCATCATGATACCCCTCTATGGATTTTAATGCAAACCTTTTACCATGGATTGAGAGATACGGAGGAGATACGAGTAGATGCCTCCAGCAATGGAGAGTTTGTTCTTTTATCTCCTAAGGAGGCACAAGGAAAGATGGAGCAAATAGCAATGAATAGCCAATGGGGAGGTGGTGAAATAGCAACTGTGAAGATGGCCGATAATTTATTTGAGGCGGATGTATCGCATAAGATCCTGCATACTCTATTGCTCATAAATGACAAGGTGGATGGTATGCATGAGAGGATTCAACGAGTAGAGACTGGAAAAAGGGATGGAAACGACTAGGCCATTAGAGAATGCGGGTACTAAAGAAGCCAATTACATTGGGAGACATAGTAATCAATATGACGGTTACAAACAAAATCATGAACACCCTGAATTCCGATGGAATGATCCATATGAAGGGGTAAAACCACACAACACTTATGTACCTCAGCAAGCTCAAACTTACGGTTGGGAAGTAGCACTTGAAAAGATGAGTAGCACAATGTCCGACACTGTGAATCAATTAGCAGAATCCATTACTGGCTTGGCTACAAACTTTCACCAATACTGTCCAAATAATGAAGCCAAAGTCACCAACCAAGAAGCCTTAGTCCATAATCTCTCTCATCAAATAGGACAATTAGCTGAACAACTGTCAACTAGACCTCCTGGGGGATTCCCCAACAACACTGATAGGAACCCTAGGGATGTGAATTCGATAATGACTAGAATTGGAAAGGAGCTTACCCCGCCAATCCCAAAGAACAAGGAAAATCTAGAAGATATTAGGGATGATGAGAAAGATCCTTAGGAGGCATTTACACCCTTTGGAACTGAAGAATCATGCTTAGAAAAGCCCCCCAACGAGCAATTGTCCTCCATATCTACTAATTTAGGGAATAGTGAGTGCGCCGCAGTATCTTCGCAAGGTGAGGTTGTTAAGGATGAGAAGAAACAACCGTGGTTTAAAGATTATGTGAATTATTTATCCAGGAGATATTTGGCCCCAGAATTAAACCAGCAGCAAAAGAAGAAGTTCTTTGCGGACCTTAAACACTACTATTGGGATGAACCATATCTTTTCAAGCGATGCGCAGACAATATCATTAGAAGATGTGTTCCTGAGAGTGAATTCCTCGACATACTTAAACATTGCCATACTTATGAAGAAGGAGGATACTATTGAGGGGACAAGACTGCTACTAAAGTTCTCAAATGTGGTTTTTACTGGCCCAATCGTTACATAACTACGCACGAATATTTTAGATCCTGTCATTCATGCCAAATGACGGGCAATATCTCGAGGAGACATGAAATGCCACTGAGGAGTATCCTAGAACCAGAACTCTTTGATGTATGGGGAATTGATTTTGTGGGACCTTTTGATGTATGGGGAATTGATTTTGTGGGACCTTTCACTTCGTATGTTTCAAACCGCTATATTTTGGTGGCGGTCGACTATGTGTCTAAATGGGTTGAGGCTATTGCTTCACCTACCAATGATGCAAAGGTTGTACTGCGGTTTTTAAAGAAAAATATCTTCACGCTGTTTGGAATCCCTCGTGCCATCATTAGTGATAATGGGAGCCATTTCTGTAATAAGCCGTTTGAGAAGTTAATGGCCAAGTACGGGGTGAGACATAAATTAGCTACCGCTTATCAACCTCAAACAAGTGATCAAGTTGAGGTCACGAACCGAGAGATTAAGCGCATCTTGGAAAAAACTGTGAACCAAACAAGGAAAGATTGGTCGTTGAAGTTAGATGACGCTTTATGGGCTTATCAAACTGCGTATAAGACTTCCATAGGTATGTCCCCGTACCAGATTGTTTTTGGGAAAGCGTGTCATCTACCGGTTGAACTTGAGCACCGTGCCTTATGGGCTACTCGTATGTTGAATTTAGATGAAAGTTTAGCCGGATAAAAGAGATTGTTGGAATTAACTCGCTTAGAAGAGTTTCACATTAAAGCTTACGAGAATGCTCAAATCTATAAAGAGCGCACTAAGAGATTTCATGATAAAAAGATCCTTGACCGCACCTTTAAAGTGGGTGATTTGGTTCTTGTTTACAATTCGTGCTTGAAACTCTTCCCGGGCAAGTTAAAATCAAGATGGTTTGGTCCTTATAAAGTGAGTAAAGTATTTCGTTCCGGAGCTACGAGAGGTAAGTCACCTAGATGATCGATAAACTTTTATGGTCAATGGTCACCGATTAAAGCATTACCTCGGGAATCATTTTGATAGAGAGGAAGAAGTACTTACTCTAGGAAATCCTAGTTACAACTAGACCATCACGTGAGTACAGTCGAGCTAATGACTATAACCATAGAACTATTTCTTAAAACTTTATTTTAGATTTGTTTTTGTTTTTGCTTTTAATAAAGTAGCATGAGACTGTTAAGGTTTTTTTCATCTCGCCATGTTCTGAGTCTCAGTTTGGAATAAACGAGGTTTTTTCCTTGATAGCCGCCATGTGGGTTTTGTAGTTTTAACTCTTTGGTTTTCCTTGTCATTGGTTGTATGAAATAAAGTGGCTTAATTTTTTTTTGGATATTCTATATCTAATTACTGCCACGTTATTTTATAACTTCCATTGACATGTTATTAACGGTTTCGTGGAGTTTCTGTTTGGTTTTCTTAAACATGTTTTCGTTTGCTTCTCCACGACATGCTTGGACTACTACTATATTCTGCATCTACTTGAGAGACGTTTCCAGAGCTAAGGATTTTTCTTAAATTCTCCTTTTTATTTGACATTGGGGACAATGCCAAGTTTAAGTGGGGGGTAGGAGACTTAGCTATGATGTGTTATAATTGAAAATTGAATGAAACGGTGAAAATTGAAAAACAAATTGAACAAATGCCAAATTAAGTATCTCTTACCCTTAGAATTGTGAGTTCTTAACCATGGAATTGCTAGGAAAGGAACCAAGTGCATGAGTACGTGATCATTTTATACTTATGTGAATGTAAATTTAAGGATATTCATGCCGACTGTTGCAAGTAGTTGTTTATTATTCGATTACTCACTTTGAATCGTCGTTTACCGCACGAATTATAATAACTGAAGAAATATGTTGGAAATAAAATTTATGTTTTGATGATAATTCATCATATTTAGTTAGAATTTTATCTTAACCTCATTGATGAAGTGCTTGAAGCTAGGTTTGTTATAGTGAAAAGCTAAAAGATGTCTAGAGCGAATGTTAAGGTTTTACTAGAGCACGATAATTGTATAGGTTACATCGGACGGACACTTGTAATAGTTAGTGTGTCATAAAGCGAAAACGGAAGTCGTTCGAAAAAGCTGGAAGTCATCAAGATAAACAAACCGACTCGGGATACACCAATATGAAAACGAAGAAGATAAGCTCGGCGAGGGACACAAACTCGGTTGGCCTATCTAGAAGAATTAATAGCGAGGGTCACGGACTCGGTTATAGAAGATTGAAGAGCGAGGGTTCAAACTCAGTTATGAAGACTATGTCGAGACTGTAAAGTTAGACTTCAGGCAAGATTGTGGTGACCTGAACTGACTTTATGGATCTTGTATGAAGACCTAAGAATCATAAGGACAATGAATTCTTAGAAGATAATTAGTCATGGTGTACTATGATTAAGTCAATCATAATCAGATGAAAACTGGAGTACTGATATTTGAAGAAGAGTAAAATCTCAGTTAACGCTCCAAGTCAGTCAGGAAACTGACAAGTGATAAACTCAGTATAAAAGTAAGGAAACTCAGTTTTATATGTCAGTCATCCAACAAGCTGATAGTACAGTCGAACGTTATAAAGGAAGCGATTCTATTGGATGAAATACTGACACATCAGAACGGTCACAAAATATATCCGTTACAAAATAGACGTTGATACAATTCGAATTTAAGCCAGATGAACGTTGGACCTCACACTATAAATAAAGCACTTTGCACCAAGGATAAAGAAGAGGAATTAAGAAAAAGAATTATCAGGATTAACAAGTATTTTTGTGCATTAGTCACTTTATTCGAATTGCTATCATATCTGCGCTATAACAAGATCATATCAAGAATTTCTTCAAGTGTTCAAGCTACAAAGAATTTATCAAGAATCAGACACTTTGAAGAACCACAAACAAGAATCAATTTATTGATTCTCAACCCAACTTTGATTCTACATCAAAGGTTTAGACTGTGAAGCAAACCGGGAAGGTTTTGTCAAGGACAGATTGTTACAAGCGATCGGGTAGGCTTGTGTTTGTGGTGGTAGGCGGTGAAGAGGCATACGATACCCTTCAAGGACCGGTGTTCAAGCAATTGAAGAGCGACAATTCTACCTCTACAACTATTTAGATAGTGAAGCTAGGGATTAGCCAAGGACTATTGTTTAGAACTTTTTGTAACAGTTCACCTCAAGAAGTTCTAGTGGAATTTTCCTCCGCACCACAGGAGAAGAGAGGATGTACAGTATTACACCACCTGGAACCTCTATAATTCTTGCTTATTTACTTTACGCATTTATTTATTTACTCATCATTTACTTACACCATTTGATAATTGATTGTTATACACTTCACAGTTCACAAACTGACATTTGACAGAATTCAGTTTACCATACTCAGCTTTCATAAAGAATAACAAGATCAAGAAAAAGTCTAGAACTATATCCGCTGCCGGTTGACTCAGTTTTTGCTTAAGTCAGTTTGACTTAAACTCAGCTTAACTCCACACAAGTTTTAACTGAACCGTAATTTGTTTTAAATCCAGTTTAGGAAAGTTTTTGGTGACAAGTTTATTCACCCCCCTCCCCCCTCTAAACTTGTGTTAGCCTTTCCAAGGGACCAACAAATTATGTGTACATTGCGTAGATGATTGGTTATGTGAACTTAGTGTCGATATTTATCTGCTGATGTATTCTTATCTTCTAGCCATCAAAGCGGAGTAATAAGCTTGAGAATTATCTGTGTTTTAACAATGCATTAAACACTAGGCTTGTAGTAACATTACCAAAGTAGCCCCGAGCTTGTGGTAATATTCAATGCTATTGACTAATCCGTGAGAGGGGGATTCTTGCAATGCATACTTTATTTTTAAAGCAAGTTTCTTTCTTGAGAGATGTTAATACTTGAAATTATGAAAATGCGTAGAAATTCAACTTTTTAAGAGGCTTTGAGTATTTCTCGGTCTCCGAGTCCAAAATCCTTCTGGATAACACTCTTGCTTATTGCACCATGTCTTTACCCATTGCGAGGCTTAAGAAGTGGGAATGCTAATGTTGGTAGGTAATTAAGGCTTGTGAAGTTAGCATAAACTTTAATCTTGCCACGAATATATAAAACTGAATGCACATGCACACAATCACTTCGATTCATAGCGAGTAGTGAATAATGGATACCTTATGAGCATGAATGGTATGAGTTGACTCAAGTTTCTTGCGTAACTATGATTTGACCATGGAAAATGTTGTCTTGGGGAATGACTTATTGATGCTTTGTTCGGGACGATCAAAGTCTAAGTGGGGGGTAGTTGATGACGGTCGAATTATACCCATAAAAGTCATCAACGTTATCCTTAAATCGAGCTTAATAATATATATTTTATATTACATCACATGTTTGTAGTGTTTATTTAATGTTATGTGATTTATAAGATATAATTTGGTATTTATCTATTTTTATTATTAAAATATGATTTACTGTGCGATAATTATTGATTTTATAGATTATGGTGAATCAGAGGATATCTACCGACAAAGGAATTAAATCTCAAGATAAATCGGACCAGAATCGGATTCATTAAAAGATCGAGATTGACGTAGCACGAAGCGTGGAGTAAGGAACAAGAAAAGCCAGTTAACCAATCAGAAGGCAGTGAGCTCGCTGGCAACGAGCCCATGATTCGCTGGGGGCGAGTTCGTGAAATCTCGAGGATCGGCTGAGGGTTATCTCTACACGTTTTAAGATTTTTGAATTTATCTTTAGGTCGGCCTAAACTCCTATATAAAGGCACGAGCACGAATTTTATTAGTGACACTTTTAGAACACCTTAGATTACGCTTTACAAAATACAATACTATATCTTAGCTTTATTTTATTATGTTTCTTCATCACGGAGGCGATGGATTCATCGATTAGAGATCGCATTGAAGGAATGGAGTACCCTCCATCTACGAGGGTAATGCCTATCCAAATATGTTGTTTTTATTCGTAGATCTATTTTATTTCGTTATGGAGTAGTCGTTTGTGTATTGATTTCGTGATGTAGTTAATTAATATGATATGCTGTGAAAATTGTCATGTTACTAGGACATTAGTTAGCCGATCGTTTAGGAGGTGTATAAGGAAATATAGTAGCACATTTACTTAACCAATTGGTTTTAGTAGAACGGTAAGCGCTTGATATTAACAATATAATGAACCGAGAGATCGAAGTAAATACAACTATTATCAATCAGAGATTAAAAAATGGACATAGAAATTAAAAGCATACGATCGAGTGAGTTCGCCTGTCTAAGCAATATTCTTCGGGAAAAACGGCTATCGGCAAAACCACATCAATTCCTCATGCATTGTATTACCACATACAGGCTTTCGGTTCTTTGGAATGGAGAAAAATGGGATCCTTCAGCCCTAGTTGAGGTCTTCATCAGGAGATCCTATAGTACCATAATTATTGAGGTCTTCATCAGGAGATCCTAGTTGAGGTCTTCATCAGGACGTCATCATCAGTGCTATAATAAGTACAACAATAAATCAAGGAAGGTGGATATCAGTAAAACTTTCAAGAAGAGGTCCTCCAATGTCACATATCTTCTTTCGAGCCGACCTATTACTCTTTGGAGAGGCAACTGAGCATCCATGAAAAGTCATGAAAGACATTTTACTTGATTTCTCCAATTGTTCAGGCCAAAACATCAGCGCAACAAAGTCAAGGTTTCACACATTCGGCAATGTGGAAAATAGTATCATTACAGCTATTGCACAAGGCTTGAAGATGACTTATACAGATGACCTAGGTAAATATTTGCGTGTTCCTCTTCTATATGGTAGAATGTGTATTTCTTATTTTACATACTAAGAAGACAAGATGAAGAAAAAATTGGGCCCCGGGAAATCCAAATCCCTTTCAAAAGCGGGAAAATGCATACGTATTCAAAGCTCTCTAGCTACACAACCATATTAAGCCATGTAAACCGTTGTGCTCCCGATTTCTACAATTAAAAACATGGAGATAAGATGTCAGAACTTCTTTTGGGGAGATGATGAAAATGTGTTGGTCCCTTGAAAAGGCTTTGGTTAAGTTTAGAGGGGGGGGGGGGGGGGTGAATAAACTTAACACTTAAAACTTTGGAGTTAACAAATTACGCAACTTCGGCGGTCTCGCGATACTTCGAGTCTGCTTGAGACTTCGATGGGCTGGCGATAAACGAGTCTGCGATAGTTGAGTTTGCTGAATTTGTGCAGCGGAATAAAATCAAAATTTAAGCCTTATTACTTGTTGTTAAATATGATACTAAGTGTTAGATACTCAGTAGTGCAGGTGTGTGAGTTCAGTTGCTAGATTCAGTAGGTTGATGAGTAAAATAAAACAAGTGCAGAAAGTAAAAGCAGAAAGTAAGTAGGCAGATTTTTATAGTGGTTCCAGGTGATGTAATCCTGTACGTCCACTCTTCTCCTGTGATGTTGGAGGAAATTCACTAGAGATCTTTGATGTAGCTGTTACAAAGATTCCTAAGTTGTTTGTCCTTCACCAATGACTATGGCTTCACAAAGCGAAAACGGGAACGGGTAGAATTGCTTTGCTCCTTAGTCTTCCACTTTGGTCCTTGAAGGGTAGGATTGCCTCTTCACCGGCTCCACCACAAACAACGGTCTTTCACACACTAACGGATGCTTCACTTGTCTTCAGCAGGTTCTTTATAAAATAAAGAATGAATCAAATAAATGATTCAATTGCAGCAGCTTGATTAGGATGATGTAATCAGCAGCTTGCAGTCTTCAAGTGTGTATGCTTGATGTAGCTTGAACACAGAATGCACTTGAAGAAAATAACTAGATCAGCAGCCTTAAGCTCAGTAAGTTCAGCAGGGTGTTTTTCAGCTCAGTATTGTCACTTAAAGTTTATCCCAAAAATTCATCGTTCTTTTCTTGAGTTGAAAGTCTTCTATTTATAGGTAGGAATGCATGTGACTTGCATTTGAAATTCAAATGTGACCGTTCCTTGTATTTGTCCCATCTGTTAACCAATCTGTCACTATTCATAGGATGACACTGTCAGAATTCCTTTTTGACAGTGCAGTCTGTCCACCCCTTTGACTTGCATCCAATGGATAAAAATATGGATCATCCCAACGTCTTTTTAATCTTAGCCTTTGATTTTCTTGATAAGTCAGAGGTAGTTGGCTGTCCTTATCCATGTAATCTTCCAAAATAATCTCGAATAAATCGAGATATATATCGACGAGCTTATCGATCTGTTTGAAGTATCAATCGATCTATTTGAACTGACTGCTTCTTGTGTATAAAATGCGGTGCAGCTGATTTCTTTTATCTAACTTTTATTTGTGTAGTTAGATTACATCATTTTAATTATAACTAAGTTCCAAACATCATCCAACTTATGGAACTTAGACCTTCTACACAAGGTAATATGTAATCAGTTTAGGTCATCACAGACTTGCCTAAATTCTGATTCCATATCCTTGACTTTAAATACTAAGTTTGATCCCTTAGCCTTCATTTGCGAGTTTGAACCCTCGGCCTTCGGTCTTCGGTCTTCGGCGGGTTCCCGACCGGTCTGCGACCTATCTACCCTGCGACCTAGACCGGTCGCGATATCAATCGGCGGCCACTTTACGATGCTTGTTTGATCAAACCTATTTATGAATCAAACTCTAATAAACCTATACATTTTATCTAGACATCTTTTTGCCTTTGCACTATAACGACTAGTATGGCACTCATCATCAAAACTAAGAAATAAGTCCAACAATTTCCCCGCTTTTGGTGATGATGCCACTACCCTCACCTAATCGGCAAAGCAAAAAGATAAAACACAAAAACGGGACAAATTCGAGTCAATTCTCATTATAATCATTGTTCGGTTATTACAAACTAGATGCGGCAAGGATAAAGAATAATAAGTATCTTTGATCTATTGTCTCTTTTCTCTTTCTCTTCTAGCCTTCTCGGCTTGCTCTTGATAGGCTCGATCTCTTCTATCATTTGACTCATCCATTCATTCTCAATTAGTGTAAAATCAATATAAGGATTGACTTGTTTCCACCGAGTTCCATGCTTCAGGCAGGACAAGATTGATGTCATTCACTCTGAATCCAAACCTCATATACAGCTCCTTGAATTCATCCAGTGAGTCCTTTGCCTTTGTAATAGGTAGCACTTTTTCACCTCTGCTACTTCTTCTACTTGCCCTTAAAGCTCTGACTCTTGCTTCCCAAAATTTCAAACTCAAGAAAGAGTTAAGACCTTCATGAAATCCCATGTTATGATAAGGTCTCCTCCTGTTGTAATACTCTTTCTTGTATTGTTTAAGTAGATCATCAGTGAGTTGGACTCTGCCAGGTGCAGGTTGCCTGAAGGCATTTGTATCATCTGTCCATCTCTTCTGTGCAAAGAGTCTTGCAGCCTCCTTTCTTTGCGGTGATTGGCCCTCTTCCCCCTTAGTGACATCATCAACAAAACGGGATATAAGGCCATGAATTGCTTCCTGTGACACTATCACTCTATGCATTTGACCTTCCATGGTTCCAGTTCTAGTATCAAGAGAAGTAATCCTGGATTGCAATGTCTCCTCCAGTCTGTTGATCCTTTCAGTAAGTTTGGGATCAGGCATAGCAGGTGGTTGTGCAGCAACAGTAGGCTCAGCAGGTTTAGGAGCTTCAACAAGCTTGTCAAGTTTCTCATGTATAGAAATAAGTTGGTCTTTTAGAGACTTGTCTTTAGCTTTATTTCCAACTTTGATACCCTTGACATCTAGTATCAAATCATTCATAGCATTTTGAGTAGATGCAAAGTTTGAAGCAAGCTTGTATTAGTAGATTGTCTGTTATCATTTACCATCTTCATCGAGTTCTTCAAATCTCTGTTCTTACTGTCCAATTGAGTTCTTAAGCTGTTGCATGTCATTTCTTACGAGTTCTTAACTCATTGACAACTTCAATTGGCACTCCACTAGTCATTCTACTATCGGTAGGTCCATCGACGGCTCCTCGGCTCTATCTTGTGCACTGTTGTCTGCGATGACCATTGCTTTACTCATATCTCTCCCGGCGGGGGGAGGTCCTTCCTCAACCATTGCACCAAGAATGTCTTCCATAACCGGATCTTGTGCGGGTTCCTCGGCAACTTCTTCTTCTCCAAAAATTTGAAATTCTTCATCACTTGTAGTCATAGTCCGGCGTTGTTCTTCTTCTTGATCAACAACGGCGGCTTGCGACTATCCTTCCCTACAGTGGTCTTGGCTCCAGCAGGCTCCACTACAGCAGCCTCAACAAAAACAGGGGTTTCCTCCAAACCCAAAGTTTGTTCCAACTTTGTGTCCGAGTCTTTGTTTGAGACTCGGCGGCCTGTACCTCCTGTTCCAACCTTTGTGCAGGTGCTGTTTGTATCCCAGCAACCTGTACCTCCTCTTCAGTTCTCTGTGGGTTGAATATAGCCTCATTATCCACTTGAAAACCTTCTGGATGACCAATCTTGTGCAGGATGATGGCAGTTTTAGTAAGAGTGCCTTCAATGTCAAATCCATCTTGATATTCAATGGACCCTTCTGAGCTGGCACTAGGTTCATTAAAATCAGTAATTGTTTCTCCATCCAAATCCTCACTCTATTCATCTTTATTTTGTGCAGCAGGCTCTATAACATGAAATGTACTGGGTTCATCAGCCAGCCTACCAGCACTCAAAGTGATTCCTTCATTGATCAGTGCTTCAAGATCATCCATGGTGAGATCCTGTAGATCCTCATCCATTTCTCCAGTCTGCTGGCCCTCAGCAGACTTACCAGTATTAGTGGACTGTTGTGCAGGAGTTTCATTTATCAATGCAGCCCCACTGGTTCCTCCTGGTCCGGAGGGGAAATCTCCTCTGGAGTCAGACGATGAGGAAGAGTCATCATCTCCATCTCTTGGATCCCTAAACTTAATACCCTCCTCCTTCTGTTGCTCATCAAATAGATCCATCAATCTGGATTGCAGCAGGGTGGTATCAACCCAGATCCAGCAAGTTCTCTACTCCCAACTTGTTAAAAGCCCATTCCTCAAAATCGGTCATAGGTTCGGCGGCTGGCTTTTGTCTCTTGTAGAAACCAAACTTCCATTGAAGATAATCAGCAATCTGCTGAAGTTTGGGATCCACATAATCTTCAGTTTTCTTCCTCTCTTTCACATGCCTCTCAAAGGGCATGAAAGATCTCCTGGGAGCAGCTTCAGTAGCTTGTTGACCTCCAAAGGTTCCAACAAGCGATTCATGGTCTCTTCTACGGATGTTTGAAAGTCGGCGGGTTCTTTGTGATTGTACATTTGTACCTACTACTTCCATCTGTATCACACTTGGTTCCCCGACTTACATGCTCATCGAGCGGGGTTAGCGACGGTTGCTCTTCCCCCGAATTATTGCCAAACTTGCGGGGTCTTCAACCAAGTCTTCAATCACCTCTTCAACTACCACGGCGGGTTCGGGTTCGGTGATTTGCTTGTGGTTCTTCGATGGATACTACGGCGGGCTCGGGGTCGGTAGGCTAGCGTATATCCTCTACAGTGCTCAACAACAACTTTGTCCACCATCGATAGACTTGATAACTTCTTCATTTGAGGAGTCACCGATTACTACGGGTGGAATGATAGTTAAGGGCTCGGCCTCAACGACCTCTTCTTCCTCTTCTACGATGCTTCCTCTTGGATTCTTTGAGCTTCCAAGTTTTTCAACTCTTTCCCTTACCGTATTTCTTCTTTTTGACAATCTCCTTCATTCTTTTGGAGAGGGGTTCATCATCATCTTTCTCAATTACGGTAGACTTCCTCTTTCTGCGGCTTCCTTCTGTTGTTCCCTCGAATTTCACCAACGAGTTTTCTTGGAGCCACGGCGGGGTCGGTAACCTCCACTTGACCTCGGCGGACTCGGCGATCTGTCTTTGTTTCCTTCCTTGTTTTCTTTGAAGGCTTTAACACTTCAGTTGTCTTCCTTGTAGCTCCAGCCTTTCTTTTCCCAGCAGCTTTCTTTGGTGCAGCAGGTTTGATAGATATCTTCTTAGTTTGCTGAACCTGCTCACCACCAGCATCACCATCATCTCCACCATTATCATCATCGGCGGCTTCTCCGGCAATCTCTTCATCATCATCAAGTCCGGGAATTGCATAATCAATCTCCTTCTTGTATACGGACGATTTATGTTTGCGGATTCAAGATCGGGAACACACGGATGATTCGGGAGAGTCGGACCATCAAACCTAAGGGTAAGGCCTTGGATTTCCTTTTCCCTAGTTTCTCCTCCTTGGCAACTTTCTTCATATAATGAATAAAGTAACCAGCCCAATCAAACTTCATGCTCCTGCAGATGATTATCATCAACTCTATCTTGGGTCCGGATAGAGTATCCATACTGCCAACCAACCCCAGTATGTTCTTTGCAATTAGTTTGCTTAGCAGGTTGTACTCAGGCCAAATATCCCTGCAGTTGATGCCAGGAACTGATTTTGTGTCTTGATTTATTTTAATCTGATCCACGAATGCCATCTTGTTCAATCCCATTGCTTCAGGATTGACAGGACCATCTACAACTTCTTCAAAACCAAACACTTGTCTCAGTAGACTGGAGGAGATTACAAGCTCCTCGGCATTCACGATGGTCTTGAATGCTTCGGTTCCTTCTTCCACAACTATATTCTTCCAGAAATCAATGACATTGGTATATGAAATTGTTTCTAATCTGATATTGAGTTTGTTTTCCAAACCTGCAAACCTCCTTATTCTTCGACCTATATTAATGGCCAACTCTGTTTGATTTGCATCAACAACATATCCTCTAACACTTTGGCTTGATTCGATTTGAACTTCAACTCTTTCCGCCATTGAATTAAGAAAAAGATGAAGAAGAATTGCTCTCAAATCTGTGTTCACACAAGTAGGATTTGCAGAGATAAAGCAGAAATTGCAAGTAGAGATTCTGCTGTGTAGCAGTCTGATTATATAGACAGTGGGTAGTTGAAACTGTCATTGCACGTACATTGAGGTAACCACGATTAACTCTGAATAAATGCTGTCTTGACACGTGGCCCATTACTCCTCCATAACGTTTGTAACCGTTAGATGGTTTGACTATGGTAATAAAAGATAGGATAAATATCCCGCCAATATGCTTCTTGACATTAATAACTTTGACTGAGTAACGTTCCATCCAGCAGGGTAATCCTCAGCAGGGTGGACTCAGCAGTCTGCTGATAAATAGACTTCAGCAGCCTGCTGACAAAAGTACTCTGCTGATCCTTGTTTCTTTTTTTTTTTTGTTCAATTGATAATACAAGATGAAGTTTAATACCAATGACTGATCAGTCAAGTGAGCTCACCCAACATGACAAAGACCAATCCCCTTGGCAACCTCATTTGCTCAATTGTCCAAACATAAGTACATGGAATTGTTGATACCAATGACTAATCTGCTAAGTGAGCTCACCCAACATAGCAAAGACTAATCCCCTTGGTGAATTCCAGTACATTGCTGAATATCAGTCAACCTTTATAATACCAAGCTCAGTCCTTAATTTGGCAAATCTTTCACTGTCAAGTGGTTTAGTGAAAATATCAGCAAGTTGATCTTCAGTAGGGATGTATAGAACCACCACATCTTTCTTTTCAACATGATCTCTTATAAAATGATGCCTCACATCAATGTGTTTGGTTCTTGAGTGCAAAACAGGATTTTCTGTGATTGCAATTGCACTTGTGTTATCACACATAATTGAAATTTCCTTTTCTTCAATTCCATAATCCCTTAATTGTTGTCTTAGCCATAGTACTTGTGCACAACAACTTCCAGCAGCTATGTATTCAGCTTCAGCAGTGGAAGTTGAAATAGAATTCTGTTTCTTGCTAAACCAGGAGACCAGTCTATTTCCCATTAACTGGCAGGTTCCTGTGGTGCTTTTTCTGTCAATCTTGCATCCAGCATAATCAGAATCTGAGTAGGATATTACTTTGAAGCTTCCTTCCTTAGAATACCATATCCCTACTCCCAAAGTCTCTTTAATGTACTTGAGAACTCTCTTGACTGCACCTAAGTGACTTTCCTTAAGTTTGGATTGAAATCTTGCACAAACACCTACAGCAAAGGATATATCAGGTCTGTTTGCGCGTGAGGTACGACGGTACGCCTATCATCCTTCTGTATAAGGTCTGATCAACATCTTTGCCTTCTTTATCTTCATCCAACCTAATATTTTTACTCATAGGAGTTGAACTCTTAGTGCTGTTTTCCATACCAAACTTCTTCAGCAACTCCTTGGTATATTTGGTTTGATGAATGAAGATTCCATCTTTCATCTGTTTAACTTGCAATCCCAAAAAGTAGTTCATTTCTCCCATCATACTCATTTGGAATTTACTCTTCATTAGATTTGCAAACTTTTCACAAAGTAGATCATTTTCGAACCAAAAATTATGTCATCCACATAAATTTGTACCGGCGAGTCTTTGTCCCTTCAACGATTACGAAAAGTGTCTTGTCAATGGTCCCTTTTGTAAAACCATTGTCCACCAAGAATTGAGATAGAGTCTCATACCATGCTCTTGGTGCTTGTTTTAGTCCATAAAGTGCTTTGTTGAGTCTATACACTTTATCTTCTTGATCTTTAACTTCAAAACCGGGAGGTTCTTGAACATACACTTCCTCTTCTAGAATGCCATTCAAAAATGCACTTTTGACATCCATTTGATATACTTTGAAGTTCTTATATGCAGCATGTGCCAAGAATAATCTGATAGCTTCCAATCTTGCAACAGGTGCATAAGTTTCATCAAAATCTATTCCTTTAGCTTGAGAATAGCCTTTTGCAACTAGTCTGGCCTTATTCCTCACAATGGTACCAGATTCATCAAGTTTATTTCTGTATACCCACTTAGTACCAATGATATTTGCATGATTTGGCCTATCAACTAGTGTCCAAACTTGATTTCTTTCAAATTCATTCAATTCCTCTTGCATAGCAATTATCCAATCTGGATCTGAAATTGCTTCTTCAACAACTTTAGGTTCTATTTGAGATAGAAAACAAGTGAACATAGCTTCCAGTTGTCTTCTAGTCCTCACACCTTGCTGTACATTGCCAATAACTTGTTCAGCAGGGTGATTCCTTAACCATTGTGGATTCTGGTTGTTTTGATTAACAGGAACATCATCTTCAGTAGGGTCTGCTGTAGCTTCTTCTACAGGGGGTTCAGCAGATCCTTGAACTGCTTCAGTTGTTGCATCTGTAACATTATCAGTAGGGTGTTCAGCAGGGGCAGTATCAGAAACTTTTAAGTCATTGAATCTTTCCAAGACTTCAACACAATCTGGATCAGTGACATGTTGATTTTCAGCAGGTCCACAATCGTCATCTTCCATACCAGTAAACTTAGGTTCATCAAACACAACATGGATTGTTTCTTCATGTTTCAGTGTTCTTTTGTTCAGTACCCTGAATGCTCTGCTGACTGAAGAATATCCTAAGAAAATTCCTTCATCTGATTTTGGTTGGAATGTTTTCAAATGAACTTTATGATTTAGAATAAAACATTTGCTTCCAAATGGATGAAAATAGGATATGTTAGGTATCCTTCCATTCCAGATCTCATAAGGTGTCTTCAGCAGCTTCTTGTTTACTGATGTTCGGTTTTGTGTATAGCATCTTGTATTCTTGCTTGACCCAATATCTTTCGAGCGGCAATGCTTCACGGATCATTGTTCTTCTGCTTCCTTTAAGGTTCTGTTTCTTCTTTCGGCAACCCCATTTTGTTGAGGTGTACCGAGCGCAAGTTGATGTAGTACACCATTACGTTCACAATATTCTCTTATAACTTTGTTGAGAAATTCGGTACCACGATCGATCTTATCTTTATGACTGTTAAACTTTTCTCATTTTGTAATCTCTTTAAAAGATTAGGCATGCTTTGAAGTGTTTCACTTTTCTTGTTCATGAATATCACCCAAGTGTATCTAGAGTAATCATCCACAACCACTAGGGTATACTTCTTTCTGTTACACTTGTTGGAGTTATTGGTCCAAAAAGATCCATGTGCATCGGTTCAACACTCTATTAGTTGATTGTTTGGTCTTTGATTTAAAACTTGACTTTATCTGTTTACCTTGCGACAAGCATCACATATAGCATCCTTCTTGAATGTGATCTCGGGTAAACCAACCACCAGTTTCTTCTTTACCAACTGATTAATATCATCAAAGTTTAAGTGATTCAACTTCTTGTGCCATAACCAATTTAGTTCAGACTTGGTATGCACTAACAGACAGGTTTCTGGAACTGCAGTAGACCAATCCACAACATACATATTCTGTTGTCTTCTACCAGCAAGTACAACTTGATCACCTCTTTCACTAATGACAATGCAGTTGTCTTTGTCAAAAGTGACCTTGTATCCCATATCACAGAATTGTCCAGTGCTCAGCAAGTTGTAATCCAGTCCTTCCACATATGCAACATTCTTGATTGTAAGTCCATTTCTGATGAGTGTGCCATATCCTCTTGTATATCCAGGTGTATTTTTGTTGCCAAAATTCACTCTAGGACCATCTTTTGCCACAAAATTTGATAAACAGTGCTTATTCTTTGTCATGTGTCTGGAACATCCACTGTCAAAGTACCAGACACCCTACAAAACAAGGTTAATGCATTTTAGGTACCCAAACCTGTTTGGGTCCATAATGGTCAGTGGTAAGCATGACCCTTGGCATGTCTCCATAAGGTCTTCTCCTGAATGTGTCATACTTTGGTTCATACTTTGGTTCATACACGTATTCCACACATCCATAAGTTCTAACGATAGGTTGTGTAGGAATCACATATGTTTTACGGCCTTTTGGTTTGTAATCTTTGTTTAAAGTGATTCTTGTTGTTAGAAACATTTGCATAACCATAGGTGTGCTGTTTGTTAGGAACAGTCCTATAATAAGGAGTCTGCTGAGGTCTCTGCTGAGGTCTTGCAAAAGTCCTCTGCTGAGCCCTTTGCTGATTCCATTGCATAGGTTTTACCCTAGCAGTATGGTTATACTTACTGTCTCTAGCATTAGATGCAGGAATATTCCAATCATCATCAGTAGGGAACAGTCTACCTTTCCCCCTGAGATAAGTATCCCTTGAATGATCAACATTTTTGGGTTTAGGATTCTTATCCTTGGAATATTTCTGTTTCTTACCCTTCTGTGGTCCAGCAGACTTGGTAGTAGGTCTGCTATCAGTAGGCTTAGAAGGCACAGCAGTCCTATTATTGGATTTATTCTTTTTACTAGGAGCTGTTGACTTCTTAGACTTCTGATTTTGCTTCCTTGAAGCATTCTCATTGGGTTTTACTGCTTCAGCAACCTTACTGGGAGTTGGATCTAGTGCAGGTACAAACTTAGGACCAATTCTGGTGCTAGGTTCAGTGATCTTACTGGATCCACTCTTGTTAGATTGTTGAGTTCCAAATCCAAGCCCAGTTCTATCTCCATAAGGCTTTCCTGATTTGTATACAGTAGTGGAACAAGATGGTTCGACGGATTCGAGAGGCTAGCTTTGGATGTTCGACGAACTTACCACGATTCGTCCAACATCCTTTTCTTTACCTTTGAGAACCACTTAATTCGGCTTTCAATCTTCCAACTTCCAATTCAAGAGCTTTTTTTTTCAGCCTTCACAACCTCATAACCAGATTGTATTATCCTCAGTTGATTAAGGATGGCATCCAAAGTCTCATTGTTGTCAGAATTTTTAGGATTTGAACCACATGTTGATTCACAGTCACTTTCAGTAGGAGTATTGATAGATACAGTGTTGTATACCTCCTCAGTTTCATCCATATTGGCCATCAAAGCATAATCCTCCATATCAGCAATCAGTGCTGTATCATCTGATTCATTTCCTTTTTCAGATTCCACATCATACCCTGATTCATCTTCAGCAACCATGGCCTTCTTGCCATGTCTTCTTTGTTGACTCTTGGTCTTCGGTAGGTACGGACAATCGAGTCTAAAGTGTCCAGGCTTCTTGCAGTTGAAGCAGAGATAATCAGGTTCCTTGCCTTGTTTTAATTCAGGACAGTCAGGTCTAAAGTGTCCTGGTTTCTTGCAATGAAAGCACAGATAATCATTATCTTTCCTTCATTCTTCTTTCCTTCTTTCAGTAGGCCTCTTTGTAAAATTTCTTGCAGGGGCCTTTCCAGTCTTCATCATCCTGATTTTCTTGCTCAGTAGGGCAATTTGTTCTTGCATCTCATCCAGCATATCATCTGTCCTCCGATGTTTCTTCATGATGTGAAGCGACCAACGCGATGGTCTTTGGCTCTTCCTTCTCAGTTTCAGGCACCAGCTTCTTGCTAAATTCATATGCCTTAAGATCAGAGAACAACTTGAAGGTGTCTTCCTCATGCAATTTCCTCATTTCTTCAATTGCAGTCACCTTCATTTTCCAAACATCTTTTGCAGGTAGAGCTTCCAAGATTTTGGTGTTTATTTCCTCTTTTGAATAACTTACACTCGGCGGGGTAAGTTCATCCGAGATTGCATTGAATGCGGACTCCATTTGCTCAATGGTTTCATTTGGCGACATTTTGAACTTTTGGAACCTCTTTACGGCTACAACGATTTTGTTCTTCTTTATTGCATCGGTGCCTTCACGGATCAAGTGAATCTTGTCCCAAAGTTCCTTTGCGGTCTTGCAATCTTTAACCTTCATGTACATATTGCTATCCGGGGTTACGTAAATGATATCAATAGCAATGTTGTTGAGGTTTGCTCTTTTTAAATCTTACGCATTCCATTCTCTTTTTGGTTTAGGAATGTACTCGGTTGTATCACCCACTTTCTTCTTGCCTTTGTAATCTCCGGTGGTCCTTCGGTTAGTACATCCATCATCTCATCATGAGTAGCGACAAGATATGCACGCATTCGACGTTTATACTCATCAAATCTATCAAGAGAACACATCAACATAGTTCTAGCATACTGTGTGTTGTCCATGATGCAAGTCTTGAGAATCAGTAACTTGAAAGAAAGTTTTAAAGGATTTTCACAAGCACAACAAGTAGGATTCCTTCGAACGAAGCCTTTGCTCCGATACCAAGCTGTTGGTCCCTTGAAAAGGCTTTGGTTAAGTTTAGAGGGGGGGGGGGGGTGAATAAACTTAACACTTAAAACTTTGGAGTTAACAAATTACGCAACTTCGGCGGTCTGCGATACTTCGAGAGTCTGCGCGAGACTTCGGTAGGCTGGCGATAAACGATAGTCTGCGATAGTTGAGTTTCTTTGAATTTGTGCAGCGGAATAAAATCAAAATTCAAGCCTTATTACTTGTTGTTAAATATGATACTAAGTATTAGATACTCAGTAGTGCAGGTGTGTGAGTTCAGTTGCTAGATTCAGTAGGTTGATGAGTAAAATAAAACAAGTGCAGAAAGTAAAAGCAGAAAGTAAGTAGGCAGATTTTTATAGTGGTTCCAGGTGATGTAATCCTGTACGTCCACTCTTCTCCTGTGATGTTGGAGGAAATTTACTAGAGATCTTTGATGTAGCTGTTACAAAGATTCCTAAGTTGTTTGTCCTTCACCAATGACTATGGCTTCACAAGCGAAAGCGGGAACGGTAGAATTCTTTGCTCCTTAGTCTTCCACTTGGTCCTTGAAGGGTAGGATTGCCTCTTCACCAGCTCCACCACAAACAACAGTCTTTCACACCTAACAGATGCTTCACTGTCTTCAGTAGGTTCTTTATAAAATAAAGAATGAATCAAATAAATGATTCAATTGCAGCAGCTTGATTAGAATGATGTAATCAGCAGCTTGCAGTCTTCAAGTGTGTATGCTTGATGTAGCTTGAACACAGAATGCACTTGAAGAAAATAACTAGATCAGCAGCCTTAAGCTCAGTAAGTTCAGCAGGGTGTTTTTCAGCTCAGTATTGTCACTTAAAGTTTATCCCAAAAATTCATCGTTCTTTTCTTGAGTTGAAAGTCTTCTATTTAAAGGTAGGAATGCATGTGACTTGCATTTGAAATTCAAATGTGACCGTTCCTTGTATTTGTCCCATCTGTTAACCAATCTGTCACTATTCATGGGACCCGACAACTTTGTCGAAATTCCTTTTTGACGGTGCGATCAATCCACCCTTTGACTTGCATCCAATGGATAAAAATATGGATCATCCCAACGTCTTTTTAATCTTAGCCTTTGATTTTCTTGATAAGTCAGAGGTAGTTGGCTGTCCTTATCCATGTAATCTTCCAAAATAATCTTGAATAAATCGAGATATATATCAGCAGGCTTATCAGTCTGCTGAAGTATCAATCAGTCTGCTGAACAGCCTGCTGCTGTGTATAAAATGCAGTGCAGCTGATTTCTTTTATCTAACTTTTATTTGTGTAGTTAGATTACATCATTTTAATTATAACTAAGTTCCAAACATCATCCAACTTATGGAACTTAGACCTTCTACACAAGGTAATATGTAATCAGTTTAGGTCATCACCGACTTGCCTAAATTCTGATTCCATATCCTTGACTTTAAATACTAAGTTTGATCCCTTAGCCTTCATTTACTGAGTTTGAACCCTCAGCCTTCAGTCTTCAGTCTTCAGCAGGTTCCTGACCAGTCTACTGACCTATCTACCCTACTGACCTAGACCAGTCTGCTGATATCAATCAGCAGCCCTTTACAGTGCTTGTTTGATCAAACCTATTTATGAATCAAACTCTAATAAACCTATACATTTTATCTAGACATCTTTTTGCCTTTGCACTATAACAGCTAGTATGGCACTCATCATCAAAACTAAGAAATAAGTCCAACAAAATGGGCTAAAATTACTCACTGTTTCTTGGCCCATGTTGTGCAAACCAAAACAGACAGGTGGCTTGGGCTTTCAGAGATTTCATGAAACGGATATCTCCTTATTTGGGAAGCTAGTTTGGACCTATTCAAGGAGAAGGACAAGCTATGGGTACATGCACTATCTAGAAAAATATAAAGAATTGTCAGCTACTACAAAACCAGGTAACTCACCGACCTGGAGAAGAATTTGCAAATCATGTGTTAACTTGTGAAGTGGCCTTGAGCAAAGACAACTATGTTTGGAATGGAGACTCCAAAGGGAAATACATAGTTGCCTCTAGATACGCAATGCAAACCCACCCTCAAACCCAAGAAGAAACCGATGATATTTGTTGAAAGATATGGCAGCTGAAAGGTCCAACATGAAATAACTTCCTACTGTGGACTATTGCCCATGGTGCACAGGTTGTGGATGAATTCTTGTATACCAGTGGTGTTGCGCGTGTAAGTCGCTTATACTAGCAAGAGTACTAGGTCAATCGTAGTATAGCAAAGGCGAATCAAGTTCGATCCCACAGAGACATTGCAACTTAAGTATAAACAATTCTAACTTACTCAAGAAGACATATATGGTCTTTGACCAACAATAAACATAAAAGAACATGGTGTTCCTCCCCTCATCCCACTTATCTACTAACTTGGTTTTGTTAATCCTTATGTTTACTTCCCCACATAATTTCCTTTAACTAATCAAGCATTCTAATTCAGTTTTAGCTACGGGTGCATCTCCTAACCCTATGTACTTCCACTGTAAGGACAACAGACAATCTATACGCAACTAACCTCCTTCGTTCGTTGTATTAGCCCATACGCTATAAGTTCTAGAGAACAGTTTTCGATCTGGACACATATGGTGAGAACATCCAGAATCCATCTTTCAGATGAATTAGCAAAATAAGATGCAGTGAATGCCGTGTCTTCATCTTCTATTTTTTCTGCAACATTTGCAGTAGACTTTTCCTTATTTGGAAAATCCTTCTTTCAGTGCCCCTTTTGATGACAATACGCGCATTCATCCTTTTCAGGTCGTCTTCGAGAGCCTCCTTTAGACTTTGAGCGAGCATGTCCAAAAGATTTTGCTTGATTTGTTGTTTGACCGACCTCTCGATGCCGTCGAGCTTCGATGTAGTATCTGCGCATGATCATGTTGATCCTTCTTCCGATACTCATTATTCACCAAAGCATTTGAAACATTAATGAATTTAACCTCGCTTTTACCGTATAACGAGTTGTGTTTAAATTTTCATAAGTTTACGGCGAGAGAATTCAACAACAACGGTGCCATGTCTTCACCCTTAATCTCCACATCTAGGTTACGCAAATATGCAAGAATCTTGTTGAAATTATTCGGATGCTCAATCATGGGCGTACCTCTTTTGTGCGAAAACGAAAAGCTTCTTTTTCAAGTAGAGATGATTCTCTACGCTTTTCGCATATACTTGTCCTCCGAGTTTCTTCCAAAGAATTTTCGCCAACGTCTCCTTCATGACTAAATAATTTTGCTCCTTTGCTAAGCACAATCGGATTGTGCCACAAGCTTGCCGGTTGATGAAATCCCAATCTTCATTTGACATGTACGTAGGTTTAGAACCTAAGGCCACATCGGTTCCTTCCCGGAGACGTCGAATAGAAAAATAGAGCTCGTAAATGAACTCAAAAAGGTCCAATTAGCTAGGAACCGACCAAACATTAAAAAATATTGAGCCAAATCAGCAAGATTTTCAATTTGGTTCAATCGGTTTAATTTACGGTTTAATTTCGGTCAAAGAAAATAAAGTTAACGGGTCGATCAAAGGGCTGACCGGGTCAACTCTTTCTTCTTCACCCGTATTCTGCAAATTTGACGGGAGATGCTTTAACGCCGGAAAAAAAAGGGAACTTCCGAGATTGATATCTTGCAATCCGGAGGTCCGTTTTTCACACCGTTTAAAGCGGCATACTTCTGGGAATGAGGGCTATCAGATGAAATCAACAGAAAATGATTTCGTGAAACTTTTTGCTCCCGGTTTCTTTAACAAACCATGGCTCCAATACCAATTTGTTGTGCGGAAACACCCGAAACGAAAAGTAAAGCGCATTGGAATGTAAATGGAAGAACAAGAAAACAGATTTAACGTGGTTCAGCAATTCGCCTACATCCACCGGAAACAGCAATTTTCAGATTAGAGAAACATTTACACACACAAATTTATCTCTCAGGATCCTCACTTTTTACTGAAGCTAATACTTAGGCCGAAAAGGGGATGCTTCTACAATTGAGCAAGGGGTAGTTTATATAGGTGAACATGGTGTCATTTTTTTCCTCCGTAGGCTACTAGTATCCAAGACTTTTGATGATATCTTGGACTTTCAATACTTGTTGCAACCATTGAAGACTTGTAACTTGAGCCACCATTTCTACATGTAACAACACATGCTTTGAAATGAGCCACAAATATCAACAAATATATCAATGGAGGGAAATCGACGCATTATATAAAAATACATCACTTAGTATAATGTGTGATACACATTACATCATACGATTTATAATGCACATTAAATTTATGAGGCCTTTATTTTTACCACACATGATCTACCGTGTACCACAATACCTATGAACCACAGTAAAATCGACCCTATGAATGTCGAATGTATAGACAACATTCAACCTTTCCGGTGTCGATTCTAATTCAATAGTGCGGGAAGTCGAATGTTGCCTATATATTCAACTTTCACAAGATCGATTCTGTCAAAATGGTGTGGTGCAATGACATGTCAAACAACACTTACTTCAGGTGTGGCGTGAATAAATGCCCTCTATTTATTGGTATTTTCCACATAGTAGTGATAATGCCACAACAAAATTGCCACAACATTATGCACAACACACTTTAGAATCATTTATTATGACATGGACCTATTGGTTCAAATAGGTTCCATAAAAATCAATGGTTTAATTTTTTTTTTTGAAGGAATCAATGGTTTATTTGTTGTGATGCGGTGGCATGTCACTTCAGGTGTGGCATGAATAAATGCCCCATATTTTCCACAGGATAGTGATAATGACACAATAAAAATTGTCAGAACATTTTGCACAACACTTTTATTATGATGTGAGACATATTGGTTCAAACAGGTTCCATAAAAATCGATGTTTTATTTGTGGGACGAAAATTTCTCTTTTCCACACCTTTCCTGCCTGGAGCAAATCGCAACTACAATTGCATAATGAACATGGTGCAATAGAATTACACACCGAAGTAAAAGGCAGTACCACTACTACTATGCTAAGAAAAACCCTAGGTTTGAAGAGGAAAATGTGGGTGAGAGATGACTACAAATTTCTTAAAGTAATCGACGCAATTGCTTCGATTAATCAGAATGTTAATCTGATTGGTATTGTCTTAAAACTGGCATTCTAAGCGTTCCAAAGGCACAGGTATTCACTTTATCATGCCCATTTTGCGTTTTTTTCCTTTCCTTTCTCTCTTGATTGTTTATGAAGATCTCATTTTCCTGCATTTCTGATAACCTTGACAGATTTTTTTGTTATATTCAAAATTATTGATCAATCGAAGCCGAGCCCTGGAATTTGTTCATTTCTTCGAAGCAATGGATACACTTCCCAATGTTTTGTGCTGTGGCGATATCATTCAACTCTCTCGTGTTTCGGTAATTCGAAGTTCCTACACTTCATAAAATTAGTAATGTGTTGATGTCACTTTAGTTCTCTGTATTATTTCGAGAGGATTTCGTAGTTTTCCAAGATTGAAATTTTTGGTGTATGGGAGCTACTTTGAGTGGGCTGCTTACAGTTGGAGCGTCTTTTTCTGCAGATGAAGACTCATCAATCCGAAGTTTTCGCTCAGTACAACAAGAAATACTCGTCTTTTGCTTTATTCAAAGGGAAATGCGGGACGATGTATACTCCTTATCAGTGTTCTTCTAAGTATCATGCTAGAGAACAGGACAGGAAATTTATAGATGATTTGAGGAAGTGGTATATATTCTCTTCTCTGTCCCACTCGAGGATTTCCCAACTTCCTGCTTTTCTCTTTCACGGCTAAATTACAATTTTGATCCTCTGACTAGACACGTTTTTCGATTTTGGTCATGGTTTTTCTCCGGCGACAATATTAGTCCTGTAAGTGGTCTTTTTTTGCAAAAATAGTCCTGAACGCCGGAAAGACCACTTACAGGACTAAAATTGGTCTTTTCCGGCGACAATTTTAGTCCTGTAAGTGGTCTTTCCGGCGACAATTTTAGTCCTGTAAGTGGCCTTTCCGGCATTCAGGACTATTTTTGCAAAATAAAGACCACTTACAGGACTAAAATTGTCGCCGGAGAAAAACCAGGACCAAATTGAAAAACGTGTCTAGTTAGAGGACAAAAATTGTAATTTAGCCTCTCTTTCACCCTAGGAAATTTTTTTTGGGTTTCCATACTAGGTTGTTGCGCTTCCATTTGGTTCTTTAGTAATGTTCATCTTGCATTAATCAGAGTTTAGTTTCTTAGGAGAATGGGATTCTAATCACTTCGAAAAACCTTGGACCTCGAGTTTGGATATAGTTTTCACTTTTTAGTTTCAAGAAGGTCTAATATTCACTGTTTTTGTGTTACAATTCTAAGTCTTACCGTCAATTTTATGTTCTTGAATGACTAGAAGAATGTGATGTGTAAATGTTTAAATTCAGTATCTTGTCAGTTATTTGTGTGCATAGTTGTTCTCCAAGTACTCGTGTTAAATTGGGAGTCATTCCATTCAGATGTCTAGAAACTCAGTTAACAAGTTCTTTAGAAGAAAATATTACGTTATATTATGGTATTTTACGGATATGGAAAATATTGATTGGTGTATCGATTTAGTAAGGATAGTTTTGGTATTTTGTAGATGGTAGAAACCCTACTAGTGGCTATAAATATTGTAACCTTTGATCGATTGAGACAGACGAAATAGATTGATTGAAATTTGACATGGTATCAGAGCCAATCAATTCCTAATCACCGAGGGGAAAAAAAAAAACAAAACAAAACAAAACAAAAAAAAAAAAAAAAAAACTCACGCACAGGTTCAGGAAGCAAGCAGGTCTTCTTCCTACATTGATCATGGCAGCCACCGCAGAGACATCTGGTGAGAAAAAGCTTGATGTTTTTTTTCTTAGCACGAACGACAATCCCGGACAGTTGATCACCAATGTTCAACTCAAGGGTCCGAATTACGACGAATGGGCACGAGCTATTCGCACAGCTTTACGGGCGAAACGAAAATTCGGGTTTCTTGAAGGCAAAATCAAGAAGCCAACCGATGATGACAAATTGGAAGATTGGTATACCGTTCATTCCATGTTGCTTTCATGGATCATGAACACGATTGAACCGTCAATTCGAGCAACTTTATCTTACTTCGATGATGCAGAAGCACTATGGAAGTCCTTGAAGGGCAGATTTTCTGTGGTTAGCGGCACGAAAATTTGTCAGTTGAAAGCTGCCTTGGCCGAGTGTAAGCAAGCTAAAGGTGAAACAATTGCTTCTTATTTTGGAAGGATGAGCCGTCTCTGGGATGAATTGGGTGAATTGGTGACAATTCCCGTGTGTTCTTGCAATTCCGGCTGCAAGTGTGATCTTCCTTCGAAATTTCAACAAGTTTTTCTTGAGGATCGCCTACATTGGTTCTTGATTGGGCTAGATTCGACTTACGCATCGATACGGTCTCAGTTGCTTGGAAGAGATCCTCTCCCTGATTTGGATCGAGCTTATCAAGCTCTGACTCAGGAAGAAAGCTTGCGGGTAGGGGCTGGACCAACTCCGGTCATGGACACCGACGGGAAGATGGCGTTCCGTCTCCAGTCCGAGGTAAAATCACGTGAGAAAAGCATTGAAGATGCTGAACAGGTCTGTACCTATTGCAATCGGAAAGGTCATGCCCAAGAGTCGTGCTTTCAGCTTCACGGTTATCCCGAGTGGTGGGGTGATCGGCCTAGAGGAATACGTGGTGAGGGGAGAGGCTCACGTGGAGGTGGCCGACCTGGAGCACCTGGACGGGGCCGTGGAGGACAGGCCAATTCGGCTCAGCTGCAACAGGTGAAGACAGGGCCGAATGCTTCAGCTCAGCCCGAATCCGGCTCGATTTTGCCTTCTTCAATCGAACAAGCGGGGGTTGCAAACATTACCCCGGCTCAATGGCAAGCAGTTTTGGATCTTTTAAAAGTTTCTAAGCCTCGTGATCGGTTGGTAGGTAAGTGTTCGTGGATCATTGATACCGGGGCGACACATCACGTTACGGGTGATCGAACTTTGTTTGTTGCATTGACACCTATTACACATTGTCATATTGGCTTACCAGACGGACGTTCCTCAGTTGCGACCCACTCGGGAACGGTCATTTTGATGGGAAATTTACGGCTTTTTAACGTTCTATATGTGCCGAATTTGAATTGTAATTTGTTTTCGGCATCACAATTTTTGGACAATAATCATTGTGTTATGCAATTCACCGATCTCTTGTGTATTATGCAGGACCGAGTCACGAGGACGCTGATTGGACTGGGTGAGCGTGTGGATGGACTTTTTCTGTTCGTGGGTGTTCCAGATGTACGGGCTCTTGCCGTGGCTGGCTTGCAGGAAGTGGATTTATGGCATCGGCGTTTAGGCCACCCATCGGAAAAGGTCCTTCGGCGTGTTCCCAACATTACTTTTTCTAAGCATTTAAATAAAGATGGTTGCGATATTTGTTTTAAAGCAAAGCGACCACGTGAACCTTTTCCCGTTAGTGAGAATAAAGCCGGTGGTATTTTTGAATTAATACATTGTGATTTGTGGGGACCACATAGTGTACCTTCAACTTGTGGTGCGTCTTATTTTTTGACTATTGTTGATGATTTTTCCCGTTCGGTTTGGATTTATCTATTATTGAATAAAATGGAGGTCGAGTCGGCCTTCATGGATTTTGTGGCGTTAATTTCTCGTCAGTTTGGGGTTGAAATTAAACGTGTTCGTAGTGACAATGGCACATAATTTAGGTCCTTGCTTCCCTATTTTCGCAAAGAAGGAATTATTTTTGAAACATCTTGTGTTAGTACACCTCAACAAAACGGGAGGGTCGAACGAAAACACCAACATATCCTTAACGTTGCCCGTGCCCTACGTTTTGATGGACATTTGCCACTTAAGTTTTGGGGGGAGTGTATTATGACCGCTGCTTATATTATTAACCGCACACCCAGTAGTGTCTTGAATTATAAAACACCTTATGAGTCGTTATTTGGCAAAGCCCCGGACCTCTCAATGCTTCGGATCTTAGGATGTTTGTGTTATGCTCATGAGCATCGGCCCACCCATAAATTTGCTAGCCGGAGTCGTAAGTGTGTTTTTCTTGGGTATCCTTTTGCAAAGAAAGGATGGACTTTATACGACCTAGATACGACTGAGATCTTTGTGTCCCGAGATGTTAAATTTTTTGAACATGTCTTTCCATTTTCCCAACCCACCGAGACTCCTTCCCCTGTAGTTCCTTACCCTATGCTCGACGATGTTGACATATTAGATACAGGCTACGTTCCTTCTTCTGCCGAGGGTTCTACCTTCCCGGATCCTTCGATTGAGGGGGGGATAGATAGGCCAAGTGACACCCGTGATGCGAGGAAAATCTCTTACCTTCACCACCACCTCAACATCCAGGTGGAGGTACAGATGAATTGGGCAGGGGTAAGCGACAGAAGATTCCGAGCACGCGTTTTCAAGATTTTGTGACGCATACCTTAATCGATCAGAAAGGTCCACCACGCTCTTCCGCTCCGTCAGCTTCTTCAGGTACTCCGTACCCTCTTATGCATTATATTAATTATGATTCATTTTCTGACAAACATCGCAAGTATCTGGCAGCTATTACCATGGGTAACCCTCCTAAATCATTTAGAGAAGCTATGAAACATGCCGGGTGGCGACAGGCCATGTCCGAAGAGATTCAGGCCCTGGAAGATCAGGGTACTTGGGACTTACAACCCCTTCCTCCTGGAAAAAAGGCGTTGGGGAGTAAATGGGTTTATACCGAGAAATACGACGAACACGGGACTCTGCAGCGGCTCAAGGCTCGATTAGTAGCTTTTGGGCATCATCAAGAGGAGGGTATTGATTACACAGAGACCTTTGCCCCTGTGGCAAAAATGGTTACGATTCGGACTTTTCTTAGCATTGCCGCAGTGAAACAGTGGGACATTCACCAAATGGATGTCCATAATGCTTTTTTACATGGGGACTTGGATGAGGAGATCTATATGAAGATACCTCCTGGGTTTGAGAAGCCGGGGTCCGATCTGGTTTGCAAGATGCGCAAATCCTTGTACGGGTTGAAACAAGCACCACGGTGTTGGTTTGCAAAACTTGCCTCCGCTTTGCGAGAGTATGGCTTTCGTCAGTCTTATTCTGACTATTCATTATTCACGTTGACTCGTGATGGAATTCAGCTTGTGGTGCTGGTGTATGTTGACGATATGATCATTGCAGGCAATGACAAAGTGGCGATGACGGTTTTTAAATCTTACTTGGGTAAATGTTTTAAGATGAAAGATCTCGGGGCCCTCAAATATTTTCTTGGTATCGAGGTTGCTCGGCATGTCGATGGGATTTTCTTGAATCAACGCAAATATGCATTGGATATTATACATGAGACCGGGTTACTTGGGAGCAAACCGGCTGACTTTCCCATCGAGCAGAATCATAAGTTGGAGCTTGCCACTGGACCTTTGTTGGATGATCCGGCATCGTACCGACGTCTTATTGGACGCCTTATCTATCTCGGGGTCACCCGACCTGATCTCGCATATTCTGTTCACGTCTTGTCACAGTTTATGCAGGCACCACGACTAGAGCATTGGGAGGCTGCTTTGCGACTCGTTCGGTATTTGAAGACCCATCCTGGCCAGGGTATTATGCTGCGCTCCGACAGTTCCCTCCTTCTAGAGGGTTGGTGTGATTCTGACAGGGCTAGTTGCCCTATTACACGCCGGTCTTTGAGTGGATGGTTCGTGTTTCTTGGTCTTTCTCCTATCTCCTGGAAGTCCAAGAAACGAGACGACGGTGTCTCGTTCTTCTGCCGACGAATATCGATCTATGGCTTCTTTGACGTGTGAGTGAAGTGGGCGAAGCAATTGCTCGGCGATTTTGGGGTTCGCCATCCTCCTGGTATTCGACTTTTTTGTGACGACCGATGCTCTCTACATTGCTCGAACCCGGTTTTTCATGAACGTACGAAGCATATTGAGGTTGACTGTCACTTCGTACGTGACGCCATTACTGACGGATTGATACTTCCGTCCTATGTTCCTACGAAGTATCAATTGACGGACATTTTTACCAAGGCGTTGGGTCGACAACAATTCGAATTTTTATTGCGCAAGTTGGGCGTTCGGGATCTTCACGCTCCCACTTGAGGGGGGATATTACGTTATATTATGGTATTTTACGGATATGGAAAATATTGATTGGTGTATCGATTTAGTAAGGATAGTTTTGGTATTTTGTAGATGGTAGAAACCCTACTAGTGGCTATAAATATTGTAACCTTTGATCGATTGAGACAGACGAAATAGATTGATTGAAATTTGATAGAAAATGATTTATAACACCTGAACCATCACACAATTTTACCACTGCATTTTTTGGTCCACATGTTCATTCGTTTCTGAATTTCCACAAATTTAGGAGTTAACCACCGGTCATCTTGAGTTGGTGAATTTTGTGATCGTTTTGAAGGGGTTTGCCACTACTCGTTTTAAAACTAAAAATAACTGTAACTGGCAAGTTGTGTTTTCTCCGTGTTTCAGTCTACGTTGGTGCTGATGCATTTGCTTTGTAGGGTCTGGTGATTTACTTCAGCTGAAGGATATCAAAGTAGGAGAAGGCTATAATCTGGTTGGCAAGGTATGCTTTGAACTCAGCCCAATATTTTGTATCTTGAAAATAATCAAATAATGCACGAAATAATATGAAAATAAGGAAAATGAATGTTAAGTGCAGATTTCTCGACTCACGAACCCGACATATGATATTCAACTCAAATGGTTCACATTTATAGGTCGAAACAACTACATTTAGCTCATAGTGGATAGAATGTTGATGCCGTAGGATGGACTATTTTAAGCGTCATCAGAATGATACTGTGATGCAAACTGGATATCTGACTGCAAGGATTCAAAATCCACTAGTGGATATGTATTCGCTATTGGTGGTGGTGCAGTGTCTTGGAAATCAACAAAACAAACTTGCATAGCTCGATCCACTATGGAATCTGAGTTTATTGCGTTAGACAAAGCTGGAGAAGAAGCAGAATGGCTTCGGAATTTCTTAGAGGATATTCCTTGTTGGCCAAAGCCAATTCCTCCAATTGGCATACATTGTGATAGTATGTCGGCTATAGGACGTTCACAAAGCTGTATGTATAATGGTAAGTCTCGACACATACTTCGTAGACATAATACCATCAAACAATTGATCTCTAATGGCGTGATTTCCATTGATTATATACAATCAAAGGAGAATCTTGCGAATCCGCTAACAAAAGGTTTACCTAGAGATCAGATTTCAATCTTGACAAACGGAATGAGACTTAAGCCTATTGCGCATGTTCCCTTATAATGGAAACCCAACCATAGTGATTGGAGATCCCAAGATCATGGTTCAAAAGGGACAACTAAGTTACGAAGGACAGTTAGCACTTACCCATTATGTCAGAACATTTTAATTTGAATTTTTTTTAATACTAAATTAAAATTAAACAATGAAACATTAAACAAAGGGCTTCCTTCCTCTTTTATTTTTATATTTTTATTCGAAACGCCTCGTGATCTTCAACCAATTATGGGCTTCAATATAATTATCAGGAGTAAGCGCTATAGCTTGTTTCCAATACTCAGCGGCTTGATCGAACCAAGCTTCCGCGATTTCCGAATCTCCCTGTCGAACGGCCTGTTCTCCACGGTTAGAATAGGTAAGTCAATTCCTTTCTTTAGAACCGTACTTGAGAGTTTCCTGGCTCATACGGCTCATTAATGAATTCTTTTATCTATATAATTTCTTTTATTTGGGTTAACTAAAAGAGGTTAATTACATGAGTTTCAAACTAAAATGGATTTGGATTCATAATCGGTTTTATTTAGTTTTATCTTTTTTCCCACCGCCAGAACAATAAAGGATATTCATTCCCCCTATCCTTATAATTTTCTGAAAGGTAACTATATCGGTTTCATATAAAAATTTATATAGAATCTTTGAAAAAGACTTTCCTTCACTTTCTAAGAAATAAGAAAAGGCTTACTATCTTTGGGATCTAATCCTACACCGCTGCTCAAGACTTTAAGTAGATCAACTTAATTACATAAGTGAATTCCTCATTTTTATATCAAGAAGGATATCTCCGATCATGACATAAGTACGCAGTTATTATTGTATCGTCCAAAAACTTTGCTAATTGATCCTTATGGTGCTGCTTCTATCAATTGTCTTAATTTGATCTTGTTTTTTATCCATCGAAAAAGTAGCTAGGCATACTATCCTCTTTCTTCCTATTTATAATTCTATGAAGTTTATTTCTTTGCTACAGCTGATAAAAATCGTTGTTTTAGACGATGCATATGTAGAAAGCCTAGGTTTTTATAGTATTTACCGGTCGATTTTGGTTTTCTTTTTTCTTTCTATAGTGGAGATAGTCGCACGTAATGACAGATCACGGCCATATTATTAAAAGCTTGTGGTAAGTGTAGAAAAAGAAAGGAGAAAACTTTCTGTTTTATTGATTATTCGATTAATTACAAAAAGAGCACTTGGTCCTCTTAAATACAAAAACAGACAAATCTAGAATCAATCACTCCTGAAAATAAGGAGCCGTCCTCCTTAAACCCTAGGTCAAGACAAAACCTAAAAACTTTAATGATATAGGAATTACCCTTCTACCCTTATTATAAAAAAAGGCAAATACATAATAAATAACATAAATAACAACACACTCTTCAACACTCCCCCTCAAGTTGATCATGGATATTCAACATGCCCAACTTGCTCACATAATTATCAAATCCTTGCTTGACCAAAGGCTTTGTCAGCCCATCTGCAACTTGCTGCACCGAAGGCAAGAATGGTATGCAGATCACACAATCATCCAACTTTTCTCTAATAAAATGTCTGTCAATTTCAATATGTTTGGTCCTGTCATGTTGGACAAGATCATTTGCAATATCGATGGCTGCTTTGTTGTCACAATAGAGCTTCATAGGTAACCCCACTGGAACATAAATATCTTCTAACACCCTTTTAATCCACAGCTCTTCACACACACCTTGGGCCATTGCCCTATATTCAGATTCTTCTGTACTTCTGGCCACCACCCCATGTTTCTTGCTCTTCCAAGTGACCAAGTTGCCCCACACAAAGCTACAATATCCTGATGTTGACCTTCTTTCCTTGGAACCAGCCCAATCAGCATCGGTATATACTTCCACTTCTCTGTCGGAACTCTTTCCGAACCACAAACCTGCCCCTATTGTACTTCAGAATTCTGTACACTGCCTCTAAGTGTGGTTCACATGGAGCATGCATAAACTAGCTCACTACCCCTACTGCAAAGGAGATATCTGGCATGGTATGAGCTAGATATATCAGCCTACCCACCAGCCTCTGATATCTTCCTTTATCCACTGGGACTTCAGTACATTTCTCCCACAATTTCAAATTTGACTCCATGGGGGTGCTAGCAGGTTTGCACCCCACTCATGCATGTTTCTTCCAAAAGATCCAGAACATATTTTCTCTGTGAAGCTATCATTCCTTTCTCTGACCTGGCAAATTCCATACCTAAGAAATATCTCAGATTTCCCAACTTTTTGATCTCAAATTCTTTGGCCAAACTTTTCTTGATCTCACTGATCCCCAAACTATCACTGCCTGTCAGGATGATATCATCCACATACACCACTAAGATGGTCAGTTTTCCAGTTGTTGATCTTTTAACAAATAAAGTGTGGTCTGCTTGACCTTGTTTGAACCCTTCTTTCTTCAAGAACTTTGTAAACCTCTCAAACCATGCCCTTGGGCTTTGTTTCAGCCTATACAAAGACTTGTTCAACCTGCAAACTTTACCACCATTCTTCCCAGAGAAACCAGGTGGTGGTTCCATATAGCCTCCTACTTCAAATTTCCATGAAGGAAAGCATTCTTCACATCCAGTTGTTCAAGTGGCCAGTCCATATTCACAGCAACAGATATAATAATTCTCACTGTATTTAGCTTTGCTACATGGGAGAAGGTTTCAGAATAGTCTAACCCATATGTTTGGGTGTACCCCTTAGCCACCAATCTGGCCTTGTATCTCTGTAGTGACCCATCTGAATTATACTTCACTGTAAACACCCATCTACACCCCACTGGGGTTTTCCCAGCAGGCAAATCCACCACATCCCATGTATGATTCTTCTCAAGGGCATGAATCTCCTTATAGACGGCTGCTTTCCACTAAGGTGACAGTAGGGCTTCTTGGATGGATTTGGGAATTTGTATGCTAGATAGATTGGATAGAAAGGTATAATATTTGGGTGACGATTTTGATAGGACACATATTTGCTGAGGGGATAAAGCAGATGTTTTGTGCATTCTCTTGGAGGTTTTCTTATAGCTATAGGAACATCCAAAAGAGGGTAAGGTGGTATGATTTTAGTGGTTTGTTCAGTAGAGGTCTTAGGGTCAGGTGGTATGATTTTAGTGGTTTGTTCAGTAGAGGTCTTATCATCAGAATCATCAGACTCATACAAGGATGCCACTGTCTCTTCACCTATTTCTGGGACTGTTTCCAGATCTTCATGTGAGGGAGGAGGTTGATCAGTGCTGGGAGCCATATGAGAGCCTGCATTGTTCTTAATTAAGACTTTCTTTCTAGAATAAATGTTTCCTGGGAACTTTTGAATCCTAGTTCGGGGACTAACTTCTGATTCATCATTGTTTTGACCCAAATTTTGTGAATCAGTAGTGTTGTCCTCACCTTTTTCATGTTGATAAGAATAACCATCACTAGGTGGATTTCTAGACTCAGCCACCCCTTCAAGTAAAAATTGGGATATGGACTCATGTTCATTGAAAATTTCCCCCCTGAACATGAGTCTTAAAAAACATTTTATCTTCAAAAAATGTTACATCTTTGCTGACAAAAGTGTGCCGAGTTTCAAGATAAAACAGTTTATACCCCTTTTGGGTGGGTGAATAGCCAATAAACACACATTTTTTTGATATGAGATCCAATTTCCCTTGGTTCTGGACATGTATAAAGGCTGTGCACCCAAACAATTTAAGAGGTAGGTCCTGAATGAGCCTAGTATTGGGATAAAAGTGCCTTAACCTATTTAGGGGACTTTGAAATCCTAGAACTCTAGAGGGACTGTTGATTAGGTAGATGGCTGTTAGGACAGCCTCTCCCCACAGATACTTGGGTGTTCTAGAGGTCATCATTAAGGACTTCACTACCTCAAGTATATGTCTGTTTTTCCTTTCAGCCACCCCATTTTGTTGGGGTGTGTCTGGACAAGAACTCTGATGGATCATACCATTTTTTAAGAAAAAGGGTCCAAGGACAGAGTTGAAGTACTCTCTGCCATTATCACTTCTGAAAATCTCAATTTTAGTTTGAAATTAGGTTAAAATCATGTTGTAGAAATTCTCAAACACTTGTTTAACATCTGACTTGTGTTTTAAAAGGTACACCCATGAGACCCTTGAGTGGTCATCAATGAATGTTACAAACCAACATTTACCAAGCAAAGTACTCTGCCTTGCAGGCCCCCAAACATCGCTATGAATCATAGTGAAAGGCTTATTAGGCTTGTAAGGTTGAGGATAAAAAGAGCTACGGGTATGTTTAGACAATTCGCATATCTCACATTGAAAAAAGGCTTGGTTTTTATCACTAAACACATCCGGTAACAGTTTTTTTAAATAACCAGGGCTGGGGTGGCCCAATCTATAGTGCCACAACATGACATTATTCCTATCAACATGAGAAGTTTGAAAACATAAGTTTCTAGAGAACATTTTATTCTTGAATTCTTCATCTTCCTCAAGAACATACAGCCCTCCCATAAGTTTGGCACTGCCAATCTCCTTCCCCATATCAATATCCTGAAAAATACAACCATCAACAGAAAAAGACACAGTGCACTTATAGTCACAAATAATTTATTGACTGATAGAAGGTTGCATGATAGATTAGGGACATGGAGAACATTTTTAAGGATCATCTTTGGAGAGATAACAATGGTCCCTTTTCCAGCAATGGTGGAAAAAGTTCCATCTGCTACCCTCACCTTTTGATTTCCAGCACAAGGGAGATAGGAAGAAAAAATATGTGAACAATGGGTCATATGGTCAAGAATCTATGACCCAATAGGTAGGCTGATTTACCCCAAGAAAGGAAAAAACAGAGGGATTGGATGGATTACCTTTCTCAACAAGAGAACATGAGGCATCATTTGAGGGTTGGTGAGCCATGGTTTTATCCTGGATCAGTTTGGTCACTTGTTCCAACTGTTCCTGAGTGAATGCAGATGGTCCCGAGGGATTAACGCCCTGATCAGAAGATACCTGACTTGCATGTTTCCCTTCTGACAAGATTTCTGAATTCCTTGGCTTCCGATTTGCAGGTTTACCATTGAGTTTTTGTGTTGTGAGCAGAACATATGTGGTACTCGGGCTGCCTTCTCTTCCAAGGGATTGATCAGTCCTGATCACAGTGGATTCAGGACCGGAAGTGGCTAAGGAATCAGAAGATGTATTCCTCAGCTCTCCTGTCATAGCTGCTCGGAAATTCATGGTCGATTTTTGGATCATTCAACCATTCTCTGATACCATGTAGAAAAGAATGGAGAAAACTTTCTGTTTTATTGATTATTCGATTAATTACAAAAAGGAGCACTTGGTCCTCCTAAATACAAAACAGACAAATCTAGAATCAATCACTCCTGAAAATAAGGAGCCGTCCTCCTTAAACCCTAGGTCAAGACAAAACCTAAAAACTTTAATGATAGAGGAATTACCCTTCTACCCTTATTATAAAAAAAGGCAAATACATAATAAATAACATAAATAACAACGCACTCTTCAACAGTAAGAATGGGTTTCGTTCGAGTGCTCGAAAATAATATTCCAAAGCTTTCGTGTGTTCTCCATTACTTGTGTGGATAAGACCTACATTATAGAGTATATAACTTCGATCATAAGGATCAATTTCTTGTCTGCTGAAGGTTTAGGTTAAGCATAGATCTTTTAATGATTCCTATATCTTGGTTAAACAAGTGGGGTATTGCAGAGTACTCTTTATTGGAGGTCACCTATGTAAGTGGAAGTGGGACCGCTTCTGTGAGAATTTGTGGGCTAAATTCTCTAACACACTTTCTGAAACCAAGGTGTTCCAGGGCCAAAATGGACACAACCATGAGAACTTCGAGAAGGCCAGGGGGTCTATTGTGTGGGTATCATTGTCTAGGCATGCACCAAAGCCTGAGCAGTTCAAGACCTAGTTCACTGCTTAGCCGAGTATGTCCGATGGTATTCTACTAGGGAAGGTTCAAGGCAGCAAACCACCTCGCCCGATGCAATAGAAATCCGTTTTGTTATCTCTATAGAGCCTGCATCGCATCTGCATTAATTTTCATTTATGTGGGGGATTGTTCGAACTTTAATGGCTATTTATCTCAAACCGGGTCTAAGTGTAAGTGGCGAACAGTCCACTTAAGGCTCGATTTTAAATGACTTACATAATGAATTTCCGGGAGATAAAAATATTATTGGAAACTACTAAGATAGTAGTTGATGTTAGGCTTTTGAATCATTCGATTCCGATAACGGTTGAATGAGAAATTAATGCCTAAAGGTAGAGTAATTTATGTGAGTGTTGTAATGGAAGTGTGTTCCATTTGTCCCACATATGTAATGAAACTAAAGATGCTCACTATATAAGTGGGAGAGTTTCATAGAAGGGCAAACCCCAAGGGGCAAGAGAATTTTGTGAAGGAGGAAGGACTTAGATGATTGTTGGTTCACACACGCGCGCCGCCGCCGCCACCGTCCGGCCGGCTCGGTTCGGTTCGTGCTCGGGCTTTGGGCTTGACTTGGCCCAATATTAATTTTTTGGACCAGCTCAACATTTAATTCTGAATAAATGCAACAATACAACAATGCATCAGTTTGGAAATGTAAACAGAGATCAGTTCGAGTTCCAACTGTTCATGAACAGAAAAAACTGAAATTGCTCCAACAGTCATTTTGAACAGATACAACCTTCTCTTCTGCGAATTTCTGAACAGATGCTTATGTTAATTGCCTCCAATCTCTGCCTATATAAACCACACTTCTGAATGAAAATAAACACAACATTTTTCATACCATTACTCTGCAGAAAAAACACACAAACATTTGCATTGTCAGAGATAATCAAATGCCTTATCAGTTCGTTGCTTTCCTCATTCAAGTGCAAGAACCCGGAAAGGTAGACTGTTGTATCTTGGGAGACGTATTGCTATAAACCGTGTGCACCATAGGCGGGGTAATTATGTCTTAAGGACAAAGTTTTAAACTCGCACCAGTCACAATAGGCTCTGTTTGGTTTGAAGGAAACAAAAGGAAAAGAAAAGAAATGAGATGGAGGGATTTATGTGTAGTGTTTGGTATTCTGTGTTGGAAAAGAAAAGAAAGGGAAGAGATAGAAACTAGTGAAAATGATATAATGTAATTAATTAAAAAAAATAACGAGTCTTTGTTATTTCCTTTCTTTTCCTTTGTCCAATCCAAACACTTTAAAGAGATTTTGAAATCACTCATTCCCCTTCGTTTCTCTTCATTCACAGTCCTCTCTTTTCTATTCCTTTTGTTTTATTCAAACCAAACAGAGCCTAAGTTTTTGCGTTTACTTTTTGTTTTCTGCATTTTTGCTTCTATTTGTTGCATACTATGAACGTATGAATAAACATTCTTCATGTTATGTGTTCATCTTTTAGATTTATGTTTCTACAAATTGCATGTTGTTCATCTCTAAAAATTACAAACCGATACACTGATATAATATTTCTAACAATTATTTGATAATGTATGATGATTAGAATATTGAATTCAATGATTAAGGTTTTAGTATGGAATACGATAAATATATTTGGGAACATTTATACATGAACTATTATTATACACAAATGTACAAGAAGATATTTGAAACTCTAACAATGAGATATTTCACCTCCATATTATAATGCAAAATTTCACAATTTCTAATGTTGAATTGAAATGCTTTGTCACACCCTTCCTTATCTTCAATTTAGTCAAAATTTGTAGTATATTCTTCCTAAAACATCAAAAACCTTCATCTTCTGCAACAAAGGAGGACAATTGACGCATTATACAAAAATACATTACTTAGCCTAACGTGTGATACACATTACATCATATGATGACATTACATCGTATGATTTATAATACACATTAAATTTAGGCGACTTCTATTGGCACCACGAAACTGCTTACGGCACCACGATCACTTTTAGCATCCTATAAATCGTTTTTGGCACCACATTGAATATTTTTATTATTTGCATAACACAAACGTTGGTGGAACTGACGTCCGTTCTCGTTACAAGCATGACTAGAACTGACGTTTGTGTTCCATTCCACCGTCAGTGACACTGATTTTACAGTTATAAATGTATCAGGGTGAAAAACGTCAGACCCATTGACGCTTTATGCAAGCTGAAACGTCAGTGGCTCTGACGCACGTATGATGTTGCCAAATAATGATTTGGTGGGGTCAAAATGTAAATGAAAAATAATTTTAAAAAAAATGGTGCTAATAATAAAATGGTAGTGCCAATAGAAGCCGCTTAAATTTATGAAGACATTCGTAGCAGAAGCCCTATATGGCGTCCTATCCCTAAAATGAAGATAAAAAACAGAATTTACTCCAAAATAGCTTCCACAGCAGAGTTTCTATCCCTATTTATTTTTTGGGATATGAACAGTGCATCCCTACTTGTGGGGATGCACTATTCACGTCCCTAAACATATTTAATTATTAAAAATTATAGGGATATGGATAGTGATGCTGCTGGAGTGAAATAATAAATATTTAATGTGTATGAATAGGGTTGTGAGGTAGAATATGTATTATTTAATGTTATTTGAAATGTTATAGGGATAAAGATATAGATGCTGCTATGGAATATTTTGAATTGAGATGTTGTAAAATATGAATATGTATTATTTTATATTATTTTAGGAATAAAAAACGGTGCACCTGATAATAGTGCCCCGAGGTCTTTATTTTTACCACACATGATCTATCCATGTACCACACTACCTGTGCACTGCAGTAAAATCGATCATATGAAAGTCGAATATATAAACAACATTCAACCTTCTCGGTGTCGATTCTAATTCGATAGTGCGGGAAGTCGAATATTACATATAGATTCAACTTTCGCACGATCGATTCTATGAAAATAATGTGGTGTAGTGGCATGTCGACAACACTTACTTCGGGTGTGGCGTGAATAAATGCCCTCTATTTATTGAGTGATTTTATGGTGCGAACGGTTGTAGGAAGGTTGTCTGTGTGGCATACTTTAGAGCCATTCATTTTAACTCTTTTTCACATAATACATTTTTGGCGTGTGTGAGAGGTTAGAAATGAAAGGTGGTAAAGTATATCACTTGATACAACCTTCATACAACGGTTGCACCATAATTTTTTTCCTATTTATTGGTATTTTTCACGAAGTAGTGATAATAAAACAATAAAATTGTCACAACATTATACACAACGCATTTATTATAACGTGGGAACTATTGTTTCAAATAGTGGTTTATTTGTTGCTTATATTTTGTTTGTTGTGAGAGGGAAATTTCTCCTTTCCACACCTTCCCTGGCTGGAGCAAATCGCAACTACAATTGCATAATGAACATGGTGCAATAGAATTACACACCGAAGTAAAAGGCAGTACCACTACTACTATGCTAAGAAAAACCCTAGGTTTGAAGAGGAAAATGGGGGTGAGAGATGACTACAAATTTCTTCAAGTAATCGACGCAATTGCTTCGATTAATCAGAATGTTAATCTGATTGGTATTGTCTTGGAAACCGGCATTCCTAAGCGTTCCAAAGGCACAGGTATTCACTTTATCATGCCCATTTTGCGTTTTTTTTTGTTCTTTTCTTACTCTCTTGGTTGTTTATGAAGATCTCATTTTGCTGCATTTCTGATAACCTTGACAGATTTTTTTGTCATATTCAAAATTATTGATCAATCGAAGCCGAGCCCTGGAATTTCTGTTCATTTCTTCGCTGAAGCAATGGATACACTTCCCAATGTTTTGTGCTGTGGCGATATCATTCAACTCTCTCGTGTTTCGGTAATTCGAAGTTCCTACACTTCATAAAGTTAGTAATGCGTTGATGTCACTTTAGTTCTCTGTTTTATATCGAGAGGATTTTGTAGTTTTCCACGATTGAATTTTTTGGTGTATGGGAGCTAGTTTGAGTGGGCTGCTTACAGTTGGAGCGTCTTTTTCTGCAGATGAAGACTCATCAATCCGAAGTTTTCGCTCAATACAACAAGAAAAACTCGTCTTTTGCTTTATTCAAAGGGAAATGTGGGTCAACGTATACTCCTTATCAGTGTTCTTCTAAGTATCAGGCTAGAGAACAGGACAGGAAATTTATAGATGATTTGAGGAAGTGGTTGATTGATCACCCACGAGAAATGGGTATATATTTTCTTCTCTGTCCCCTGCTTTTCTCTTTCACCCTAGGAATTTTTTTTTGGGTTTTTCCATACTAGGTTGTTGCTTCCATTTGGTTCTTTAGTAATGTTCATCTTGCATTAATCACAGTTTAGTCGCCTTAGGAGAATGGGATTCTAATCACTTCGAAAAACCTTGGACCTCGAGTTTTGATATAGTTTTCACCTTTTAGTTTCAACTTTCAAGAAGGTCTAATATTCACTGTTTTTGTGTTACAATTCTAAGTCATACCTTCAATTTTATGTTCTTGAATGACTATAGAAGAATGTGATGTGTAAATGTTTAAATTCAGTATCTTGTCAGTTATCTGTATGCATAGTTGTTCTCCAAGTACTCGTGTTAAATTGGGGAGTCATTCCATTCAGAGGTCTAGAAACTCAGTTAGCAAGTTCGTTAAAAGAAAATGATTTATACCACCTGAACTATCACACAATCTTACCACTGCGTTTTTTGGTCCACATGTTCATTCGTTTCTGAATTTCCACAAATTTAGGAGTTAACCACCAGTCATCTTGAGTTGGTGAATTTTGTGATCGTTTTGAAGGGATATGCCAGTACTCGTTTTAAAACTAACAATAACCGTAACTAGCTCCAAGTTGTGTTTTCTCCGTGTTTCAGTCTACGTTGGTGCTGATGCATTTGCTTTGTAGGGTCTGGTGATTTACTTCAGCTAAAGGATATCAAAGTAGGAGAAGGCTATAATTTGGTTTGCAAGGTATGCTCTGAATTCAGGTATTTTTACTACATTATAGTATTATACCAAAGTATTTGTCGTCGTAGGACCAACTTGCTTAGGCAACCGACCACCATTTCCATTTAACTTCTGAGAATGGATGCTGGTAATTGTACAGTATCTTTAGCATTTTGAACAGTATCTTTAGCATTTTGTACTTACTTACATTGGGATGTTGGTCACCTGCTTAACGTATATATTTCTCTACAAGATTCTTCATCTCTCTGAAGTCCAGAATGGTAATTGGATTGTCTACGTTTGGGATGGAACAGATACTCCAGCACAGCCCACTGAGACAAGGTGTGTTGTTTTTTTCTCAATTATCTTATGCCAGGTTATTTTACTTTAAAAAAAATGCATTTTGGTTGTTGAACAACAAATTTTGTCTTTCGTTTTTGACTGTTCTAAGTTTTGTATTTCATCAAGGTCAAATATTCTTGGTTATTACAAATTACAAAGTTGTTGGGTTTCTTAATAATCTGTTTGTCTGTATATATAGAATCTCACTTGCAAGAGAATGTTCTGAAACCACCAGCCGAGGACTTAAAAAGAATTTCTACGCTTTTTGTGATCTTTTTTTTAACTTGATAATGAATTGAAATGTTATTACAGCTAATTAATTCCTCATTCTTTGTGTGTTCCTACACCTGTTCTTTGCTTGTTTCCTTTCCTTCAATGAATTATAGAATTGCAAAATGATGGCAGACTAGAAGATGAGTTGGAAAAGCCGCTTCCATTAAGTTTGGAACCCATTCCTTTGCCAAGGGACACATTGTGCAGCTTTCCTACTGTTGGTACCGTCTTAAGGATAAAAATCAAGCAAGGAAATGGAAGTCTAGGTTTCAGTACTGTCCTGAAAACTGGAAAATGGATGAAATTTCTCAATTTGAAGTGTAAAGTTCGTACCGGAATATGGGTTGCTTCCGTGAAGCCCTATACAAGGATTTGTCATTTGTCTGATGATGATGACCTTGTGTTACAACAACAAAGGTCTGTTGATTTAATTCTGTTGTTATCTGATTGATTATATAGTAACAAATTTTTTTTTTCTATTACTGATTATGCTGCAATCTCATTGTTAGTGAACTCTTTATTTTTTGATGGATTTCTGTGAAACATAGGACGTATGATGAGCGTTTCCCTTCAAAATATGGTAGAATGCCTCTGCAATGTTTTCCCTGCCCTTCTAATGTAACAGGTTTGATTGGCGACGACATTGGTTTTTCTGTATTCATCCATTTATGATTGCAGGAAATGGTTATTAACATCTTTTTTTCCATTCCAGAAACGGATTATCCGCGTGTGCCCTTTGTCACTTTGATGGATATTCTCTGCTATCCGGAGGTACTTGTTGTATTCTTCTTTATTCTTTCATATTTCTGCAAAAAAAGAGTTGAGATATATGTTTGGTTTATATTTATAGGTTACATATAAATACACGTGCGTAGTTAGGGTTGTAGCTTTACTTCCATGGAGAGCAGAGGACTTCCGTTCTCCTAAAGGAATTTACAGGGTGCGTTTGACACTAGAGGACCCGACTGCTCGCATACACGCTTTTCTTTACGATGAAGATGCGGTATGACTCATGCTTCTCAAAATGATTTGCATCACTACACATTTATAGGCCATTTATCATGGTAGGACCGATTTATTCATGATTATTCACTCCCATGGCACTCGGCTTTTAGGTGGAGTTTTTTGGTGGATATCACGCGGTGGATGTAACGACAAGGAAAAGAAATATGCTGCTTGGAATTGGAGAAAGCAGTAATAATGAAGGAAGAGATACAGGTGGTGTTGTTAATGCAGCTAGGAATCCTCCATGGATACAGGTTTGCCTGAAATCTTACTCTATTGATGAGAATGATCGTTGGGGTAGTAGAAATTACCGCGTTTTTGCAACAAGATTCAAGGATTAATTATGTAGCTTAATCTTCTAATCTAAATTAGATTAATTAAGGATCTGCTAGTATGTGTTAATTGTACTCGTGTTCGGCGATCGGTAGCATGTTGTTATTAGTTATATGTAATTTCATTGTGTCATTCTATTCTGTCTTGCATATAAGTCTGCAAGTATTTTATCCGGACATTAAACTCCATTCAAGAAGCTATTGAATTATAATGAGAAATTTATAAAAAAAAAACAAAAAACAAATGAATGACCTACAAACAGTTCTTTTATATACAGTTCTGGAAAACCACAACCCCCCCCCCCCCCCCCCCCCCCCCCCCCCCAAAAAAAAATTATAATTAAAAGATTTCAAGAAAAAAAGAAGTTGAAAAAGTTTAATTTTTTTTTTTTTGGGAGTTGGAACGAGGGACACAAATATTTCACTAATTAAGGAGAATGACGGTTTTTTAAAACTTTTGCATAAAGGATTTTTTTTAATAATTTCTGGCATCTTGTAAAAAAAAAAAACCAACACACTTTCTCTCTCTTTTTTTTTTTTTTTTTTAAACATTCGTATCTCTTAATTTCAAATTTGAAAAATCTTTCATCAATTTTTTTTATTTTTTCATGCTCTTTATTTCGAGATCACATTCATTGTATTCCGGCGTGATTTTCGAAAATCCACTGTTGAAATTCACTATTATTCCAAATTCACTATTGTTCGTAATTCATTTTTTTTCGTGATTAACTGGAAAGATTCACTGAGTGAATTTCGACAGTGAATCTCACAAAAAAAACGATGTAATTATATCGAACTAAGTTTCAAAACGAAGAGCATGAAAAAAAATAAAAAATTCAGTAAATGTTTAATCGCGTTTGAACATTTAGATCAAAATATATGATTGTTTGAAAACGGAGGAGGAAAGAGAAAAAAAAAAAAAAAAAAAAAACCATCACAGGCGCATGCGCGATTTTTCTTTATTTTTTTATTTTAATAATGTTTTTAGCCTTTGTCCTTTAGTCTATAGAAATTATAGGAGTTGTCATTCTTCCGATAAAAAGAATGTGGTTATCCTGTAGTTTCCATTATTTTTTTCCTTCTACTTATTAAACTACTTTAAATGCGTTTTCGTTGCTGTTATTTCCTATTTAAAGATTAAACTTTTTATTTGCAAAAAAAAAAAAAAAAAAAAAAAAAAACCTTTTACGTGTCCCACAAGCTTCATGGTCTGTTTCCCTAATTATATATTCCTGTGATTCCTTAGAAAGCCGTGACCGTGATAGGGTATTGCTTATAGGGGAAGTGGTTTAAAAAAACAAAAAAGAGGAGAGAAATGAGAATCGTGACAAATGAAATATAAATTAGGCGATAAAGACAAATCCATTGTTCATAACTCCAAATCCAATGTTTGCTGCAGTGGAACTGACCTCAAATCTAATGTTTCATTATCCAATGTTTGCTGCAGTTGAACTGACCCTAAATCTAATGTTTCTTTCTGTGCTATAACAATTCTTCTGGACGTTATTGTTGTGACATATACCAATGGATCAACCACCATCATCAATCAAAATCATCGATCAAACAAAAAAAGAATTGAAAGAAAAAGCAAAGGCTTATTGGAAAGAATATGAATCGGATTTGTTGGAATCGTCACCAAAAAGGAAAAAATACGAATCAGAGAATTTTAGATTCTCTCCAGGACCAGGAAGCCTTCCGATTGCCAATGACGGTATGACGATGAAATCTACTCACTGGCGGCACGCCTATTTTTCTCCTGGTCCTAAGCCAATGGAGTATTATCACAGTTTTAACAGAGCCTATGATGCCCGTGGTTTCCTAGTCGGCTACAAGTTTGTACAGGGTGAAAAATTTTACAATACCTCCAAGGGTAGTTGTTCTTGTCTGTTGGACAAGTGGCTCGATTCAACATGGGTTGTGGTACACGGGATGGAGTCAATATGCATGGTAACCAGGCGTCAAGATGTGGACATGACACGTATGGACCCTTTCTATCAGCGTTATTGCACAAATCAGCAAACTATGTGCAGTTATGCTACAACTGTAATCTCTGAAGTCGAATGCCTTCCATATGATGACAATTACAATTACCATGACGACGCCTTACGTCGATGCTTTGGCCATATCATCGAGAAGCCTTTCGGTGTTGATTCTGTGGTTCTAGACACTAAAAAGGTTCATGAAGAAAGTGGCCATGAGGCCTCAAGTGATGAGTATGATGTAAGCAAAGTTATCATGTTTTTGGAGGAGAAAATGACCAGCTGTTTGGTGTTTACTTTCGATGAAACCATACAGACGGCAATAAGTGCTTTTCGGATATGTGCCTCTAGGAGTTGAAAGCTGAAGATATTTGGGTTACTACTATGCGTTTTTCACGTGGTACTGCAGATCACTTGCACCTCGATCAGAGAAAGGAGCATTTAGCCGTCATTAGCGGTGGCTCCTCCTCTAGTTGCTGTGGCTCCCAAAAACCGTCATAGAGCATTTTCAGTCTTTCTATAAGGGCCCAAATTTTGGATAAGGTTCCGTGATCTAGTTAATTTGTGCATTCTTTAGCCTCAATTCACCAAGATTTTACTCCCTTTCTATATAGGGAATTCCTTTTAACACCGTATAAATGCTTCGGGCACTACAATTATAACATCACTTAATAAAAATGTTTCAAACAACATATATTTTTGAGATTTCTTTTGTAGAACTAAATTCATTGGTGATTATAGGTTTCTCATGTGTTAGTGGCACGGTTATGTTAATTTCTACCCAACATTATTTTAATATTTCTTGAATAAGAGTAATATTGTATGCCCGAAGTACTCTTATTTGTATCCAGCAATTTTTGTTGAATATGTTACGCGGTTAATATTCGTGTTAGAGATAAATGTTATATAATTAAAGAGCTAGGTTAACTTTATGATTCTAATTGATCAACAATTTTTGTTGAATATGTTACGCCGTTATATAATATTCGTGTTAGAGGTAAAGGTTATATAATTAAAGAGCTTGGTTAACTTTATGATTCTAATTGATTTAAAATTTCACACTTAATTTGATGACATTAATTATTTAATTCATGAATTTCGAGTTGATGTTTTATCGAGAAAAGTTGGATCGATCTGTAGAAATTTTTGGAAGCCGGAACCACCTATTCAACGACACTGCTGCCGCTGAAAATTTGAATAAAGGCTATGCGACATTTACTATTTATTAAAAATGGTATAAATATTCTATAATTTATAAAAAGGGTGCAAGGAGATTTAAAAATTATTATAAAGGGTACACATCCTTTATAATAATTTTTAGACTTCCTTACACCCTTTTTACAAATTTTATAAGATATGTAAATAGAAAATAAAATAAATATTCAAAATAAAACTATTATGATTAAAAAATCCATAATAAAATAAAATAAAAATAAAAAATACATTATTATTCAAAAAAGATAACATAAAATAAAGAAATACAAATACAAAAACAACCCTCGCCTACGTCACATCCCATCTCGCCTCCTGATTATTTTTTCTCCTGATTAAAATAATCTCACACCCTTTATCTAGAATTTTCCTAGAGTCAAAAGGATAGATGGTATTGTAATGAACCCCAAAAAAAAGAAAAAAAAAAAAGAAACCTTAAAGGAAATGATTCACAAGAAAAATAATTATTTTGGGGGGGGGGGGGGGGGGGGGGGGGTAGGGTGGGGTGGGGAAAATGTTAACGGATGGGGTGGGTGAGTGGAGAAAAAGAAAAATTTCATAGGAGAAAAAATATTCACGAGGGGTGGGGGCGGTGATGTGAGCACGCTTTTTCTTTCTTTGAATTTATTTTGTGCGTTTTCAAGTTTTAATGTCTTTTATTTTATTTTCTTATTTTGTAGATTTTTATTTATTATAATAATTTTTATTTTGAATATATTTTTCCATTTGTAAAATATTTCAAAATTTGTAAAAGGGGTGTAAGGAAGCTTAAAAATTATTATGAAGGGAGTTATGCCCTTTATAATAATTTTTAAATTTCCTTGAACATTTTTTACTAATTTCAAAATATTAGCACCCTTTTTTTATAAATGTAAATGTTACATACCTTTTATACAAATTTTCCCTAAATTGAACTTTATTTTAATTTTTTTTCCACAAAGGACGAAAATTTTATTACCACCAAAAGATAACTAATTTACAACAAAACTAGCCAAAGCTAGACTAAAGACGTGGCCATACGCCGCACTAAAATGCAGCCTAACGCCGCACTACAACCCGGCTTAACGCCGGACTAATAAACCGACACAAACCGAGAATACAACAACACAAAGCCAAGTAATAAATTGGAAATAGGGTGCTGAACAAAACAAAAAAAGTTCTCGAAGGTTAGGGCGTTCATGCACATGGATCCTCTAAAACAATCTATTACCCGACCAACACAAACTACAAGCTAAGCAACTAGACACAAACTAATAAAACAAAACAAAAGAAAAAATATCCGAAACAGTCGCCCGCTAGCTCCGCCACACTCCATCTCCAACTAAGAAGATATCCCGCAAGCCTGACAGCTCTTTCCGATAAGCGAAGGCAAACCACAAGCAACACCAAAAGCCACCAGCAATCCGGATCCGACACCTACTACCCGAACAAGAGAAAGACGCCTTTTTATAAGGGCCCAAATTTTGGATAAGGTTCCGTAATCTAAAAAATTTGTGCATTCTTTAAATTTGTACTCCCTTTCTAAAAAAATTGTGCATTATGTTGAAACCCAAGAGACATGAGAAGAAACGTTGGAAGATACTATTATGCCTCTTAGTTATCTTGTTCTTGGAGTTCCTTATTTTCAATTAATACATTGTACCCTTTTTCTTTCTTGGGTGCGCACCTGCAATTTTGTTGACATTTATGTCTTTTAAGTTTATTTCATTCGAGACAATAGTTAGTTAATTAGTTGCATTTCTTTAATTATATTAGTGGAATTTAAGTATGCAGTATTTTGGGAAATTTTATGACAGTTTTTGGATTATACTTTTGTTGGTTGGAGTAGTAGATATATATGTTATAGAAAATAGAAATATCTTATTTTGACTTTACCGACAATGCGGCCTTGCCACCACATTAGCGTCAGTGTTGGACACTGGTTTCCAAATATTGTTCCATCTATTCTGTTCTGAATCTGATCGATTCTATCATTGAGTGCATGTTTCGAATTCTCTGCATTTTGATATGTTAATTTCTTCTTTTTATCTTCTCCTTTTTTATATGATGCGATTGTTTTGTAAGACTTACGTGTGTATTTGATCACGAGTATTTACGTGTCGAGTGACCTATACCCATTTAGCCGTGCCTATGATTTGAGCCGTTACAATTCTAAAGAACCAACATGAATGAAACACTGGTTTGAAGCCAGGGGCGGCTTTAGTAAGGAGGGTTTGGGTCAACTGGCCCCGAAACCAAAAAAAAAATTCTACGTATTTTTTTTATCATCTTTTGAAAATTATATCACTAATATGTACTAACAGACCCGCTAATTTTTTGAAAATATTGACCCTTGACCCGTATTTATACTTGAATATATAAAGTTAATGTATTAAAAACTTGTAATATGATGTGTTATTCTCAAAACTTGACCCGTATGAAAAAAATCCTCCGGCCGCCTCGTTTTGTTAGGATCAAGCGCTTACCGTTGTACTAAAACCAATTGGTAGTAGTAAAGGTGCAACTTTATTCCCTTATTACCCACACTCTTAAATGATAAGGGAATAAAGTTGCACCTTTACTACTACCAATTGGTTTTAGTACAACGGTAAGCGCTTGATCCTAACATGGTATCGGAGCCGGGTTGAATAAAAAAAATCGGCGCTCTTTTAAGCGCGGCGGCGGTGAAACTTTCAGGCGACGATCGGATAGTGAAACGGACTCCGATCGTGACGAAATTTGGAGAGGTTGCGAAATTATGTCTTATGCAATCTGAACGGTGGAATTTCCGATTTAATGGTTCAATTCTTCTGAAATTGCCCGCGACCAAACTGGCGCTCGTTAATTGTTGCGGCGAAGTTTTCCGGCGACGATCGGACATTGAACGGAGTCCGATCGTGACGAAATTTGGAGGGGTTGTTCGGAATTTTGTCTTCGCAATCGAACGGTGGAATTTCGTATTGAAAAGTTCAATTTCTCGAAATTGCTCGCGACCGAATTGTTGTTAATTGGTGTAACAGAAGTTTTCCGGCGACGATCGGACATTGAAACGGACTCCGATCGTGACGAAATTTTGAGGGTGTGTTCGTCTATTTATTTGGTACAATATGAATGGTTGAAATTGTTTTTGGACGGTTCAATACCTCAGAATAAACCCGAGACCAAACTGCTGCGTTTTGGTGTTGTTTTTTTTTTGTTGTGAAATCGACGTCTAGGGTTTCTATATTGGTAAAAAGATGTCTGTTTCAGTGCCCGATTGGGTTACCCGATGGGAGTTTATCGGTGGCGACTCATGAAGGGAGTGTTATTTTGCCCGGAAATTTATACTTAAATAATGTCTTATACGTACCGAAATTGAATTGCAACTTGCTTTCGGTTACCCAATTACAGGATGATAATGATTGTGTATTGCAACTTACGGGGAAATTATGTGTTATGCAGGATCGAGTGACGATGACGCTGATTGGACTGGTAGAGCATGTGGATGGACTTTTTTTGTTCTTGGGTGTTCCGGAGGTTCAGGCTTTGGCTATTGATGACGGGAAATCTGCAGATTTGTGGCACCGGCGTTTGGGACACCCTTCAGAAAAGGTACTTCGGCAGGTTCTAATATTCTATTTCCAAAAATTTACATAAAGATGGATGTGATATCTGCTTTCGAGCTAAGCAGCCTCGTGAACCTTTTCCCATTAGTGAGAATAAAGCTAGTCGTGTTTTTGAGTTGATACATTGTGATTTATGGGGGCCCTATAGTGTACCCTCGACATGTGGTGTGACGTATTTTTTTTACTATTGTTGATGACTATTCTCGTTCGGTTTGGATTTATTTATTATTGAATAAGATGGAAGTCAAATTTGCTTTCTGGATTTCATTGCTTTAGTTTCTCGTCAGTTCGATGTTACCATTAAACGGGTTCGTAGTGATAATGGAACAAAATTTAGACCTTTGCTTCCTTATTTTCGTAAAGAAGGTTTCATCTTTGTCTTGTGTTAGTACTCCTCAACAGAACGGTCGGGTAGAACGGAAACATCAACACATTCTTAATGTTGCACGTGCATTACGGTTTGATGGACATTTGCCGCTTAAGTTTTGGGGGGAATGTGTTATGGCTGCGGCTTATATAATTAACCGAACACCGTCTAGTGTTTTGAATTTTAAGACGCCTTATGAGACTCTTTTTGGGATAAAACCGGACCTCTCAATGCTTCGCATTTTAGGATGTTTATGTTACGCCCACGACCATCGTCACACTCATAAATTTGCTATCCGGAGTCGTAAGTGTGTTTTCCTTGGTTACCCGTTCGTGAAGAAGGGATGGACCTTGTATGACCTAGATATGAAGGAGATCTTTGTTTCTAGGGATGTTAAATTTTTTGAACATGTGTTTCCTTTTTCCCAACCGATAGATAGTGAAGCCTCTATAGTTCCTTACCCTTTATTTGACGATGTTGGCATAATAGATCAGGGGTTCGATGCCTCTTCTACCGGGGATCCACCCTTGCCGGATCCTCCGGTTGAGGGGGGAAGGACTTGACAGTTGACACAGGTGATACTAGGGGTAATATAGTGCCTTCACCACAACCGCGACATCTAGGTGATGGTACTGAAGAGTTGGGTAGGGGTAGACGATAGAAGATTCCGAATTCACGCTTCCAAGATTTTGTGACGCATACGTTGATTGATCAGAAAAGTCTCATTCCATGCTCTTCCAGTCCGTTTCCTCAGGTACTCCGTATCCTCTTATGCATTATATTAATTTTGATAAGTTTTCTGATAAACATCGCAAGTATCTTGCAGCTATTACAATGGGTAATCCTCCTAAATCTTTTAAGGAGGCTATGAAACATAAGGGGTGGCGTAAGGCCATGTCAGAAGAAATTCAGGCACTTGAAGATCAGGGTACTTGGGTTTTGCAACCCCTTCCCCCGGGAAAAAGGTATTGGGGAGTAAGTGGGTGTATACAGAGAAATATGACGAGCACGGCGCCCTACAACGTCTTAAAGCCCGGTTAGTGACTTCTGGGCATCATCAAGAGGAAGGTATTGATTATACATAGACGTTCGCCCCTGTGACGAAGATGGTTACTGTTCGCACATTCCTTAGCGTTGTACCGGTTAAACAGTGGGAGACTCACCAGATGGATGTCCATAACGCGTTTCTGCATGGTGATTTACATGAGGCAATCTACATGAAAATACCTCCCGGTTTTGCGAAGAAGGATCCGAACTTGGCGTGCAAGATGGGCAAATCGTTGTATGGATTGAAACAGGCACCGAGATGTTGGTTTGCAAAGCTTGCTTCCGCTTTGCGTGAGTATGGTTTACGTCAATCATATTCGGATTACTCATTGTTTGCCTTACATCGGGGGTGGTATTCAGCTCAGTGTTCTAGTGTATGTCGATGATATGCCCTTGACATTATTTATGAAACCGGTTTACTTAGGAGCAAGCCGGCTGATTTCCCGATAGAGCAGAATCATATGTTGGCTCTTGCTTCTGGCGCGTTGTTGAGTGATCCAGGGCCTTATCATCGGTTGATTGGATGTCTTATATATCTCGGAGTTACCCGACCCGATCTGGCATATTCTCTTCATGTGTTGTCTCAATTTATGCAGGCACCTTGGGTTTATCATTGGGAGGCAGCCTTGTGTCTGGTTCATTATTTGAAGAAAAATCCCGGACAAGGTATCTTGCTACAGTCTGACGGTTCTCTTACTCTCGAGGGTTGGTGCGTTTCTGATTGGGCGAGTTGCCCTCTTACCCGACATTGGTTTCTTTTTCTTGGTCTTTCGTCTATATCCTGGAAATCCAAGAAACAAACCCCGGTTTCTCGGTCCTCGGCCGAAACGGAATATCGATCTATGACGGAGATTACGTGTGAATTGAAGTGGTTGAAACAGTTACTGGCTGAGCTCGGGGTCCGCTACCCCAGGATACGACTCTTTTGTGATAGCCAATCGGCACTTCATATTGCGTAGAATCCGGTGTTTCACGAACGCACGAAGCATATCGAGGCAGACTGTCACTTTGTGCGTGATGTTATCACGGATGGCTTGATTCTTCCTTCGTATGTTCCTACAAAGCATCAATTGGCAGATATCTTTACGAATGCGCTAGGTCGGCAACAGTTCGAGTTTTTGTTACGCAAGTTGGGCGTTCGAGATCTTAACGCTCCCACTTAAGGGGGGTATTACGATATGAAAAATATTATGTGTTATAGAAAATATTGTTATTAGTGTATTAAATTAGTAAGGGTAGTTTGAATATTTTGTTTAGATGTAGAAGCCCTGACAGTGGCTATAAATATTGTACTACGTGATTGATAATGATATAGGAAATACATTGACCGAAACTTGTCATGTTTGAAGCTCAAGCTTTATAACTTCATCCCCCATTTCTCTATTTCTTCAAGAGAAAAGCAACATTCAGAACAACAACATAGTGAAGAGAAATTCATAAGGATCAAGAGCTACGAGAGATTACAAGAGATTCGTGCTATAGGATCAATAGCTACGAGAGATTACTCGATATTCATGCTTGATAATGTGTTATAAAAACCTGGTATGAAAACATTATCACATAATTAAAATATCTAAATTAAGACGGAATGAACTTTTTTGTTGTTGTTAACTTCTTCAACTCACGTCATCTAACCACCAAGGGTAGGGTATTTATAATCTACACGGAGTAGACCAACCAACTACTAACTTATACTATTATAATGTATACAATTGAATAATAATAAGTTCATAATACCTCTTGGAATTTCTAACTTTAAGCTCCAAAAAAAAAAAAAAAAAAAAAAAAAAAAAAAAAAAAAAAAAAACTTTAGAATACAAAATGAATGTTAGTGAATGCACTTGGTATTGTTAATAAATAAATGTAAATCCACTCGGTACTCAGTACATCGGTGTAGCGGTTATCTAGGCTATACGACTTGGGTTCGAGCCTTGCTAGGAGCATAATTAGTGTGTGTTAAACCTGCCGTATCCGCAAAAAGAAATTACATTTTTGGTATGTTTGTATAAAATAAGTGTTATGCTTAAAATTTTGGTTGATGAAAGTAAGATATAAATTTTAAGTTTTTTTATAAAAAAAAAAATGTACATGCACAAATCATATTTTTTTCATAGAAGTGTTGTAGTATGTTTACATTTACGGTGGTTAAGATCCAGATATATAGTTCTAAGAAGATAGATTGAGATATGCAGTTAAAGTTTAAGCTTGATTTTGTTTAAGGTAGTAACAATTTCTTCCATGCCACTTCTTTTCTTTGGAAACTTGTTGGTGCAATTCAATGCTACATTCATTATCTTCATCACATAATCCATCATTTCATCAAAATGTTGTTCTTCAATTGTGTTTAGCAGACTATCATCGATAATATCAATCAGTGCACTCTCGGTGGAATTATTAATCGATATCCAACCGGGTAGAGTCAAGCTCTCGTTGAACATTTCATCGTCGGGTCTTTTTCTTGTAAAGACTTCCATTAATAGTATTCCGAAGCTATAAACATCACACTTTGTCGACACCAATCCTTCCGAGCCATACTCTGAAATACCATAATAGCACAAATTAGTTGCTTGAGAAAGAATAATATTGCCCAGGTTTGGACTTTGGATGTAACATCTCGAGTTTTTAGAAAGGGCAAAATATTAATCGGAGTTTTTTTTTTAAACCTAGTTATTATTTACCCCATATAAATATGAGACATAAATATTTTGTCAACTCGGGTTAACCCAGTTAGACCAAACGAGGACGGCGGTATAAGAAGTTGACCGGATCATTTTGTGACTCATTTAGTGCCGCCAGACCCAAGTTCTGAGGCGTTACAGAATGGCATTCATAGACGACTATCAGGCAGACCTAAGTGCCACATCGTGAGAGACGGTGAGGGCCACCTGTAGACTCCTCTGGTAGGGACGAAGCTGGGACATGACTTGGCCAACTCTTGACGAGGACGCTAGTTCCTTATGAGGGAGAGAGAATGTAAAGTCCCATGTCCGCTCACCCTCATACAAGTGTAAGACATAAATGTCTAGTCAACTCGGGTCAGCCCTTTTAGACCAAACGAAGACGACGGTGTGAGCAGTTGACCGGATTATTTATGGCTTATTTAACGTTACAAGACCCGGGGTCTTGGGGCGTTACAGTGAGACTTTCATATTCTATTGCTACAATTAAAATAATAGGATTAGAAGTTGGCCTACGTACCTGGAGCGATGTAGCCGAATGTTGCTAGTGTATTAGTGTGTGTAATGCTGTTTTCCCCCAACATTTTGGCGATGCCAAAGTCAGATACATGAGCAACCTTATCTTCATCAAGCAAGACATTGTTAGGCTTCAAATCAGCGTGTACGACTGGTTTCGGGACACCCGAATGTAGATACTGCAGAGCAGACGCAACGTCAATCATAATGTTCACTCTTTCTATGAAGCTTAGGAAATGATTTTCAGAATGCAACCAATTTTCAAGACTCCCATTAGGCATGAACTCGAGTAATATCGCCTTGAAGTCAAGATTAGAACAACTCGAGATGACTTTAGTAAGATTACGATGACGAAGATTGCGCAACATCTCGCACTCCACGTCAAAACTTCTATGGGCTCCTTCTATTATTATATCAAACACTTTAACAGCAACAACCATCCCATCTCTAAGAGTACCTTTGTATACAGATCCGAAGCTCCCTTTCCCGAGCAAATTTCTTTCATTATATCCATCCGTAGCATGTTGAAGTTCATAAACTGAAATTCGATCTTTCTTCACTAATTCTTCACCTCTTCGCAACCGATTCTTTCTTCCAAGTATTAAATATACAACAATTATTGTAATGACAGAAACAGTGGCTATTAAACCAAAACACAGAATTAACACATGCGGACGCGTCCACAATTTTTTTGGGGATGCATGATCATCATGACATGGAGAAACATGAAATCTTTTCTCTCCACAAAGTCGACCTTTATTGGATATGAAAGATTCCCATGTGAATTTTGTAAAAGGGCCTCTATCTGGGATTGGGCCATCTAAATTGTTGTAAGAAGCATTAAATCTTTCTAGGTACCGAATCTCTTCAAGTGTTACCGGAATGGAGCCAGACAAATTATTTGCTGATAAATCTAAGTACTGCAAACTTACAGCACTTCCAATTGATTTTGGGATCAGTCCTTCCAATAGATTGTAATCTAGATAAAGCTCTTCCAAGTTCAGTAAGCTAGTTCCGATTGCATCCGGAATATTACCCGAGAGGTTATTCATCGACAAGTCCAGTAATATTATGTTCTTTATGTTCCCCACTTGGTTTGGAAGTGAACCGCTTAAGGAATTATTAGAGATATCAAGAAACAAAAGTCCGTTCAGGTTCCATAAAGTCATCGGTATACTAGAATTGAGCCTGTTGGAACCTAGGTAGAGCTTTCTCAAGGAAGTAGTATTCCATATGCATTCAGGTATGGGCCCAAAAAATGTATTGTAAAATAGATACAACTCGCTTAAACGTTGCAAACCGAACAAATCGCATGGAAGCCATCCGCTTATTCCGTTAAATCCCAGATCAAGAAATTGAAGGTTCTGTAAAAATGCAATAGATTTTGGGAATGGACTGATAAATTGATTGTGACTAAGCTCCAGTTGCAAAAGATTACTCAAGTTTCTTATGCTAGCAGGAATTTCACCAGACAATCCACACGCTCCTATCTTGAGTAATGTAAGAGAGTTAGAAAGATTTCCTAGAGATTTTGGAAGGATTCCATTCAAAGGATTCAAAGATAACTGTAGATATTTTAGATATACGCAGTTGGCCAGTGGTGTGAGAAATTCTAGCTCCAAAGACGAAGAATCCTTTGTCAACTTATTCCCAACCAAACTTAAAGTCTGAAGAGACCTTAGATTCCCAAGGAAGTGAGGAATAGTGCCCGTGAAATTGTTATATGAGAGATTAAGTTCAGATAGTTGGGAACAATTTGAGATGAAGATAGGCACAACTCCACCGAGCATATTCTGATATATGTCAAAAAATTGTAAATTTGGTAGCCCAATACCCGTAGCTGAGGGTAGACTCCCGGTGAAATGATTTCTACTTAGATCCAAGATATTTAGACTCGAGATGTTGAAGATTCCTTCTGGTATTGTACCAATCATTTCATTATCATACACACTGAGCAGTTCCAGATTTAGGAGGTTTCCAAGCTCTTCCGGTATGATGCCTGTATCAATGAAAAACACCGTGATTACTAAAACTATCATTCTAAAGGTTGCAGTTCACTGCAGTAGTAACTGAGCCAAATAGCATCGGTGATTAAGCAAAGGAATGAAGAATGAACAAGTTGCAGTTAGGTTTCCGATGAGGACTTCATCAAACACCTACATTAATGACTAAGTTAGCTAGTGGCGGTTATTCTGTTTTAAGTGTTTTAACAGCAATGGTATCTTCTTGTAACATTATATAAGTGATCACACTTCGTTATTCTCAAGTCTCTATTGTGCGGAAAAACCCGAACGAAAGTAAAGCACAACAGAATGTAAATGGAAGTGTTGTGACGGATCGATCAAGAAGTGATGGTGATTGTGAGTAAAGATATAAGATAAACAAGTAAGCAAACACAGAAACAAGAAGAACACAGATTTAACGTGGTTTCTGGCAATGTGCCGACTACTCTACGGACAAAACGAGGATATTTTATTATTAACAGAAAGTTGAATCAAGTTACAATTAATACAGACAGTATTTATAGCCTTGGGAATCCAACCCTAACCGACTAAACAGCCAACCCAGTAAATGACTGAAATACCCCAGAAGTAACTTAGATAAACCCCGAATAAACATGCAGCAGACGTGTTTCAAGTCTACTGAGGCTCAGCAGACTTGTCTTCAGTAGACTTGCCATCAACAGGCTGATCAACCCTGCTGAACTTGCCCCCAGTTGAACACCAGACTTCAGCAGATGCTTTATACATTGCTGACCAAAACATGTTTCCAAAACTAGACTCAATAGCATAGTTTAAGTCACCATTAAATCTCCACCTTGACTTCAACTTTATGCAAACTAACCGGATGCACAACCAAGTGCCGAAATCCTCTTTGTCTTGATTTGAATACCTCGGCGGACCCCCACATCGGTGAGTATTCCCGGATTCGAGTTAACGGCTTTGGATATTCGGCAAGTCCGGACACAACCGAAACTTGCCCTTGGAACTAGTTTAGTGAACATATCAGTAGGATTGACATCAGTGCTGATCTTCTCCACTTTAACTCTCCTTTCATTTCTTAGAAAGTGATACCTAACATCAATGTGCTTGGTTCTCTCATGATGAACCTGATCCTTAGCCAAAAATATTGCACTAAAGAATATCACAATACGCCTTGGCTTGATCTTGATGTAGACTCGGATCATTGACTAGCCCCTTTAACCAAATTGCCTCATTTGCTGCTTCTGTCAGTGCCCATATACTCTGCTTCAGTAGTAGATAATGTCACTGTACCATGTAAAGTTGCCTTCCAACCCAGTCATAGACCTCCTTCTGTCCACATCAGTAGCATAATCAGAATCACAGTACCCTGTGACAAAACATTGATTACCACCTCCATAAATGAGTCCAATATCTGATATACCCCTAAGGTACCTGAATATCCTCTTTACTGCTTTCCAGTATTCCTTTCCAGGTTGAGCCATGAACTTGCGACAACAACGATTTTGAGCCAAATCAGGCCTAGTGCAAACCATGCCATACTTTAAGCTACCCACTGCACTAGACATGTATTCTTCCTCTTCAGCTGACTGTAGAGCAAACACAACAGACAGATGTAGATTTGGTGCCATTGGAGTATCTATAGGTTTTGCTGCTGACATGCCAAACTTGGATAATACCTTTTCAATATACCCCTGCTGAGACAAGAATAGCTTCCCCTGCTTTCTATCTCTATAGATCTCCATCCCCAGAATTTTCTTTGCATTCCCCAAATCCTTCATCTCAAATTCAGCCTTGAGCAGATTCTTCAGATCTTGAATGTCAGACTTGTTTGCAGCAGCTATCAGCATATCATCTACATACAGCACCAGATAGATGATTAATCCATCCTTCAATTTGTTGTGATAAACACAACAATCATATGGACTCCTGCTATAACCCTCCTGAATCATATAGCTGTCAAACTTCTTATACCACTACCTTGGAGCCTGCTTAAGTCCATATAAGGACTTCTTCAACTTGCACACATATCCTTTCTTTGCCAGGAACTTGGAAACCTCTGGCTGAGTCATATAAATCTCCTTATCTACATCTCCATGTAGAAAGGCAGTCTTCACATCCAGTTGTTCAAGTTCAAGATTCTGATGTGCCACTTATTGGTAACGAGCCCCGATGGAAGTATGTCGACCCTTTGGAGAAAATAATTCTTCATAGTCTACCCACTCTTTCTGACTGAACCCCCTAGCAACCAAACGTGCCTTATATCTAAAACCCCCAGCAGATGTCATTCCTTCATTTTTCTTGAATATCCATTTCCAAGTTACCACCCTCCTGTCTTGTGGTTGTTTGACCAGATCCCAAGTTTCATTCTTCTGAGGTGACTCCATTTCTTCTCCCATAGAAACAAGCCATTGGGATGCCTCAGAACATATCACAGCTTCCCTATAAGTGTTAGGTTCAAAACCATCCATTTCTTCAGCTACCTGTAGTGCATATCCAACCATATCCTCCTCAAACCCATATCTTCTTGGAGGTCTGATATTGGTCCACCTAGCTCTGCTGAGAGCTATACCCTGCTGACCAACATCAGCAGTTTGAGTCTCTTCTGACCCTTGTTCAACAGACTGGCTTGGATCTTGTTCTGGATATGCCGACTGTTGACTGTCCCCTACTGATTCCTTTAATCCGGCGAGGCTGCGCGAAGCTCCACTTTGTTTGTCAATCTTCTCGGTCTCAGATCCAATTTCTGATTCAGATGTGGCTCTCACAGATAAGTTAAGAATAGAGTTTTCATCAAAAACTACACTCCTGCTGAGTATAACCCTATTTTCAGTTGATGACCAGATTCTATACCCCTTAACACCATCTCCATATCCAACAAACACACCCTTCATGGCCCTAGGCTCCAATTTGCCCTCACTGACATGATAGTAGACAGTGCTTCCAAAATCCCTAAGTCCAGAGTAGTCTACTGACTTTTCTGACCAAACTTCAAGTGGTGTTTTAAGTTTGATCCCAGTGTGAGGCCCCTTATTGATTAAGTAGCGGTACATACTAACGACCTCCCCCCAAAATCTCCTTGCTACACCAGAATTAGAGAGCATACACCTTGCCCTCTCTAAAAGAGTTTGATTCATCCTTTTTGCAACACCATTCTACTGTGGAGTGTCTCTTACAGTATGGTGCCTAGAAATGCCTTCATTCTTGCGAAATTCATCAAACTCAGACCAACATAATTCTAGTCCATTATTAGTTCTAAGTCTTTTGATCTTCCTTCCTGTCTGATTTTCAACCAAAGGCTTCCACTGCCTGAAGTCCTTGAATGCTTCACTCTTGTGCTTCATCATAATTACCCAAACCATCTAATCTATAAAAGACACAAAATACCTATGACCACCCAATGACTCCACCGTTGAAGGTCCCCAATAATCAGAATGGACATAATCAAGTGTCCCTTTTGTGATGTGGATTGCTTTTGGGAACTTGCTCCTATGTAACTTCCCAAACGCACAGTGTTCACAAAATTCCAGTTCCTTGACCTTATGTCCCCCGAGTAGATCGGACTTAGACGGAAATTTGCATCCCCCTTTCACCCATATGCCACAACTTAGTCAAGCGTGGGCGGTGAACCTCGATGTGCAACGACGACGAGAAAGGCGATACGGTAGATCCTTGTAGTATGTACAATGTCCCCACTTTGATACCATTTAGAATCACACTTGAACCCTTATAGATATTCACCACTCCACCTTCACCCCTGAACTTGAACCCTTTGATGTCCAGTAGACTAAGTGATATCAACTTCTTGGTCATTTATGGAACATGCCTAACCTCATTCAATGTGCAAAATTTACCATCATGTGTCCTAAGTTGGATTGATCATATCCCAACTATTTTGCAAACCTTGCTGTTGGCCATAGCAATATGACGTCCATCCACCTGCTGATAAGTTGAAAAACACTCCCTGTTTGGACACACATGATAAGATGCCCTAGTGTCTAGAATCCACACATCTTTGTGCCCTACTGACTCTGAAACTTCTAAGGCCAGATGTTCTTCAGAGTTGGTGTGTTGTTCTGCCAAAGCAACTGTACCATGCTGAGTACCCTGCTGCTTCTTCCTCTTTGGACATTTATTTTTCCAATGTCCCTGCTCCTTGCAGTAATTACAGATATCCTTAGCTTTAGGACCCTTGGAATTCTTTTTGAATTTCTTCTTTCCGAAATTTCCGGGCCCTGCGACTCCACGGGCCACCAACACGACGGACCGACTATCCGTTCCCGATCCGGATGCCTTATGGCGTAACTCTCGAGTAAGGAGTGATGACCTTACATCCTCCAATGATACTGAGTCCTTTCCAACAATAAAGGACTGCACAAAGTTCTTATATGATGCTGGCAGTGGCACAAGTAGAATCAATACATCATCCTCATCTTCAATCTTCACATCAATATTTCTTAAATCAAGCAATATTGTGTTCGGTGATCTAGATGATCCTCGGTGAGTACCCTCATGAATCCTTAAAGCGAACATACGTTGTTTCAACAACTTGTTGGTTAGGGTCTTAGTCATATACAGACTCTCAAGTTTGGCCCACAACTTCTCAGCAGTGTCCTCCTCAGCAACCTCTGTGATAATAGCATCGACAAGCACAACATAATTGTTGAATGTGATTTCTCCTCCGGAGATCGGCTCTCTCGGTAGCACTTCCTTGTTGATTTAGACAAGGGACCCCATAATCCTGCTTTGCTTCAACAAAGCACGCATTTTGATCGCCACGGACTAAAAGTGTTCCTTTACGTAAACTTGTCAATCTTAACATTTAAAGCGGACATCTTTCTCACCGAAAAGCTTGTGTAGATCCCAAATCCTAGCGCATCAATTATGACCTTGGTGCCAATCTACCTTGCTTAAAACGGATAAACGATTTCTTGATGAACCTCACTCGATACCAGTTTGTTATGACGGATCGATCAAGAAGTGATGGTGATTGTGAGTAAAGGTATAAGATAGACAAGTAAACAAACACAGAAACAAGAAGAACACAGATTTAATGTGGTTTCCGGCAATGTGCCGACTACTCCACGGACAAAACGAGGATATTTTATTATCAATAGAAAGTTACATCACGTTACAATTAATACAATAGTATTTATATCCTTGGGAATCCAACCCTAACCGACTAGACAACCAACCCAGTAAATGACTGAAATACCCCAGAAGTAACTTAGACAAACCCAGAATAAACATGCGACGGAGACGTGTTCCCCAAGTCTGCGAGGCTCGACGGACTTGTCTTCGGTAGACTTCCCGTCGGCGGGCCGATCAACCCTATTGAACTTGCCCCAGAAATTTGAACACCGGACTTCAGTAGATGCTTTATACAATGCTGACCAAAACATGTTTCCAAAACCAGACTCAGTAGCATAGTTTAAGTCACCATTACAGGAAGAATAAAATAACAGATTTAACGTGGTGCATGTCACTTGGGAAGTATTGACCAAGTCCAAGCAGTGTTGGAACTTGATCTTCGTAACCACATTTGTCAACATGTCTGGAAGAATGTCTGCAGTCCCGATATTTTGTAGTAAAATGTCCCATTCTTCTACTATTTCCCGAACAAAGTGGTATCGAACGTCGATGTGCTTGGTGCGACCATGATGGTTTGATTCTTTGCCGGTCATATGACACTTTGACTTGTCAAAGAAAAATTCAATATTCTCTTGACGAATCCCTAAGTCCTTCACCAAATTATGAAGCCAAATGCCTTCCTTAAATGCTTCGTGATTGCAATATACTCGCCTCTCGTGGTAGACAAAGAAACTTTTGATTGTAGTGTTGATCTCCGAAACTCTTGGTCCTCCCCGCCATGGTAAACACGTAAACGGTCGTTGATCGATGCTTGTCTAAATCACCGGCATAATCGAATCGACGTATCCGACTAGACGATTGACATTCGTCTGTCTTTCTAGAATTTCAAGCAAATACCCACGAGTTCCATGAATGTATTGTAAAATCCATTTCTTGCTTGCCAATGTCCTTTACCAGGGTTGTGCATATATCGGCTTACAATGCTGACATCATGAGAGATGTCTAGCCTTGTACACACCATTGCATACACTAGAGCTCCAACTGCATTTGCATATGGAATAGAATTCATTCGCCTCTACTCTGCTTCTATTTTTGGAGACATGGATGCACTCAAGTTGAAATGCGGGGCCATTAGAGCACTTACAGGTTTCGTCTTGTTATCAATACCAAACCTCTAAAGTATGTTTTTCAGATATTGAGTCTGTGTTAAATAGACTATGCCATTGTTTAGGGTGATTTTCTATGATTTATATCATTCTAATTCGTAACAATTTTCCTTTATACTCTGATGTTTTGCATAGAAAGTGAACGTTTATTAGATTTATTAAGCAAGTGATGTTTGGAATGGTTTAATCGCAAAGTTGGTTGAATTATGAGGTTTTATTGTTGATTTTCTATCGATTTGAATGATTTTACACTTTGCAATGTTTTTGATATCTTGTAGATACACGAATTTGGCTTAAAAGAGGTTTAAAAGATGTTCAAGTGAGGATTTACATGGAAGAAAGATGATAAAGATGAAGTCGGATAAAGATAGAGATGAAAACCGGATTTGAAGTAAACTGAACGAGCGTCTGAAGCTCCGTCCAGATGGACGGGCGTTTGAGGAATCGAACGGCCGTCCAGGAAGAAATAGTGGATTCAGAGTATTGAGATTTTTGCTGAACGAGCGTTCAAATTTACATAGGACGGGCGTCTGACATGACTCGGCCCGACTCAAAGATTTTATGCAGAATGGACGGGCGTTCAAGACTCTGGACGAGCATCCATACACCGACCTAGCAGAAACCGACTTAAAACTCTATAAATAGGGGCGTTTTTTTCAACCCTAAAAAGAACCTAATTAACATTAGGCGGCCACAAAACCCTTAGGGGCGATTTTTATGTGTTCTCCACCCTTTATATACAACTTTTATGCTTTTGATTTCCTAGATAAATTTCTCCATTTATATGTACTTTCTAGTAGCAAATTCAAGTAATCAAACGATGAATAAAGGCTATAGCTCATTGGAACAAGCTTTGTGAAGCCGATTCTAGCAACATCTTGATTTCTCTTTGGATTATCTTGTGAGTTTTTTTTAATAAAAGTTGTATCTTTTCTATGTTTAATTCATTGTTATTATGCAATTTTATCGATGGATGTTTTGCATGCTTGATTTTAATAGTTGACGAGAGTTCATTGTTAAACCTAGATCACCACGATCAAGATTAGATCTTTAATCTAAGTAACGATAGTTGTTAGATTGAAATCTAGGTTAAGAGATTGAGAAATTTCACACCTTTGTTATTAAAGAGTTAATCTTTTTGTGTCGACAGACGAAAGAGATTAATAAACGAATTATCTAAGAGATTAGAAATTCATACCTACGATAGGTGAATCACAACTTTTGTTAAATCATCACCAGATAATCTAGAGAAGAAATTGAGTGTTGTAGAATTGGTGGATCATTGCTTGTTCGTTTTTAAATTCATTGATTAAAATCGTTTGTGCTTGTTTTGCATAGCAAGTTTATATTTTTATTGCATGTTTAGGTTATAGAATATAATTAGTTTAGTTAATCTTGTTCGCAATTATATTTCCTGGCTTTAGAATTTCGATCTTTTGTCCAGTTTACTTTTGTTATTTTCATTTTTAGTTTGTTACGTGTTAATCGTTTTTATTTTCTTATAATTTTAGTAATAGTAGTTGTGACATCTTTAGGTTAGTTAGATAAAAACTAGGTAAACAACCTCGATTCCCTGTGGACTCGACTCCGGTATTAACCTCTATACTACGATCCCTGCACTTGGGGTAAACCAGATTTATTTTTATTACTTGTTTATTTTTCATTAGATAAAATCCGAGACAAGTTTTTGGCGGCGATGCGGGGGAATCGGTACGGTTGTCTAGTTTTTACTAAGTTTTCTGTTTCTGTTTTCTATGCTGGTTTCCAAATGGGCGTCCGGAGTAAGTGGACGCCCGTCCATCTAAAAAGATCCAACTCGGTACAGTTTGGAGGAAATTAGACGAGCGTCTGGCTTGCCCCAAACGGCCGTCTAGTTCTTCAGGCAGACGCCCGTCCGGATTAATTGGACGCCCGTCTGTCCTCCTATTTTTATTTTATTTTCATAGGTTTTAACTTTTAGTTTTTAGTTTAGACAACTTGATTTTGGTTTCGGTTTATGCAAACTCGAAGTAAAAAGAGGCCACTACTCTATACCCCCGACCTCGAGCGGACCATAGTCCGACCAAACAGGCACAGAATCCGTCCTGCGGTTCTTTCTGATAAGGCCGATCAAGACCTTGAGGAACGTTTAGGCGAGGAGATCGAAGACATAGTCATTATTCTTCTGCGAGAAGATAGATGTACGTTGGCTGACTACGTCATGCCTGGTGAAGTCAAAGTCAACCCGGCCATCGTTCTACCCGCCATAAATGCACCAACCTTCGAACTCAAACCTGGGCTCATCCAAATGATGCAACATGCATCAATCTTCCATGGTTTTCAATGCGAAAATCCTCGTACTCACGTACACACATTTTTGGAGATATGTGGTACGACTCGCATTCAAGGTGTAAGTGAGGATGCGATAAAGTTGAAGTTATTCCCGTTTTCCTTGAAAGGGGAGGCAAAAGAGTGGTACAACTCTCTGCCTGCCGAATCAATCACCACCTGGGCTGGACTCGAAAAAGAGTTCCTAAGTCAATATTTCCCACCATCCAAGACATCCCAATGCTTAAGTGAAATTTTCACCTTTTATCAAAAGGAAAACGAATAGTTCTTTGATGCATGGAAGAGATTCAAAGCTCTTCTTCGTAAATGCCCTCACCACGGTTTGGACTTGCAGAGGCAAGTCAACACATTTTTCAGTGGATTGACCGAGCTCACTAAGGGTATGGTCAATAGTTCTTCCGGTGGGGCATTCCTGAGGAAAACACCTGCATAAGGGTGGGCATTATTCGAGGATATTGCCAAATATAATTATGCCCCCGTCTCATGCTATCCAGGCACCTCCTCCTCCTCCTCCTAGGATCGAGGAGGTGAACAATAAAAATCAAATTGCCTGTTTGCAACGACGGGGTGGCTGCTCTTACAATGTCTTTAAATCCAACGAATCTATCATTTCCGCAGAACTCTCAAGTTCTGTATTGTGAAAATTGTTGTCAAACTGGCCATATGGTTGGCCATTGTCAATTTATTTCCCCTTCGACCTATCAAGTCAATGCTGTCCAGAATCAGGGACAGTACAGTTCAGTCACATGCCAGGCATGTGATAATGTGGGGCACACCTCTCACTTCTGTCCTATGAATGGACTCTACGGTGCTCTTGAATTTCATTTTGCAGTTGCCCCATGCCAACAGTCACCTTGTCTTTCCAATCTTCTGGAGAGGTTTACCGCACTGATTGTTTGAAAAGATAAGTAAATACTAGATAGATAAGTCAACAGTCCCCCGTTTAGCTCTCTTCTGTTAGAATGATAATAACCAGTCACGGGTACTGCTAGTACCACAACAACTAAGTCAACAAAGCGCGCCGGAATTCAAAAGAATAAAACCTCTCTTGTTCGGAAAAATCGAAACACATCGAAATGGTACCAGCCGTACTTAATAATAGGTAATTGTATGACTTTCCAAGGTAAAAGAGCTCCTGACCAAACAAAAATAAATAGAAACATAGTTCCAATAAAAGGAACCCACGGACCATATTCTTCTCCAATTTGAGTTTTACTAACATCTCGAATAAATTCAAGAACATATTCGAAGAAATTTTGACTCCCACTCGGAATGGTTTGTGGGTTGTCGAGAGTTGAACAATGTTTTTTCGTGTTGTCAAAGATTTGAACAATGAAAATAGATGGCGAGTGCCAGATCGAATTGATCAGGTCATGTAGGAACAAGGTTCAAGTCTACCGGTCTGTTAGGATGCCTCGGCTGCATACATCGGTCGGTTCGGACCTCCACTTAGTTTCACCCAAGCTTCATCCTGGTCATGGATAGATCACCCAGGTTCGGTCCATAAGCAGTGACAATTGCCCTATGAAGACTCGCTTGCCGCTAGGTATTTGACCAAATAGGATCGTCCACTTCCTATAGAACCTATCACTAAAATACCCCAGAGGGGGATAAGGCTAAGCGGAGCGAAAAGGGTTTTCCATGAGATGGGAAATGAAAACTATTAGCCACCCCGGAACTTCTTCGTAGTGACTCCCTTCCATGCCCCATTTCGGAGGGAACCTCGAAGTGGCTCTATCTCATTCTATTCCATCCATATCCCAATTCCATTCATTTACTATTAATATCCCTTTAGTGTCATTGACATAACGAGTTTTTTCCACCACCCAACCGCGACCACACCGCTTTGTAGGCACACTACAACGAAAAAGAACTAAGAATCCCACCTCGACTCGCTTGAACACCGGGAGAGGTAGGTAGAGGCTATAGAACCGTTAGGCTAGGCTAATTCGACTTCATTTGTCTGCTTGATGCTTACCATTTGGTCATGGCGTTGTATTATTGTAAGTTCTCTCTTCCAAACATTTCCTGAAAGTAGACGACAAGTTTTAAATCTTAATGCAGGCACGTCATATCTCGTTGAATCAGTCTTTTTTTTCGATTTGGTCCCAAGGTAAGGAATAACCAGTTACGCCAAAAGATGCGGTCAATACAGCGAGAACCACACCTGTAACCCAAGTTAATTCACGAGGTTTTTTAAATCCACCGGTAAGATACACAATTTCTTTTAAATTCATTAAAATTTCATGTACTGATTCTTGAATACCCACTACGGTAGAATATTATGAATCGGAATCATGGGTAGTACTTCTTGATCATTTCTACCAACTAAAAGTCCCAATTCAAATTCCTTTTATGTATAAAAATGTTCTCGCGGATAACTTAGAAAATCGTCGTAGTTTGGCGACCAGTAGGGGCCTTTAGTCTTTTGATTAGAGTAGGGGTCGCGAGAGAGCAGAGCGTACCGCACTTAATAGTCACTCCAGTCGTTGCTTTTCTTTCTGTTACTTCGAAAGTAGCTGCTTCAACTGAATCATTTTATTCTTATGTCTTAGGGTTCTAATTATTCTATTTTTATATTATTTTAACTAGGAATCCAGGTATCTATCAAAAGAAAGGAATTCCAGCAATGAAGTAAAACCGATTAGGGGTGTATAGTAATAAAATAATTAGCAAACTATTAATTGATTGAATAGTTTCGCGAGCACTTCTCGGGTTTTGAAAAGGAAGAGTAAGCCTCATTGATTTTTAACCACCTCAACCATGCTACGAAATGAGATTCGATGCATCATTTGATGAAAGCACTCCAGTCGCCTCCGATGATTGGTTTGTCAACCACACTTCCCTCCCTCAAAATAATGCTCCTCACCAACTTGGGTTGGGGCAATGAGTAGTTTGCTCCAGGGACTGGTCTACGATCAGGAGATCGGATACAACTTGACCTTACCTGCTTCCGGGCGCAAATAAAGACGTCTCATTCGCCCCCCATCTTCGATTTGTGAAGAAGAAGGACGGTACCTTGAGACTATGCATCGACTACCGCGAACTCAACAAGGTGACAGTGAAGAATACCTCTACCACGGATTGACGATCTTTTCGACCCGCCAACATCGGATATTCCTTCAAAGATCGGATTCAATCGATTATTCGCATTCGAAAAGAAAGTTACAGAGTTACTTGACAAGGAACCCTTAGTGACTCTTTACTAGAAATATTCATTTTTTTTTATTTGAAGGGAGAATCGAAATACTATGGTTGCAATTTTGTTGTCAATTTCAAAAATTTGATTTTCGATATCAAAATATATTGAATAATTGTCTTCATTACTATCATTAACTAAAAGGGTGTCATCGGAGATGAAATTCCGAATATCTTTTTCGCCTTTAATTTTTTAATCTCATGGAAGAGATTTTTTCTCGGGAAGGCATTACAAGAAATTTAAGACTCCTTTTCCAATCGCCCCGCGAAGACAGACATGTTAGGTATCAAGGAAAGACTATTTTGTTTTCGAAAGGTACATCCCCTTTCCTGAATAAATGGAAATATTACCTTGTCACTTTTTGCGAAAGTTATTTTGACAACAACAATAAAAAAAACTTATTCTTGTTCCCCTTCCACGTCATAGACATTATGACATCTTTCAATCTCAACGCATTTCGGGGAGAACCAGCTAGCTCTGGGTTCGAGTGGCATTTCACCCCTAACCACAACTCATCTGCTGATTTTTCAACATCAGTCGGTTCGGACCTCCACTTAGTTTCACCCAAGCTTCATCCTGGTCATGGATAGATCACCCAGGTTCGGGTCCATAAGCAGTGACAATTGCCCAATGAAGACCACTACACTATTTCTTTATCCATTTTATATTTTTTATTTGCTATATTTTTAACACCTCTAAAAAAATAAAATTTCTTTCTTATTTCGCATTGAAATAAAAAAATCGTGGTTAGGAAGGTTATAGTAGCCAAAGCCATTGGAATTTCTAGGTTATACATTGGAAAAATCCGTTTTGTTATTAATAGATTAGGAGGTGTTAAAAGAATAACTGAAAGAGAACAAATCAATTAGTTATTCGTGAAAGTTTCATCTATTCAATGACTAGAATTAGACGTGGATATATAGCTCGAAGACGTAGAACAAAAATTCGTTTATTTGCATCAAGCTTTCGAGGGGCCCATTCAAGACTTACTCGAACTATTACTCAACAGAGAATAAGAGCTTTGTTTTCAGCTCATAGGGATCGGGAAGCGGTCTTGCTTGGCGCGAAGGCTGCTGGTTCGGGGGTAGAGTTAAGTACTAAAGGTCCTCGGACTTCCAGGCGGTTTTTCTTTTGGGCAGCTGTTCACCGTTGGATCTCGCCAATACAGCCCCCTATAGTTTTCGTTACCGAGATATCTTTTTTTTCATTGTTCCCAGGAATTTTCCACACAAAGAACTTCACTCTTGGCCTAACCTTAACCTTCCATAAGAGCTTCCAGGTACGGTCCGAACCCGACGAGCATGATCCTGACAAACTGCCATCTTCTTCAGCCTTCTTTTGCTTGGCAATTTTATATCCAGATTTGACGGAATATATACCATTAGAATTAAAATGCCATAATAATTTATCTCTCCGAGGCTGCATCGAGAGAGGTATATCGAGGATCTTAATGACTAGACGGGGCTCCCATTCCACCAAAACCAGTAAGATGATTCTCAACTTGATAGGAATTCACTTATTACCAAGTAGTGTGGGTACGCCTCAAGTCAATCTTGATTCTATATTCTTACTTTTTTTCTACTAGAAAAAGTGGTAGTGGTCTGACCCATCTCACTCAGTTTGAAAGTGGAAATCATTTCTAGTGTGCAAGAAGAAAATGGTTTCATCCCCGGAGATGCTGTGTTGTTTTTGCCGTGCTCCTATTCTTGAGATTGTAGTAAACATGAGGAGCCTAATTATTCTAACCCTCTTTCACGGTCTTATTGGAGCAGATCCTTTTTGGTTCTTAAAAAGAAACAGTTTGAGAAGGTTCAATTGGCTGAAATGAATTTCTAGACTTGTCGATTTATAGACACCAAGTTTGTAAAAAGAACCAAATTCTTCTTGGTAATTATGTATGATCAAAGATCAAAAAAATGAAAATTCAATTACAAAAAAAAAGGTTCTTTCCTATACTCATAGCTATTATTATCACTTCTCTTAGTTTGATATTTTATGCGATTACCTGGACTATATCTATTTATACAAATACCTCGACATAGTCTCTTACCATAAAAATGGCTGCATGCGCAGCAGACCCAACTATGAGAAATCCACCAATCAACATGTGATGTGTGAACAACGACAGTTGGGTACCATAGTCAGTAGCTAGGTATGGATAGGGGGGCATAGAATACCAGAATGCTGAAGTTAATGCTTTCCTTGGCCAGCAAAATCAGAGATTTAACAATCAGTTCTCTGGCCAAAGCAATCTTCAAAACCAGGGCTTCCATCAGAATCAAAATCTCAATCAAAATTCGAATTTTAACCAGAATCAGAATTTCAATCGAAACCCAAGCTTCAATCAGAACCTGAACACGAATTTTTCCAATACAAATCAGAGGTTCAATCAAAATTGGCCAAACAATTCAAATCATGCGTTTCAGAATCGTTCCAGCCAAACCATCCCGCGAAACTTTCGAACTCTCAAGGCCCCTCTCACTCTAATGATCTTGAAGCTAAACGGAGGATCGGAATAATAATATCCAATCCCTTCGAGCACAATAAAGAGTCTTGAGAGGCGGATCGGGCAAATGGGCGGCCAACTAGCTTCCGGACCCTCAGGGCAGTTGCCCAGCTTTACGGAGAAAAATCCTAAGGGTGGTCAGGTAGCTCAGACCGATTTGAATCATGACCAGTGCACTGACCTAGTTCCTTCAATTCCCTATGGTAAAGAAGAGGCCAGTGCCATGAATCTCAGATCTGGTACTCAACTTAGTGGTCCCCCGAACCAGGGAAACCACTAACCCCTCCTGCCAGTGATGAGGCAGGAGGGGAAATCGAGCACCCATGTTCCCCTTTTCTGCAAGAGAGTACTCAGGTGGCTGATCCCTTGAAAAATGAAGAATCAAGTGAGAGTCAGGTGGCGGATCCCCTGACTAGTAAAAGAAGTGAGAAAGTGGAGAGGTGGAAAGATTTGGAAGATAAAGCTGTCAGTTCATCCACGAAGAAAGTCTTTTCTGAGAGTGATTTAAAGAAACTACCATTTCCACCTAGAAAAAGAAACATCTCCTTGCATGAGGACAAGAAATATGAAAAAGTGCTTAATCTTCTGAAAAATACTCAGGTTAATCTTCCATTATCTGATGTTTTGGTTGAGATGCCTAAGTACACTAAGTTCATCAAGGATGTTGTTTCTTCTAAGAAGAAGTTAGAAGACATGGATCGGTTGATTGGTGAGGATTGCTCTATGATAAGTTATGAAGATCTACCAATCAAGAGGGGTGACCCTGGGAAATTTGTGCTCACATTGCTTGATGGGAGGCCTAGTCTTCCCAAACTCTTTATGTGACACAGGGTGCATCCATAAGTCGATGCCATTGTACGTATGTAAACAACTTGGATTGAATGATCTTTTAGAACCCACGACCATGAACCTACAATTCGATAGATCTTCCAAGAAAGGCTGCGGGGATACTAAAGGACGTATTAGTTCAAATTGATAGATTTACTTTTCCGGTTGACTGGTACGTCCTAGACATAGAAAAGGATGAGAATGTCCCCTTGATACTTGGAAGACCTTTTCTTTCTACGACGAGCCCTCATTGACTGTGAAGGTGGGCAAGTGACCATACGAGTCGGTGATCAGGAGGTGAGCTACAGTGTCTCCAAAGCTATTCAGAGACCCTCTGATTATCCAACCGGCTTCTCCATTGAGGATACTTTAATGATTACATGGAAAAGCAAGTCATGGCTGTTGAGACTGAATATGAGCGATTAGTTGAAAATTTGAAAAATCATGGTTGGGTGAATCTAGAACAATTAGAAGCTGAGTTTAATAAAGTTTCGTTGAAAGGAGAAGCTTTGGCGATGGGACCACTAAGTAAACTCGGTGATGTTGAGTTGAAAAGTGGAGATCTTAAATCGAGTTTAGAAGAACCCCCGCGATCCGATACCGAAGCCATTACCTAAGCATCCGAAATATGTTTTCTTGAGAGAAGGTGACAAGCTTCCGTTGATTATTTACGCCAAGCTATCCCGGTTGGAAGAGATGAAAGCCGTTAAACATTTTGAGAAAGAATGAGAAAGCTTTTGGTTGGCAAGTGGGAGACATCGGAGGGATATCTCCTGACTTATGCATGCACATGATTAAAACTGAAGAGGGTGCCAAGTGTGTTAGACAGCCCCAGAGGAGGCTCAACCCTCACATGCATGAAGTAGTTAAGAAGGAGATTATCAAGCTTTTGGACATGGGTATTATTTATGCAATTGCTGACAGTGAATGGGTGTCCCCTACTCAAGTAGTTCCTAAGAAAGGAGGAATTACTCTCGAGAAGAATGAAAAGGGTGAAGAAATAGCATTGAGGCTAGTAACGGGTTATAGAGTCTGTATCGACTACAGAAAACCCAATGAAGTTACAATGAAAGATCATTTCCCCTTCCTTTCATTGACCAGATGCTAGAGCGTCTGGCAGGACATGCATTCTACTGTTTCCTTGATGGATATTCGGGATATTTCCAGATACCCATAGATCCAGTCGACCAAGAAAAGACAACTTTCACCTGCCCCTATGGTACATTCGCTTACAGGCGAATGCCATTTGGTCTCTGCAATGCCCCAGCTACATTCCAAAGGTGTATGCTGGCAATATTTGATGGGCTGGTTGAAAAGTGTGTGGAGATATTCATGGATGATTTCTCAGTCTTTGGTCAATCCTTCGATGATTGTCTTGATAATCTTGACCAGGTTTTATCCCGCTGTGTGGAAAAGAACTTAGTCCTAAACTGGGAAAAGTGCCATTTTATGGTAGATGAAGGAATAGTTCTTGGCCACAAGATCTCACCAAAGGTATGGAAGTAGATAGGGCAAAAGTGGAGGCTATAGAGAAGATGATTTTGCCTAGAAATGTGCGTGAAGTGAGAGGTTTTCTTGGACACGTCAGTTTTTATAGGAGATTCATTAAAGACTTTTCCAAGATAGTCAAGCCCCTATCTACCCTACTCAAAGAAGATGTTGTTTTTAATTTTGATGATAGTTGCAAGCAAGCGTTTGAGGAGCTTAAAAGTCAGTTGATTTCTGCACCGATTCTTATCTCTCCTGACTGGAATCTACCCTTCGAGCTTATGTGTGATGCATCCAACTACGATGTTGGTGCAGTCTTAGGACAACGAATAAATGGAAAGTTCCAGCCCATATCTTACGCCAGTCACACACTAAACCCTACTCAAGTAAACTATACCACAACTGAAAAGGAATTATTGGCCGTAGTTTTTGCTATGGACAAATTTCGTAGTTACTTGTTGGGTGCTGCAGTTACTGTGTGGACTGATCACGCTGCTTTGCGATATCTAATGACAAAGAAAGATGCTAAACCACGCTTACTACGTTGGATACTGATCCTGCAAGAGTTTGACGTTCAGATTAAGGACAAAAAGGGCAGTGAAAACGTAGTAGCTGATCATGTTTCAAGGATGTTGAATGAGGAAGAGCAAGAACCTAACGATATAGACCTTTACTTTCCCCTTGAAAATGTTATGCTTATAGACGATTGCGCCCCAGATGTTCCATGGTATTTTTCCATCGTCAACTAACTGCATTCCCAATATCTAAATCCGGAATTTTCATATTAGGAAAAAAGAAATTCTTCTCTGACTTGAAAACATTTGTATGGGATGAACCTTACCTCTTCAAAATTTGTAAAGACGGATTGTTAAGGAGATGTGTTCCTGAATCTGAGCAACGTGATATTATTGAACACTGCCACAGTGGGCCTACTGGCGGTCACTTTGGTCCTTGGAAAACCGTTGCCAAGACCTTTCAGTCTGGTTTCTATTGGCCCACGATCTTCAAGGATTCAGAAGCTTTCTGCAAAGCTTGTGATAGGTGCCAACGAACAGGAGCTTTAACAAGGTGATTTGACATGCCGTTGAAACCCATTCTAGAATGTGAAGTCTTCGATGTATGGGGGATTGATTTTATAGGCCCGTTCCCATCTTCCTGTGGAAATAAATACATCTTAGTCTGTGTCGATTATGTATCGAAATGGGTGGAGGCCCAAGCCACTTCTCGCAATGATCATAAAACGGTCATGAATTTTCTAAAGAAAAACATCTTTGTAAGATTTGGGTGCCCACGTGCCTTGATAAGCGATGAGGGAACACACTTCTGCAACCGACCACTAGAGAAAGTACTTGAGAAAAATGGTGTTCGGCATAAAATCGGCACACCATATCACCCTATGACCAGTGGTCAGGTTGAACGAAGCAATCAGAGCTTGAAGAAGATCCTGGAGAAAGTAGTAAACAGTCACAGAAAGGACTGGAGTCTTAAGTTGAATGATGTACTATGGGCATATCGAACTGCCTACAAAACCCCCATGGGTACATCACCCTATCAGATGGTGTATGGAAAACCATGCCACCTGCCAGTTGAGTTGGAGCATAGAGCGTATTGGGCCACTAAGTTCTTAAACTTCGATACCCAATCATGTGGTGAACACCGACTGCAGCAGTTGCATGAGTTAGATGAGTTTAGACTCCAAGCCTACGAAAGTGCCAGGATAAGTAAAGATAAGATGAAACTCCTTCATGATGCCAAAATCAAGAAGCGAGAATTTCAAGTTGGGGAGCAAGTTCTATTGTACAATTCCAGGTTACATCTGTTCCCTGGAAAGTTGAGGACACGTTGGTCCGGCCCCTTTGAAATTCTGCAAATCATTCCTGGAGGTGTTTTAGAACTAAGAGGTCATGGTGACCTGCCGTTCAGAGTGAATGGTCAAAGGTGCAAGCATTATATCGGTCAAACCAAAGAAAAACCATGATTGTTCATTTCCTCGACATCCTCGGGTGTGGTATACCTGAAGTCAATAAGTTTGCCGAATTTTCACCCGACTTGTTTTCTGAGGATGACGGCAGTGGTCCATTAGAGGAAGTCATGGCTGGTAGTTGGGATATGAAAGACTTTAAAAGGGAGCAACAGCTTAAGAGACGTCTGAAGAAGAAGAAGTCTACAATGGGGAGGATTAAAAGTGTTTGGAAAGCTATCAAAAGCTTGACCCCATGTGTTAGATGCTGTTTTTGCAGCCACACTACTGATCAGAGCTTACATGATGTATTGGCTGGAAGAAAGGTTAAATGGCCTGATCCAGGCTAAATTGAGAGATCGTCGAGCAAACGACGTTAAACAAAAGCGCTCGGTGGGAGGCAACCCACTATCTTCTAGTTTTTTATGTATTTGAAGTTTTTATTTGATTTTCTTGGAGCTACTGTCGGTTTCCGTTGCTCATCTTTATTGATGAATCTTGTAAGCCATACGGCGTATCGTTGACATTCCTATGGTTTCTATTATTCCGTGTCGTGCGTGAATTGTCGTTTGATTCGATTTCACCTTATCCTTATCTTTGTCTTTATTCTACGATGTGATATAATCTCCGTTTTTCCCCAAGATTTTCCCATGTTTATCGAGTAGTGCAGGCATATTTTTAGCTGTTTTGTCGAGCTAGTATTGGAATCATGCTGAGAAACGGATAATCTTTGAGTTTACGAACGTTGGTTTCTTCATGCTCCTGCCTGACCAACGGTTCGAGTATCTATTCAAATCAGCTAAGTACTTTGTTTCCTTTTAATTCTGCACAACCTGAGGACATATTGTCGTTTAAGTGTGGGGGAGGGGAATGGTTATGTGTATCTTTTTGCTTATATTGTTATTCTATGCTGAAAAGAGCTAAAATTTTCAAATTTTTGTTTTGTCCCGGTTGAGCGAATGCATATTTTTGTTCAGTTTTTATAGACATTTATGCTGTATATTGTATGTTTAGTAGGTTAAATGTTTCACCCGACATACATTTCACGAGCCATATTAAATGATGAGCTAAAATATAAAGCTATACCCATTTGGATTAGTAATTTTTGATTATCTTATAAGTATCTTGTGCTTAGTGCTAATGTACGTATCGTGAGAATTATAATAGTTTGTGTTTAGAGCCGGAGTATGATATACTGTGAATATCTTAGGTTTGAATGTGATAAGCGAAACGTGACTATTGTGCTTTAAAAAGTTGTTTTTAAAAAAATACAAAAAAATGAATTAATTGGGTGTGTCGGAAGCTGGTCGATGATTTGAGTGAGGTAGGTCATATCTCGAATGTCCTATACCACTATGATGACCAAAAGCTCACGACAGTCAGAAGAAGCTGCTTGATGATTTGAGTACGGTAGGTCATATCTCGAATGTCCTATTCTACTATGATGGGCAATAGCTTATTCTGATGTGCGTATAAATGTGAATGTTAATTAAATCAACTTACGAAAGGTATTGGTATGAATTGATATAAGACTTAGTTATCGCCTACCTTATCCCCCGTATAAACCGACGGATATGTTGTAGGGATTATCCTCTCGAGTATGTCGAAAGGTCCTATATGTATTCTATCATCCTTTTCGGGATATGTTACGTTTTGTAGGGTGCATGTTATAAGTATCATTTATTTCTAGTTTAAATGGGGTATTTGCTAGTTGCTTTGAATAGATTTCAAGTTTGGACTTAGTGGAAGTTTGCTATGGCTTTGCACACACACAGGGGTGAACCTCTAATTTATTAAATATGCTTTATTCTTGCTGAAATGTCTATCTTTTTTCCGAGCCTTGATCTTGTTTTGTTTCGCTCGGGACGAGCAAAAGCTAAGTGTGGGGGAGTTGTTTAGGGTGATTTTCTATGATTTATATCGTTCTAATTCGTAACAATTTTCCTCTATACTCTGATGTTTTGCATAGAAAGTGAACGTTTATTTGATTTATTAAGCAAGTGATGTTTGGAATGGTTTAATCGCAAATGTGGTTGAATTATGAGGTTTTATTGTTGATTTTCTATCGATTTGAATGATTTTACACTTTGCAATGTTTTTGATATCTTGTAGATACACGAATTTGGCTTAAAAGAGGTTTAAAAGATGTTCAAGTGAGGATTTACATGGAAGAAAGAGGATAAAGATGAAGTCGGATAAAGATAGAGATGAAAACCGGATTTGAAGTAAACTGAACGAGCGTCTGAAGCTCCGTCCAGATGGACGGGCGTTTGAGGAATCGAACGGGCGTCCAGGAAGAAATAGTGGATTCAGAGTATTGAGATTTTTGCTGAACGAGCGTCCAAATTTACATAGGACGGGCGTCTGACATGACTCGGCCCGACCAAAGATTTTATGCAGAATGGACGGGCGTTTAAGACTCTGGACGAGCGTCCATAAGACGACCTAGCAGAAACCGACTTAAAACTCTATAAATAGGCGCGTTTTTTTCAACCCTAAAAAGAACCTAATTAACATTAGGCAGCCACAAAACCCTTAGGGGCGATTTTTCTGTGTTCTCCACCCTTTATATACAACTTTTATGCTTTTGATTTCCTAGATAAATTTCTCCAATTATATGTACTTTCTATTAGCAAATTCAAGTAATCAAACGATGAATAGAGGCTAGAGCTCATTGGAACAAGCTTTGTGAAGCCGATTCTAGCAACATCTTGATTTCTCTTTGGATTATCTTGTGAGTTTTTTTTAATAAAAGTTGTATCTTTTCTATGTTTAATTCATTGTTATTATGCAATTTTATCGATGGATGTTTTGCATGCTTGATTTTAATAGTTGACGAGAGTTCATTGTTAAACCTAGATCACCACAAATCAAGATTAGATCTTTAATCTAAGTAACGATAGTTGTTAGATTGAAATCTAGGTTAAGAGATTGAGAAATTTCACACATTTGTTATTAAAGAGTTAATCTTTTTGTGTCGACAGACGAAAGAGATTAATAAACGAATTATCTAAGAGATTAGAAATTCATACCTACGATAGGTGAATCACAACTTTTGTTAAATCATCACCAGATAATCTAGAGAAGAAATTGAGTGTTGTAGAATTGGTGGATCATTGCTTGTTCGTTTTTAAATTCATTGATTAAAATCGTTTGTGCTTGTTTTGCATAGCAAGTTTATATTTTTATTGCATGTTTAGGTTATAGAATATAATTAGTTTAGTTAATCTTGTTCGCAATTATATTTCCTGGCTTTAGAATTTCGATCTTTTGTCCAGTTTACTTTTGTTATTTTCATTTTTAGTTTGTTACGTGTTAATCGTTTTTATTTTCTTATAATTTTAGTAATAGTAGTTGTGACATCTTTAGGTTAGTTAGATAAAAACTAGGTAAACAACCTCGATTCCCTGTGGACTCGACTCCGGTATTAACCTCTATACTACGATCCCTGCACTTGGGGTAAACCAGATTTATTTTTATTACTTGTTTATTTTTCATTAGATAAAATCCGAGACAAGTTTTTGGCGCTGATGCAGGGGAATCGGTACGGTTGTCTAGTTTTTACTAAGTTTTCTGTTTCTATTTTCTATGCTGGTTTCCAAATGGGCGTCCGGAGTAAGTGGACGCCCGTCCATCTAAAAAGATCCAACTCGGTACAGTTTGGAGGAAATTAGACGAGCGTCTGGCTTGCCCCAAACGGCCGTCTAGTTCTTCAGGCAGACGCCCGTCCGGATTAATTGGACGCCCTTCTGTCCTCCTATTTTTATTTTATTTTCATAGGTTTTAACTTTTAGTTTTTAGTTTAGACAATTAGTCGAGCCTTCAATTTGTCAATCTTCACCTTGCTCTTAGATGCAATTATCATATCATTAACATATAAGAGCAAATAGACAAATGTATTATCTTGGAGCTTCTTCAGGTAGACACAGTGGTCAAACTGATTGCGTTTGTACTCCTGTTTCTTCATAAAGCTATCAAAACTCTTGTACCACTATCCAGGAGACTGCTTTAGACCATAGACTTTCTCAACTTGCAAGCCCAATTTTCACGGACTGCAACTCTAAATCCTTCAAGCTGTGCCATATAGATCTCCTCATCCAAAGTTCCATGAAGGAATACTATTTTGACATCAAGTTGAGCAAGCTCAAGGTCAAATTGTGCAACCAAAGCTAGAAGCATTCGTATAGATGAATGCTTAGCAATAGGTGAAATTATCTCATTGTAGTCGACCTCGTTTTGAGCATAGCCTTTTGCTACCAGTCTAGCTTTGTATCTAATATTGTCGCTGCCAGGAGCACTATCCTCCTTGGCATAGACCTATTTGCAACCAATCGCCTTCTTGCCTTTAGGAAGTGGAACAAGCTCCCCAAGTCAAATTCTAATGAAGAGATTGCATCTCTCCTCCATTACCATATTCAAATTTTCATTATCCACACTTTTCTCGCTTTCAATAAAAAGTTTGTATGGAATATTATCTCCGGTAATTGGAAGAGCATATGCTACTATGTCAGAGTAGTGAGCAGGTTTCTGAATATTTCTCTTCGGTCTACTGGTGGCAATAGATTCTGGTCGTCTAACTTTAGGTGTAAGTTTTGGAACCTCCACCTCAACAGAGCTTTCATTTTGATCTTCCAATTCATCTTCAGGCGAGTTAGCTGCATTCTCGTGATTCATCTGAATCTAAAAATCCGCTTGCTTATAAGAATTCAGATTATCATTCTCTTTGTCTTGTGCTGTTTGTTTGACATCACAGACTCGTCAAAATTGACATCTCGAATTAAGACAATCTTCTTTGACTTGGGATCCCAGCGGCGGAATGCCTTAACTCTTTCACTAAATCCCATAAAAAGAGATTTCTTGGCTTGAGGATCCAGTTTTGAATTTGTTACATGATAATATGTAGGACAACCAAATATGCGGAAAGAATCGTAGTCAGAAACGGCTCTTCCAAACCATACCTCCTTTGGAATATTTCCTTCCAGTGTTGAAGATGGTAGACTATTTATGATATAAGAGGCATAAGATAACGCCTATCCTCAAAATGCCTTGCTTAATCCAGATTGAGATAGCACGCATCGAACTTTATCAACAAGAGTTCGATTCATCCGTTCGGCAACACCATTTTGTTGTGGTGTTCTTGGTAAAGTGAAATGTACGTCTGAATATCCCTTCTTCTGAGCATACCTTCTTGAATGGATCTTACTTTTATTCTCCTCCATTATCAGAATGGAGCCGTTTGATTTTTCTTCCCGTCGAGTCTCGGTCGATTTCTTCCAATTAAGAAAGATGTCCAGAACTTCATGCTTGTGTTTCATGGTATACACCCCAGACATATCTTGAAAAATCATCAATAAATGTAACAAACCGATGTTTACCTCCCAGTGAAGCATTCTTTGAAGGTCCCAAATCATCAGTGTGCACATAGTCGAATGCTTCCTTGGTTTGGTGGATGGCAGTGCAAAACTTGACTCTTGTTTGTTTGTGAAAGACACGGTGTTCACATAAGTCAAATTTTCCACCCTTGGCACTCATTAGTAAACCTTTACTCACAAGGTTTTGGAAATCTTTTTCACCAACATGCTCTAAGCACATGTGCTAGAGCCTTGGCGTATCAAAATATTATTTCTTTCTCGATTACCTTTTATGGTTAACGATGCACCTCTTACTACCTTCAAAACTCCACCTTCCACGGTTATTTTGTAACCCTTGGATTCTAGAGTCCCCAATGATATAATATATTTCTTCAAATCAGGCACATAACTTACATTTGTAAGTATTATGATTGTACCATTGTGCATCTTCCTGATCCAATGCCTTTTGTTTGAGAAGCATTGTAATTTCCCGTATGAACAACTCCTCTGTCTATCTCCTCGAAGCTTTAGAAAAATTGTCGATCTGGACACATGTGGTGGGAACATCCAGAATCCATCTTTCAGATGCATTAGCAGAAAAAGATCCTGTGAATGCCGTGTCTCCGTCTTCTGTCCCTTCTGCAATATTTGCAGTAGACTTATCCTTATTTGGAAAATTCTTCTTCCAGTGCCCCTTTTGACGAAAATACGCATTCCTTTGCAGGTCGTCTTCAAGAATATATCTCTCGACTTTGAGCGAGCACGTCCAAAATATATTTCTACTTTGTTGTTTGCTCGACCTCTCGATATCGTTAGAGCTTCTGATGTAGTATCTGCGTGATCATGTTGATCATTCTTCCGATACTCATTATTCACCATAGCATTTGAAACATCGATAAATTTAACCTCGCTTTCACCGTATAACAGAGTTGTGGTTAAATTTTCATAAGTTTCTGGAAAAGAATTCAACAACAAAAGTGCCATGTCTTCATCCGTAATCTCCACATCTAGTTTCTGCAAATCCGCAAGAATCTTGTCGAAATTATCAAGATGCTCAATCACGGGAGTACCTCTTTTGTACTGAAACCGAAAAAGCTTCTTTTTCAGGTATAAACGATTCTCTATGCTTTTCGTCATGTACTTGTCCTCCAGTTTCTTCCAAAGAATTTTCGCCATGGTCTCCTTCATGACAAAATACATTTTTCTTCTCATTGAACCGTTGATGATTTTCTCCACTGCAATCTCTGAAATTAATTAATTGTCAGCCATTTAAAATAATCATAATATGTGTTTTTCCACTTTTGAGACCTCGAATGGAAAAACAGAGCTCGTAAATAAACTCAGAACGGTCCAATTATCTAGGAACCGACCAAGCTTTACAAAGAAAAATGTTCAAAATTGACCAACATTTTAATTCGTTTAAATTTTAGTTTAGCCACCGATTCAATTTTGGTCGAAGAATTTAAAAAAAAAGGTCCGACCGTGGTAAGATCAAAGAGGCTGACCGGGTCAACTCTTACTTCTCCACCCGACTTACTACAAGTTTGACGAGAATGCGCTTTAAAAACGCCGAAAAAAGGGGAAACTTCCGAGATTGATATCTTGTGATCCGGATGTCGCTTTTCACACCGTTTGAAGCGAGTGGACTCTTGGAAACGAGAGCTATTTAATGGGATGAATAGAAATCGATTTTGAGCAGATTTCTATTCCGGGTTTCTTTAACAAACCATGTTACCAATTTGTTGTGTGGAAACACCCGAAACGAATTGAAAGTAAAGCACAATGGAATGTAAATGGAAGAATACGAACATAGATTTAACGTGGTTCGGCAATTCGCCTACATCCACCGGAAACAACAATTTTTAGATCAGATAAAAATTAACACACACAAGTTTATCTTTGAGGATCCTCACTTTGTACTGAAGCTAATACTTAGCTGAAAATGGGATGGAGTTACAACTGAAGATGAGGTACTTTATATAGGAGATGGTGTCGTATTTTCTTCTGTAGGCTATCAAGTATCCGAGACTTTTTGATCATATCTTGGACTTTTCATACTCGTAGCCATTGAAGACTTTTTATGCAGCCATCATTTGAACATTAACAACACATGTAGAAATGAGCCATTATTCCAATTGTCTCAATAAAAGAATTTAGTTCATTTCAGTTTTTGCTGATCATCTCAATCTGTTTCCATTTGTGTCTTAAATCTTAGAGGTCAGTTTTAGTTTAAATCTTGAATCGGATTCAAGGTTTTTTTACACTAAATGCAAGATGACGATACCGGGTTTCACTCCCTCCACGTGTCGTCTATCAATTGGTCCTAATACAACATTATGGATAAAACACCAAGGTATTCATGTCGATGCCCAGGTTCAAAGCTAAGGCCATGTAGTAGTCTCCGTGCTACGACGATCGATTATCAAGCAAGTGTAGGACGACCACCGCACCGCCTAGCGTGTAGGACAATGAGTTCCATGGTCGATTACCGCAGTCGGAATATCGACATCGGGGACAGAATCCGCACCAGCTGTCCAGGCCCAATAACAGCGATTACTTGGGCAAGGGTTAAGGCCCATTAGAGGGTAAATCTGACAATAACATAAGCCGACATAACCTTAGGGTTAGGGCAAGTGTTGTCAATATAAATACCTCATTCCAGGAACTACGTAAGGCTTGATTCCTGGAACCTAACAGGATACGTAGGCAATCTAAGATACAAGCCTTAGACTCACCGCAAATACTAAAATCCCCCACCGCACTCTTTTAGGGTTCTTGGGTGTTCTTCATTAGATTCATATTAGGGCTCGGATTATTCAATGTGACACAATTTGTCATCGTCATTGGCACTAGAAGGAGGGCCTTCTATTGATTGAATACGCAAGAACACGATGCCTCCCGAAAAGCCGCATCCAAAGCCGCAGATCAAGGCTCACAAACCTTAATGAGCCGTTCGATCCCGATACGCAAGGAGAAAAGATCCAGCCTTGGATCTCGTTCAGCAAGATCCTCAGCAGAAGCATGGAGGAAAAGATCCAGTCTTGGATCCCCTCCAGGAAAACCCCCAGCAAGAAAAGCAAGGTCTTGCTCCAGAATATCGAGCGCTTGTGGATAAATTAGCAGGGGCGGACCTGGAGGTAATGTCCAGGATTATAGCAGAGGCAGTTACGGCACAAAGACAAGCAGCCGCAGGCCAGAAAGACGCCACGGCAGAAGGCGGTCGGAAAGATGTTGGGGACAAGCCCAAGCAAACTCCTAGAGACAAAGTCAGTGCGTCCTCTAGCTCAGTCGAGAGAAAGAGGCGTGAGATCCATCAAAAACACCAGAAAATGGACGAAGACAGCGTCAGGGAGGAACTGGATGTTATTCTGGGGAAGAATCAGGTTTCGCTATGGTTAGAGTCTCCCTTCACGAAGGAGATCGAGAGCTTTCCTAAACCCAAGGGGTTTAAGATACCGAAGATAGAGCCATACGATGGTACCACCGACCCGCAGGACCATCTTCACAGTATCTATCTCGATGAGGTTAGATGGAGCACCCGACGCAATGCGATGTCGGGCGTTCGAAACGCTACTCGTAGGTCGAGCAAGAGAATGGTTTACGAAGCTACGGCCCGGGTCGATATCCAGCTTTGCCATGCTCACTCGTAAGTTTCGGGATGCGTTCATAGTGAACAAGAAGTTTCATTTAAGTGCCACGCACCTCATGAACGTGAGGCGGCAAAAAGAATGAACCAAGAATGGAGTATTTGAAGAGGTTTAATCTTGAGGCCATGCAGTCAAGGATGCGGATGATCGACTTCGATCACGTCATTCGTGGGGGGGCTGCGTAATACAAAGTTATACATGAAGTTGAGCAGAGACCCATGGACGAATGTGTCAATGTGGTGCACCGATTCTGTCAAGGGGAAGAGGCAAGTGCGAAGGCACACCCAATCCGACCGGATGGATTCCAAGAAAGACAATCGAGGTCCGAACCGGAACCAATCCAAAAGACAAAATGTCGAGAGTAGCCATCCGTCTGGGACCGAATCGAGACACCCGCCTCGGATCGTGGGGGCAAGAAGGGACCCACGCGTGATAAGGATTTTATTCCGCTTAACCGATCTCGAGCCGAGGTGTTATCGATCATGCTCTCAAAGAACTTGGCGAGGAAACCGCCACCGTTGAAGAAACCTCGAGAAAAGAGGAATGCAAGCAAGTACTGTGACTTTCATGAAGACATAGGTCATACAACGAGAGGATTGTATCGACTTGAAAAAAGACATTGACGTCCGCATCCGGAAGGGAAGCTAGACGAAGTTGTTGACGATCTCGCTATGATGCGACCGAGGGCGTGGAGAATTTAAAAGGAAAAATTCGATCAAGATAGGGGTCGAGGTCGAGACGCTCGAGACGGAGAGATCGATCACCTCGAGGAATCGATCTCCGGGTCGGGATGGAAATAACGAGACAACTTTGGTCGAGTCGATACGAAGATAATCGACCGCTTAATTATGTTAATAAGATCTTCGTTCCCGGAGAGTGACAAAGACCAAACCAATGAAGAGCCGCCTAGTAGCTCGAGAGAGCACAAGCAGGCTCGCATTTACGACGTGTCGGGTATGGCCCTCTCGATGATATCCCAAAGTCTAGGAGTCATAGTGAAGGGTTAGTTATCGAGGCCGTGATTAGCCGAGCCCGTGTATCAAGAGTCCGTATCGATAACGGGAGTGCAAGTGAACATCTTATACTACTCGGCGTTTTAGGCGATGAAGTTGAAAGAGAAAGACTTAGCTCCTATAGCATCTCCTCTCGTTCGGATTCACGGGGCAGGCGCTTCATCGTATGGGATCGATAAGACTACTCACCACAGTCGGAGATGGGGAGAAGGGAAGGACTCTCGAGCTGAGTTATGTGGTGGTCAAAGCTCCATCCGCTTATAACGTTATTCTAGGGCGACCTGCGCTCTTCGACCTGCGAGCTATCATTTCAACATTCCACAACAGCATGAAATTTCCAACCAGGAACAGTTCCCACGAGGTAAAGGGGGATGTTGAAGCCGCACGGAGTTGTAACTCCGTTGTTATGAATGGAAAGATGGCAGTCCAAGAAGTCTTAGTTGAGGAACTGATTCCAGAGGAAGAAGAGGAAAAGAACTGGGTCTCCAGTGATGCAGTTGAGAATGTCCGACTCTGGGAAGTAGAGGACGATCAGTGTGTGCAGGTTGGGATTTGGATCCCATCGAAAGAAAAGCAGTTGCTCATCGATTTGCTCATCGAGTTCAGAGATGTCTTTGCCTGGAAGGCTACCGACATGCCAGGGCTATCTACAAATATCGCAGTTCACAAGCTCGAAATTGACCAGGCTAAGAAGCCAGTCAAGCAGAAGAAGAGAAATTTTGCGTTTGATCGACTTGAGGCTATAGAGTTGGAAGTCGGAAAGCTACTAGCGGCCCAGATAGTGAGAGAGGTGTTCTATCCAGAGTGGCTAGCTAACTCGCATTGGTCAAGAAGCCCGATGACGCTTGGCGCATGTGTGTGGACTTCACCGACCTAAACAAAGCATGCCCAAAATACTCATATCCGTTGCCAAAAATCGACAGTTGGTAGACTCCACCATCGATTTTGAAGTGTTTGGCTTTTTAGACGCGTATAAGGGATACTACCAGATTCTAATGGACCCTCGAGACGCAGAAAAAACGGCGTTTATCATGGAATTCGGCACCTTCTATTATGTAACCATGCCATTCGGACTGAAGAATACTGGGGCAACATACCAGAGGGCAGTCAATAAGATCTTTGCAAAGCAAATTGGTAGATGCATTGAGGTGTATGTAGACGACTTGCTCATCAAGAGTCGATCTATGAAACAATACTTGGTCGACGCTCGAGAGGTTTTTGAAGTATTGAGGGAAACGCAGATGAGATTGAACCCGAAGAAGTGTACCTATGGGGTCAGGTCGGGTAAGTTCTTGGGATACATGATTTCGAAAGACGGGATTCTAGCAAACCCGGACAAGATCGACACTTTGAAGAATATGCCCGCACCTCGAAACACCAAGGAGGTACAGAGACTCACCGGTCGGATGGCTGCCCTCAACAGATTCTTGTCGAGATCCGCACAGCGTGCACTACCATTTTTCAAGATTCTCCGTAAGGCCAGTCCTTTTCATTGGGATGATGAATGCCAGACAACCTTTGAGGAGTTGAAGACTTATCTATCGAGTTACCTACTCTTACTTCACCTCGAGAAGGGGAAAGGTTGTTAGTTTATTTGGCGTATGCGAGGAGGCGTGAGTGCGGTTCTAGTTCGAGAGGGGGTACATGGCCAGGTGCCAATCTACTTTGTCAGCAAAGCATTACATGGCCCCGAGGTCCGGTACTCACCAGCCGACAAGTTAGCATTATGTCTTGTTCATGCCTTGAGAAAGTTGAGGCCTTACTTCCAAGCTCATCCTATTGTGGTGGTCACTGACCAGCCACTAAAGCAGATTTTTTGGCAAAGCCCGACACCTCGGGTTGATTGGTGAAGTGGGTGGTAGAAGTGGCCCGACGACATCGAGTTCGTCCCTCGAACCGCGATAAAAGCACAGCCTTGGCGTATTTATTAGCCGAAGGAATTTCCATCCAAATCAAGAGAAGCAAGGTCCAGAGGAAAAATGGACTCTCCAAGTCTATGGAGCGTCGAGCAAGGAAGGGGCAGGAGCAGGGCTCCTTCTAGTAAGCCCAAAAGGCGAAGAATTCCCACACGCCCTTCGATTCGATTTTAAAGCAACGAACAACGAGGCCGAGTATGAAGCTATGATAACTGGTCTGAAACTTGCTCTAAAGCTGGGTGTCGAGGATCTGTTGGTGTACAGCGACTCGCAATTGGTGGTAAATCACGTGAAAGGGGAGTATAAGGCTAAGGAAGAAACCATGAAGAATTACTTAGCAGTGGTCCAAAGCCTCATACCTAAATTCAAAACAGTTCAGTTCGAGCAAGTTCCCCGAAGACAAAACAAAAGAGCTGATGCACTCTCTAAGCTTGCCTCGAACTTCGTGTCGAGTAAGAAGGTTCTAGTCGAGTTATTGACCGATAGGAGTTACATCGAGACGGAGGCCCAGCCGATCACTCAGCAGGCCACGTGGATGGACTCGATCGCTCTTTACCTCAAAGACGGAATTCTACCATCCGACAAGATACAATCCAGGAAAATTCGACTCCAATCAGCTCGATACGCATTCTTCGACGACATCCTTTATCGAAAATCCTTCGTAAGCCCATGGTTGAGGTGTGTTTCTGAGATGGAAGGCGAATATCTCTTAGAAGAAATTCACAGAGGAGCCTGTGGGAATCATTGTGGGGCTAGGATGTTAGCTCGAAAATGCAAGTTAGCTGGTTAATTTTGGCCATCGATGCAACGGGATGCGAATAGTCTTGTCCAGAAATGCAACTCTTGTCAAATTCATGATAATATTTCTCATCAACAAGCGCAAGACATGAATGTCATCTCGTCAGCATGGCCTTTCGATCAGTGGAGAGTCGATATCGTTGGACCTCTACCCCGAGCCCCGGGAAATCTCAAATATGTGGTTGTTGCTGTGGACTACTTTACGAAATGGGTAGAAGCTAAGGCTTTTCCCGACATCCGAGCTGCAACCATCAAAAAGTTCTTGTGGGTCGACATTCTATGCGGTGTATGGCATTCCGAAGGCTCGATCTTGGATAATGGTACCCGCTCGAAGATCAAAAAGTTAGAGAGTGGTGCAAAGGATATCATATCGATCCGATTCACCTCGGTAGCTCACCCACAGGCAAATGGTCAAGTCGAACAAACTAATCGACTGATCAAGCTGGGTTTAAAAAAGAGACTAGAGGCAGAAGATCGAGATTGGGCAATACAACTCCCGAGCATCCTATGGTCGTGTAGACAACTCCTAATTCATCAACAGGAGAAACTCATTTCTCTTTAGTATATGGGTGCGAGGCAGTGATACCCGCTGAGATCAATGTTCCCTCTCCTCGAGTCCTGGCTTACAATGTTGAGACAAATGATCCCGAACTCCGGCAGGAAAGGGATAATGTCGAGGAGCGAAGAGAGATAGCCTCACCGTAATGGCAAGGTATAAGCGAAGATTTCTCGCACTACAACTCGAGGGTCGACACGTATACTTCAAAGTCGGAGATCCGGTTCTAAGGATGAACGAAGCAAGTCGGCAGAAGCAATCGGAAAATTGACCCCGAATTGGGAAGGCCCATATCGGATCCCGAAGGTTCACCCCAAAGGGTCATATCAACTTGGGCGAGCGAGATGGAACCACGGTTCCTTGACATTGGCACGCCAACAATCCGAGGAAATATTATGTTGAGATAAGCTTTGATGAACTTGTTTACTTTTCGCTTTTAAGTCTTATAATAAGTCCATGAGACAATATTATGAGCATTCTAATAAACTTGTGTTTTCTCGAGATGTTTTCTTTGTTTGTTAGGATTTATAGCCGAAACAGTGCAAGTCCAATGAGATAGAAAATGTTAAAGGCAAAACAATCGACAACGAGTAGAGAAGTCCGCAGGTCGGACATCTCGATAAAGCCAAAATCAAAGTTAGCCTAAAGGGCAACGAATGCAAATGCATAGAGACGGTTCGCAGGGTCGGGCCAAATGTCCAAGCTAAAAGCCGAACGAGGCCAAGAGGCGAACGAGGTTAAAGCAAAGGACGGTTCGCATGGTCGGGCCAAATGTCCCAGTCGAAAGCCAAATGAGCCTGAAAGGTGTTAAAGGCCTGGACAAAGGACGGTTCGCATAGTCGGGCCACCTGTCCCAGCCGAAAGCCGAACGAGCCTGAGAGGCGAAAAAGGCCAAGACAAAGGATGGTTCGCATAGTCGGGCCACCTGTCCCAACCGAGAGCCAAACGAGCCTAAAGGGCGAAAAAGGCCAAGGTCAAGGGACAGTTTACACAGTCGAGTTAAAACGCTCCGCCATGGGTCAAATAAGCCTAGGGGGCAAAAAGGCGGGACGATCAGAGTCAAACTCACAAGTGCAATAAGAACCAAAGGTTCATAATACACTTGGGGGGCAGTACAACATCGATAAAATAAATAGCGAACATAGCCAAAGGCTCGACAAGCGAAATACGAGCAGAGCCAAAGGCTCGACAAGAAGAAGACTATATAACATCGAGACAAGCAAAACGACAAGAAAAGGAAAGAAAATCAAATCGCAATATCAAAGCAAAACTCAAAACAAAGTCATTACAAGATAAGGCCAGGTCAAAAAGACCCGCCAAAGTCGATTCCAAATAATATCATTACAAAATTTCAAGTTCAGATTACAAATCAACAAAAGAAAGATTTGAATGGACAACAATCAAGGGTCGGCCTCAGGAGTCGGCTCAGAAATGGTAGAAGTCGGATCAACCGCAATGGATCGCAGCGGAACAAGTAGAAGGACCATACTTGATGGCCAAAGACTCTCCCTGTTGGAACTCTTCGATGTACCGATCGTATATCGCCTCCGAGTCGGGATTGTAAAATATCGGTGTCTCGAGGGTCGACATGTCAAATTCCGGGTTGACAACTTTCACTTGATCCACTGCCAGAGTGTAGCCACCCATCATCGAGGCGTGCATGAGCACCTCTAGATCAGCATCAAGGTTGGCCGACTTCCGATACTCCATGATCGCATCCGTTTAGCTGTCTCGACATACGCGCACGCTCGATCCAACTCAGCTTGAGCCTTCGCCACATCTTCCAATGAAGCCTTGTGCCACCCTTGCACATTCTCATAATCTTGAGCCAGCTTGAGGAGCTCCCGGCCCCGGTCGTGCCTTTCGCCTCTGCCGGCGCTTCCTTCTCGGCCAGCTCGTCGCCTTATCTTGCCACTTCGGCATTTGGCGTACGCCTCACGCTTTAACGTCTCGAACTGAGAATCCATGGCGGAGATGGCGGAGCTCTTGGCAACGACCTCCTGCAACAGTTTACCATTCTCTTTCTGCAGGTCAACCGTCGACTCACCCGTCTTGGCCAGCCTTCGGGCAGCCTCTCGACTGAGATAGTTACTCTACAAAAGACAAGGAAATGTCAAACAATAGATGAGGCATAGGCCTCGAGAAAAATCAATAATTAAAGAGGGGAAATATAATCGACTTACGAGACGATTCGACTTTCGGACGTCAGAGCCAAAGCCTTATCCTCCAAGGCCGCACAATCCTCGCCGGCCCAGCTTCACATCGACTTCAATGTCGATAGGGGTTTCAACAGTTTTGGGTCGCTTCGACTGGCGATGTTGCTCCCTCACTACCTCAGCTGCAGTCGGCCTCTTTTTGGTTGAAGGCGCCCATGCCTCGACATTTCTTTCGACAGGCGGATCCAACTCGACTAGTTCCTCCTCATCCTCATCTCGCAGAGAACCGAAACGGACAGTCAAGCCGCTAGTGGTCGGAGGTAGCTCAGTTGATCCAGCCGCCGCTGTTGATTCAATGGCAGCAGGGATTGTTTCCGGTTGAGAAGCACCCGCCCCTCGGGAAGAAGAAGGCGCCCCTACTTCGGCCGCAGGCAAGTCGGGAGTAACCCGACTCCCGAGAGGTGGAGCAGCAACGACCACCGATAGAGGAACGCGAGTAGGATCGCTAACCTTGGAAAACCTTCCCACTGCAAAATGAAAAGAACAAGTTAGTTTTTGATCAACAAACGACAAGTTATCAGACTCGACAAATAGCAAAAACAAAAGCGAGTAAATAAGGAACATCCTACGATTCTCTTGATCTTGGGCGTGAAGGTTAGCATATGGAACTGGCCCCGCGTCCTCCAAGTGGGCTAGGTGATAGAGGAGACTCAAGTCTCGCGTGCACACCTCGAAACCGTGTCCACCCGCAGTCGGACCTCCTCGGGAACAGGACCTTTTCCAAGTTTGTCTTGTTTCCCGTCTCTCGACCTCCATTGCCCTATGTAAGGGTTCTCTAGGCCATGTTGAAGAAAGAAGAATCGGGGCTTCCACTCCCCGTGAGAAGAAGGCCCCTTGGTTATGAACTCACGTCGGTGCGCTCTCCTCTGAAAGGTATACCATAGCTTGTCGGGCGTAGCTGCCGTCTGGTAATAATATCAAAACAAAGGTACCGAGAAGCGTACCCCCGCGATCCGACAAGCGATGATAAATCCCATCGAGTCTTGATACCGTTTGGGGCCACCGTGAAACACTTACCTCATAATGGTCGAGAATCGCGAGAACGGCCGGGCGAGTGGAAACCGTAGTCCACTCACGAGTTGATTCTCGTAGACAAGACAAAATCCCTCCTGGGGCTCGTCGGCAAACTTGTGAAGACCGGACGGAAGTCGAGCCTCAAATGGAGGATTGATGATATTACATCTCCGGCAAAGCCTAGTAACGTCTTCAAGGGATAGGCACCGAGGCACCCTTTAGCACCCTTTCCATCCATCCTGGTTACTAGTTTCTTAGGCTGGTTAGGGACAGGAGGAGAGGAAGCTCTGGGCTCACCGGAGTCTTGCCGGAGAAGAGAATCAGAAATAACAGGTGCCGGAGAATGGCTATGAATGGGCGTTTCACTACCCTTATCCGATTCAGTGGCACTATTACTACTAGACATGGATGAAATCAAAGAAAAGATGAACAACGCTAACAGAAAAAAAGCTTACTTGGTGTTTGGAATTTGGAGTTTGAGAGAAGAAAATGGCAAATAGGCTCTCACTGGAATCTCCTCTCCTTTTTATGCTTGCAAAAGATTGTAAATGATTTGAAGAGACGTGGGTGTTGGGGGTTATAACCCCTGGAAATCGTGACAATCAAGGCCGTGACGCGTTTTGCGGGATACGAAGCGTTTGTGTGCCAGGATATCGCGCCACGTGGCCATAGGCAGTTAAGGTTGTGAAAAGGTGGGCTTTTTCCCGCCCAAAGGAAAACCCTACTCGAAGACGATTCATGTGACAGACTCGACCTCGGACAACGGGAGTCGCCTCTCTCAAGTCTAGGGGGCTTATGACGATACAGGGTTTCACTCCCTCCACGTGTCGTCTATCGATTGGTCCTAAAACAACATTATGGATAAAACACCAAGGTATTCATGTCGATGCCCAGGTTCGAAGCTAAGGCCATCTAGTAGACTCCAGGCTACGACAATCGACTATCGAGCAGTGTAGGACGACCAGTCCGCACCAGCTAGAAGTGTAGGACAATGAGTTCCATGGTCGATTACCGCAGGTCGGAATATCGACATCGAGGACAGAATCCGTACCAGCTGTCCAGGCCCATTAACAGCGATTACTTGGGCAAGGGTTAAGGCCCATTAGATGGTAAATCTGACAATAACATAAGCCGACATAACCTTAGGGTTAGGGCAAGTGTTGTCAATATAAATACCTCATTCCAGGAACTACGTAAGGCTTGATTCCTGGAACCTAACAGGATACGTAAGCAATCTAAGATACAGTCTTAGACTCAGCCGCAAATACTAAAATCCCCCACCGCACTCTTTTAGGGTTCTTGGGTGTTCTTCATTAGATTCATATTAGGGCCCGGATTATTCAAGGTGACACAATTTGTCATCGTCACAAGAAGACATGGCTGAAAGTCATTGGATGTATTAAATAAAGAAAGAAATAGAAAAGTACAGAGATTCTTTCAAACATGTTTAAGTAACCTAATGTTATGTACCTGTGAGATGGTTACTACCAAGATTTAAATATTGAAGATTAGTTAAATTGTTCAACTCCTTCGGCAGTGTCCCTGCGCAAGACAAAGCATATAAGACTAAGAGTGAAGTTCTTGACATCGATTATATTTAAAAGGTATATTCATGATGTAGGGCATTTGTATTAGATATTAAGTAGCTTTTTTTCTATAATATATTATTTTTTATGTATAAAAGAACTGTTGACTATTCGAGGTCCATAGAGAAACCACACCGTACAATCATTTCACAGAGCATTCTCATTGCACTAACATTACTCCGCAGAAAATCTCATCATACTAAGATTACTCTTGAGATTTCTTTATCCAATGAGATTGCCCTGCAAGCTTTTCTGTGCAATGTGATTTCTTTATGGACTGGCCCGGAGAAATCTTTGTGGGTTTTCTGTTTGCAGTTGCAAAAACTGTTTCTCTATTGGGTTATTGCCAAGAAAAAATGATTTTCCTTCCGGCCAAAAAAAGTTTAAAATTGAAGGTTTTTTTCTTATTAAGTAAATTTGTACCTACAGGTGACAAAGCGCGCATAAGATCAGGGCGGCTCCAGGAAGTTGGTGATACGGGTAGAAAATTTGTCATATTTTATAAACTAAACTTAGTATTCTATATTATATAGTTCAATACGGGTCAATACGGTTCATATATAAGAATAAATGGTCAGTTTCGTATATATATATATATATATACATATATGTTTACCTAAATTTTTTTGGGAAAATATTTTTTTAGCAGGTTGGCGCCCCTGCATAAGATAGTGAAGTTCTTGACATCACATGGATGATGTCCAGAAAGGATCCAAATTAATTATCAGAAAGTACTTGGTCACTTTATTGTGAAGCTTAAATTGCTTAAGTTTCCAATTGACAAAAGATGGATACTACACTTACCTACTAAATTGTTGGACTCGAAAAAGGCCCTCTCCAGATTTTCCATGTTCCAAAATGTTTTTGGTATTTGCCCACTGAAGTTGTTGTAAGACAAGTCGAGATATGTAAGCCGTGAACATTGATGCAGATCTGATGGTAATGGACCGCTCAGCATGTTAGACCACAGTGAAATGAAAGATAGTTTCTGAAGATTAGGACAAATGGTAGTTGGCAGATTGCCGTAAAGCTGATTAAAACTCAAGGACAAATATTCCATGGAAGAAACATTAAATATTTGAAACGGAATTGAACCAGACAACTCATTTCGAGAACATATCAAATTCTTCAAGTTGGTCAAGTTAGTGATGGAAGAGGGTATAGAGCCGGTAAACGAGTTGTTGTTTAGATACAAGGACTGTAATTGATTGAGTGAACCGACCCAAGATGGGAATTCTCCTGAAAGTGCATTTTGGCTTAAACGAAGCACTTTCAATCTTCTCAACTGAGCTAATTCACTTGGCAAATCTCCTTGGAAGTTGTTTCCACTAAGATCCATCGACGATAAGAAGGAAAGATTACCCAATTGCGGTACTATGGTTCCGGTTAGACCCATGTTTGAGATGTTCAAAGATTTCACCCGATAATGACGTACGGCACAAGAGACTCCAATCCAGTCACAGACTGATGATGACGATCCATTACCAGTAGACCAGTTCTTAGTCATGATTTGGTTAGGATCATGACTGATTCGAGCTTTCAAGGATAGAAGAGCATCTTGATCGCTTATAATGCTATGTTTAGCGGTCGCCATTGCTGCTGTTGAAGCCAAAAAGCAAATTATTATTATAAAAGATATAGTGTAGCAGTAACATAGAAAACTACTTCCTTCCAATTCCATGATGAGTAAGTACAAAGTAGTAATAACTAGTAAATAGCATGGCCACTATATATTTAGCTTGTGTATGTGGAATATTCAACATGCATTAGCCACCAGAGTTGATCTTAAGGACGTAGCATTAATGGGGTTAACGGGAGGTTTTTAGGTGGTGTTAATGGGGTTTTTAGGAAAGTCTTTGAATATGACTTGACCACTGGACATCTTATTCCACGCCAGCCATCAATGGGAGGTTTTTAGGGTGGTGTCTTCACACGGTGTGGATACACGTGTGGAGAGTGGAGACACACGGACCATCCGTTTTTAAACCGCATTTAAACTGTGTGGTCCAGATCGTTTCTATCGTCACTTCGGTGTATATGAAGATACTAGGCAAAAACTTCCCGCCATCAATTCTAACGATTATACACCACATATTTTTTCTGTTTGTTTCCTAAAGGTAAGAGCATGTTTGATAAACATATTAAGTACTTATTCTAAGAAATTTAAGAGGTGGTTACAATTAGAGGTGTTTGATAATATTTTTAACACATCTTAATTAATTAAATGCCACTTAATTCTACATGTTAAAAGATTAGAAATTTTCAACGCCCCATTCATTGCTTATCGCTGAAAACATTTGCCGGCAATTCCCTCATCCCACTCACACATGATTCCTTCTTCATAGGAACCATTAATTTGTTTCTTTGCTTTATTTTTTTATTTGAAAACTGCTTTACCTTTTGTTAATATGCTTTTCTTATAAGTTATTTTCATCATAGTCTCAAATAATTATAAAAAAAATATTTTTATTTTCACTATACACATTTTCATATCCATTTATGCACTTTGTATCTAGTTATATTAAAATAATTACATTTTGAAAAAATGCTAGTTACAACAAAATAGTTATAAAAAAAGTGATACAACATATTATTGTACAATTGAGCAAATGAGACATACACCATAATCAATATTATAAGATATGTTATGTCATTTTGTTGTGATTATTTAATTATGAAAACTAGCATTATTCTTATATTTTGTGTCATATGTTTTTTATATTTGTTAAAAAGTAATTTAAACGAGTAATACAATTTTCATTTAAGTGATGAAAATCTTATTTGAATAAATCTACCATAAAAATATAGCATATATATATATATATATATATATATATATATATATATATATATATATATATATATATATACACACACAAAAAATTAGTATACATAAAACATTAAAATTAATGTATTTTATGTTTTTCAGTTTTTTAGTGTTATCAAACAGTCTAATCAATTTCAGCACTTAAATCATTCAATTACTTAAGGTATTCACTTCAGACTTAACAAACGGCCTCTAAGTCCAACCCATGGTACCAAACCATGTGTATCAAAATCAAATTTTGATACATTTGGACACTATTTACTTGGATATCAAATATTTATCTCCAATGGGATGGTTTAAATCATGGTGTCAATATTTCTTTTTGTTTTTATTAAATATTTTGATGATCTTAATAATTTTTATGCGTGTGTGTTTTTTTCGTATCCATCAATTTTTTTATTTAATTATAATTATTATAGAAAAGTTATATACATTGTCTATCGTATATAATATCGATATTATGATACGCGAAAATGAATATTAATTTGCAGCAAGTTGGAGTTAATTTTTTTATTTAATAATAATTCTTAAAAAATTATATGCTTTCAATGTTTCGACCATCGAATCTGTGTTTCAGTGCCATTTGTCGAAAAAAATATACTAGAAACTTTTAACAGACAAAATGAGAATTAGATTTAAGAGAAAAATAGATGTGAAAAAAAATATGGATATATTGTGTGTGATATGGGGTATTTATAGTATGTTGTAAAAATATATAGCCGTTGCATTATATTTCTGTTTTTGTATCAATTTATTTATTTTTAAAATCAACCAATCTAAAAAAAAAAAAAAGCAAGAGACAAGGAAGGGACAAGCCCACATGGGCTTGCAGGAGCGCTTTTTAGGCTAAAAAACATTCACCCGTGTGCGTGTATGTGTTGGGAAGATACTAACCAAGGGTTCAAATATGGTACCTCTCCTGGTACCACACCTAATTTTGATACTTATCAATTTTTTTCATTGGAGATGTTAATACATTCCTTTAGGGATCAAAATTTGATCTTGGCCCCTACCATTGGACTCGCTCTAAAGACGTTTCTTAGATCATCAGCGGCACCGACGTCGGAAGACAATGTTTACGACATCCACACTGACGAACAACTAGGTTACCCTAGTGATCTTTTATGATCAACACATCATCTCATATGACGTTGTATATGCACCGACACGTCACTGTAAGCAACGTTTCAAGCACCCGGTAGTCTTCCCCATCCTCCGATCGGGAAACGGCCGGTTCATCGAAAAATACCTAAAAAAACCTCGATTTCAACCCTATATCTTCCGATTTCACCGAAAACGAAACACGCTACAATGAAATAAATCGAAATGCAAATCTTCGATGATTATTACTCCATATAAATCGAAACAATTTACACCATTAAAATCTTCGATGAAATATTTGTGTCATTCTCCTCCATTTTTTTTTTCTTTTCGAACAGCAACATTTTTATTAGAAAGATCTAAGGCTAGCAAGATACTAAGCCAAAGTCAAGCATTACAAAACCAATCAAATGATCCCAACATCTTGGAAGTCTACCATTACACCAAGTCTAGAAGTGTTAGCATCTTACGGACCCAAACAAAAATTAAAGTGATACTCCAAGTATTATTGCAGCACCAACTATAATGGTTTATTTAACCAATCTTCCCAAGTAGTAGTAAGAGTTGTATTCCTACCAACAATCCAATGGAAGCTACAACGCTGAATATCTGAGAATGCCTCCTCTGTTGTTGTCGTTTTGGAGTTAAAGATTGCGTCGTTTCTCTTGAGCCAAAGTACCCACAAAACTACTTTCCTAATAGCATCCCAAGTCTTGTTCGCAACTTTACTGGACAACCAAGATGGATGAAAGGAGCAAAAATTTCCCCATGCCATAGAAGAAGAGAAAGGAGTTGAACACCATCCGAAAACTTTCCTCCATTTACCTTTTTTTTCCTTGCTCTAACACTAAGCCCTCATAAAATAGCTTAAATAATTGTTTTAGCTCTCAATATATATATATATATATATATATATATATATATATATATATATATATATATATATATATATATATATATTGGTTTGGAATTAAATGTTTAATTATTATTATTTTCTTAAGAAACAATTAAATGCTTACTTTTGTAACCCTCATTCACTTTGCACACACTAGCTACACGGCTCCCTCCATTCACCACCAATCCAAAAACCCTTCATTTTCTCTAATGTAACTTTTAGTGACACTAATGGTAGAAATAAAATACATTAACTACTCCCGTACCAAATAAAAAGAAATACATAAATTCTATATTTAGTGACACATGTAGTATTATTTTAACGAATTACCAAAATACCCTTAAAAGAAATACGGGTCATTACAGATAACGTGTTATTAAAAATTGGTATGAAAACATTATTACATAATTAAAATATATAAAGTAAGACGGAATGAACCTTTTTTTTGTTGTTGTTGTTGTTAACTTCTTCACCTCACGTCATCTTACCACCAACCAACAACCAACAACCAACTACTAACTTATACTCCCCTAAAAAAAAAAACTACTAACTTATACTATTTTTTTTGTTCTTTTTGAAGGGAAGGGGACTAACTTGTACTATTATATGTATACAATGAATAATAAAGAGTTCATAATATATATCTCTTGGAATTTCTTTAAGCTATAAAAAAAACAAAAAAACAAAAACAAAAAACTTTAGAATACAAAATGAATGTTAGTGAATGCACTTGGTAATGTTAATAAATAAATGTAAATCCACTATGTACTCAGTACATCGGCCTAGCGATTATCTAGGCTATATGACTTGGGTACGAGCCCTGCTAGAAGCATAATCAATGTGTGTTAAATCTTTCATATCCGCAAAAAGAATAATACATTTTTTTGTATGTTTGTATAAAAAAAATGTTATGCTTAAAATTTTGGTTGATGTAAGTAATACGGAGTATATAAATTTTAAGTTTTATTTTTTTGAATTCATTATTATTATAAAAAATGTACATCCACTTTCTTCATAGAAATGTTGTAGTATTTTTAAGATCCAGATATAGAGTTCTAAGAACATAAATTGAGACATGCTGTTAAAGTTTAAGCTTGATTTTGTTTAAGGTAGCAACAATTTCTTCCATGCCACTTCTTTCCTTTGGAAACTTGTTGGTGCAATTCAATGCTACATTCATTATCTTCATCACATAATCCATCATTTCATCAAAATGTTGTTCTTCAATTGTGTTTAGCAGACTATCATCAATAATATCAACCAGTGCACTCTCGGTGGAATTATTGCTCGATATCCAACCGGGTAGAGTCAAGCTCTCGTTGAACATTTCATCGTTGGGTCTTTTTCTTGTAAAGACTTCCATTAATAGTATTCCGAAGCTATAAACATCACACTTTGTCGACACCAATCCTTCCGAGCCATACTCTGAAAAACGACAACAACACACAAATTAGTTGTTTGAGATAGAATAATATTGCCCAGTTTGGTAACATTCTACACATTAAACATTTGCTATGAAATGATAGGATTAGAAGTTGGTTTACCCGGAGCGATGTAGCCGAATGTTGCTAGTGTATTAGTGTGTGTAATGCTGTTTTCCCCCAACATTTTGGCGATGCCAAAGTCAGATACATGAGCAACCTTATCTTCATCAAGCAAGACATTGCTAGGCTTCAAATCAGCGTGTACGACTGGTTTCGGGACACCCGAATGTAGATATTGTAGAGCAGACGCAACGTCAATCATAATGTTCACTCTTTCTCTGAAGCTTAGGAAAAGATTGCTAGAATGCAACCAATTTTCAAGACTCCCATTAGGCATGAACTCAAATACTATCGCCTTGAAGTCAAGATTAGAACAACTCGAGATGACTTTAGTAAGATTACGATGACGAAGATTGCGCAGCATCTCGCACTCCACGTCAAAACTTCTATGGGCTCCTTCTATTATTATATCAAACACTTTAACAGCAACAACCATCCCATCTCTGAGAGTACCTTTGTATACAGATCCGAAGCTCCCTTTCCTGAGCAAATTTCTTTCATTATATCCATCCGTAGCATGTTGAAGTTCATAAACTGAAATTCGATCTTTCTTCACTGATTCTTCACCTCTTCGCAACCGATTCTTTCTTCCAAGTATTAAATATACAACAATTATTGTAATGACAGAAACGGTGGCTATTAAACCAAAACAGAGAATTAACACATGCGGACGCGTCCACAAATTTTTTGGGGATGCATGATCGTCATGACATGGAGAAACATGAAATCTTTTCTCTCCACAAAGACCTTTATTGGATATGAAAGATTCCCATGTGAATTTTGTAAAAGGGCCTCTATCTGGGATTGGGCCATCTAAATTGTTGTAAGAAGCATTAAATCTTTCTAGGTTCCGAATCTCTTCAAGTGTTACCGGATTGGAGCCAGACAAATTATTTCCTGATAAATCTAAGTACTGCAAACTTACAGCACTTCCAATTGATTTTGGGATCAGTCCTTCCAATAGATTGTAATCTAGATAAAGCTCTTCCAAGTTCAGTAAGCTAGTTCCGATTGCATCCGGAATATTACCCGAGAGGTTATTCATTGACAAGTCCAGTAATATTATGTTCCCCACTTGGTTTGTAAGTGAACCGCTTAAGGAATTATTAGAGATATCAAGAAACAAAAGTCCGTTCAGGTTCCATAAAGTCATCGGTATACTAGAACTGAGCCTGTTGGAACCTAGGTAGAGCTTTCTCAAGGAAGTAGTATTCCATATGCATTCAGGTATGGGCCCAAAAAATGTATTGTTAAATAGATACAACTCGCTTAAACGTTGCAAACCGAACAAATCGCATGGAAGCCATCCGCTTATTCCGTTAAATCCCAGATCAAGAAATTGAAGGTTCCGTAAAAATGCAATAGATTTTGGGAATGGACTGATAAATTGATTGACTAAGATCCAGTTGCAAAAGATTACTCAAGTTTCTTATGCTAGCAGGAATTTCACCAGACAATCCACACGCTCCTATCTTAAGTAATGTAAGAGAGTTATAAAGATTTCCTAGAGATTTTGGAAGGATTCCATTCAAAGGATTCAAAGATAACTGTAGATATTTTAGATATACGCAGTTGGCCAGTGGTGTGAGAAATACTAGCTCCAAAGACGAAGAATCCTTTGTCAACTTATTCCCAACCAAACTTAAAGTCTGAAGAGACCTTAGATTCCCAAGGAAGTGAGGAATAGTGCCCGTGAAATTGTTATATGAGAGATTAAGTTCAGATAGTTGAGAACAATTTGAGATGAAGATAGGCACAACTCCACCGAGCATATTCTGATATATGTCAAAAAATTGTAAATTTGGTAGCTCAATACCCGTAGCTGAGGGTAGACTACCGGTGAAATGATTTCTACTTAGATCCAAGATATTTAGACTCGAGATGTTGAAGATTTCTTCGGTATTGTACCAATCATTTCATTATCATACACACGGAGCGAGTTCCGCATTTAGGAGGTTTCCAAGCTCTTCCGGTATGATGCCCGTATCAATGGGAAAACACCGTGATTACTAAAACTTATCATTCTAAATGTTGCGTAGTAACCGAGCCAAATAGCATCGGTGATTAAGCAAAGGAATGAAGAATGAACAAGTTGCGCTTAAGTTTCCGATGAGGACTTCATCAAACACCTACATTAATGACTAAGTTAGCTAGTTGCGGTTATTCTCGTTTTAAGTGTTTTAACAACAATGGTATCTTCTTGTAACATTATATATGTGACCACACTTCATTATTCTCAAGTCTCTGTTGTGCGGAAAAACCCGAAACGAAAGTAAAGCACAACGGAATGTAAATGGAAGTGTTATGACGGATCGATCAAGAAGTGAAGGTGATTGTGAGTAAAGATATAAGATAAACAAGTAAACAAACACAGAAACAAGAAGAACACATATTTAACGTGGTTTCTGGCAATGTGCCGACTACTCCACGGACAAAACGAGGATATTTTATTATCAACAGAAAGTTACACCAAGTTACAATTAATACTGCCGGTATTTATAGCCTTGGGAATCCAACCCTAACCGACTAAACAGCCAACCCAGTAAATGACTGAAATACCCCAGAAGTAACTTAGATAAACCCCAAATAAACATGTAGCAGACGTGTTCCAAGTCTACGAGGCTCAGCAGACTTGTCTTCAGTAGACTTGCCATCAGCAGGCTGATCAACCCTGCTGAACTTACCCCCAGCTGAACACCAGACTTCAGCAGATGCTTTATACATTGCTGACCAAAACATGTTTCCAAAACAAGACTCAGTAGCATAGTTTAATTCACCACTACAAATCTCCACCTTGACTTCAACTTTACGCAAACTAACCAGATGCACAACCAAGTGCCATAAATCCTCTTTGTCTTCGTATTTGAATACCTCGGCGACCCCCAACATCACCGAGTATTCCCGTATTCGATTAATAGCTTTGGATATTCAGCAAGTCCAGACACAACTGAAACTTGCCCCTTGGAACTGATTTAGTGAACATATCAGCAAGATTGACATCAGTGTTGATCTTCTCCACTTTAACTCTCCTTCATTTCTTAGAAAGTGATACCTAACATCAATGTGCTTGGTTCTCTCATGATGAACCTGATCCTTAGCCAAACATATTTCACTAAGACTATCACAATACGCCTTGGCTTGATCTTGAAGTAGACTCGGATCATTGACTAGCCCCTTTAACCGTATTGCCTCCTTCGCTTGCTTTTGTCAGTGCCATATACTATGCTTCAGTAGTAGATAATGTCACTATACCCTGTAAAGTTGCCTTCCAACTTATCACAAAATCACCCAAAGTAAACACATACCTAGTCATAGACCTCGTGCTGTCCACATCAGTAGCATAATCAGAATCACGGTACCCTGTGACAAAACATTGAGTACCACCTCCATAAATGAGTCCAATATCTGATATACCCCTAAGGTACCTGAATATCCTCTTTACTGCTTTCCGGTGTTCCTTTCCAGGTTGAGCCATAAACCTGCTGACAACACTGACTGCCTGAGCCAAATCAGGCCTAGTGCAAACCATGGCATACATTAAGCTACCCACTGCATTAGCATATGGAACCTTGGACATGTATTCTTCCTCTTCAGCTGACTGTAGAGCAAACACAACAGACAGATGTAGATTTGGTGCCATTGGAGTATCTATAGGTTTGGCTGCTGACATGCCAAACTTGGATACTACCTTTTTAATATACCTCTGCTGAGACAAGAATAGCTTCCGGCTTGCTATCTCTATAGATCTCCATCCCTAGAATTTTCTTTGCATTCCCCAGATCCTTCATCTCAAATTCAGCCTTGAGCAGATTCTTCAGATCTTGAATGTCGACTTGTTTGTAGCAACTATCGATATCATCTCGCATACAGCACCAGATAGATGATTGATCCATCCTTCAACTTGTTGTGATAAACACAACAATCATATGGACTCCTGGTATAACCCTGCTGAATCATATAGCTGTCAAACTTGACCTGGAGCATGCTTAAGTCCATATAAGGACTTCTTCAACTTGCACACATATCCTTCTTTGCCAGGAACTTGGAAACCCTCTGGCTGAGTCATATAAATCTCCTTATCTACATCTCCATGTAGAAAGGCTGCATTCACATCCAGTTGTTCAAGTTCAAGATTCTAATGTGCCACTATTGCTAACAGCACCCTAATGGAAGTATGTCTGACCACTGGAGAAAATATTTCTTCATAGTCTACCCACTCTTTCTGACTGAACCCCTTAGCAACCAAACATGCCTTATATCTAAAACCCTCAGCAGATGTCATTCCTTCCTTTTTCTTGAATATCCATTTGCAAGTTACCACCCTCCTGTCTTGTGGTTGTTTGACCAGATCCCAAGTCTCATTCTTCTGAAGTGACTCCATTTCTTTTCCCATAGCAACAAGCCATTAGGATGCCTCAGAACATGTCACAGCTTCCCTATAAGTGTTAGGTTCAAACCATCCACTTCTTCAGCTACCTGTAGTGCATATCCAACCATATCCTCCTCAAACCCATATCTTCTTGGAGGTCTGATATGGGTCCTCCTAGCTCTGCTGAGAGCTATACCCTGCTGACCAACATCGCAGTTCGAGTCTCTGCTGACCCTAGTTCAGCAGACTGGCTTGGATCCTGTTCTGGATATGCTGACTGTTGACTATCCCTTGTTGATTCCTTTAATCTAGCAGGCTCTGCTTGAAGCTCCACCTGTTTGTCAATCTTCTCGGTCTCAGATTCAATTTTAGGGTCAGATGTGGCTCTCACAGATGAGTTAAGAATAGAGTTTTCATCAAAAACTACACTCCTTCTGAAATAACCCTATTTTCAGTTGATGACCAGGTTCTATACCCCTTAACTCCATCTCCATATCCAACAAACACAACCTTCTTGGCCCTTGGCTCCAATTTTCCCTCACTGACATGATAGTAGACAGTGCTTCCAAAAGCCCTAAGTCCAGAGTAGTCTTTCTGACCAAACTTCAAGTGGTGTTTTAAGTTTGATCCCAGTGTGAGGCCTCCTATTGATTAAGTAGCAGGTTGTACTAACAGCCTCTCCCCAAAATCTCCTTGCTAGACCAGAATTAGAGAGCATGCACCTTGCCCTCTCCAAAAGAGTTTGATTCATCCTTTTTGCAACACCATTCTGCTGTGGGGTGTCTCTTACAGTATGGTGCCTAGCAATGCCTTCATTCTTGAAACATTCATCAAACTTAGACCAACAAAATTCTAGTCTATTATTAGTTCTAAGTCTTTTGATCTTCCTTCCTGTCTGATTTTCAACCAAAGCCTTCCACTGCCTGAAGTTCTTGAATGCTTCACTCTTGTGCTTCATCATAATTACCCAAACCATCCTTGAATAATCATCTATAAAAGACACAAATTACCTATGACCACCCAATGACTCCACCGTTGAAGGTCCTCAACAATCAGAATGGACATAATCAAGTGTCCCTTTTGTGATGTGGATTGCTTTTGGGAACTTGCTCCTATATAGCTTCCCAAACACACAGTGTTCACATTTCCAGTTCCTTGACCATATGTCCCCCAAGTAGATCAGACTTAGACAGAATTTTCATCCCTCTTTCACCCATATGACCTAATCTCATATTCCACAACTTAGTCAACTGTGACTGGTGAACCTCTCGATGATGCAACAACAAGAGAACTCGATACGAGACCCTTGTAGTATGTACAATGTCCCCCGCCCGATACCCTTTAGAATCACACATGAACCCTTATAGACATTCACTACTCCACCTTCACCCATGAACTTGAACCCTTTGTCTTCCAAAGAGCCTAAGTGATATCAAATTCTTGGTCATTTGTGGTTCATGCCTAACCTCATTCAATGTGCAAAATTTACCATCATGTGTCCTAAGTTGGATTGATCCAATCCTAACTATTTTGAAAACCTTGATGTTGTCCATAGCAATATGACGTCCATCAACCCGCCGATAAGTTGAAAACCACTCCCCGTTTGGACACACATGATAAGATGCCCTAGTGTCTAGAATCCACACATCTTTGTGCCCTACCGACTCGAAACCGCTAAGGCCGCATCTTCTTCGAGTTCGTGTCTTGTTCTCGCCAAAGCAACCGTACCCCGCCGAGTACCCCGTCGCTTCTTCCTCTTTGGACATTCATTTTTCCAATGTCCCTACTCCTTGTGTAATTACGTATATCCTTAGCTTTAAGACCCTTGGAATTCTTTTTGAATTTCTTCTTTCCAAATTTTCGTGCCCCCGCCGACTCCACTTTTAACACCCCGATTTTCGTCATATAGTTTATAAAATGATTTATAGGCAATTCTAAATAATTGTCTAGATATTTTATTCCGTTTTACATATTTAGTGATATATGTCACTTCTCTTTAGTATTGAAAATCAAATAATAGGTAAGAGTAATTTCTCATGAAAATAACATTGTGGTGATATTACTTTAAATCGAAAACGTTATTTTATACGTATACTAACTTGTTTAAACGGCACATAATATATATATATATATATATATATATATATATATATATATATATATATATATATATATATATATATATATGAATAAAGTAGAATTTTAGCCTAATCTAGTCATTTGGTGAGAGTACAAATTGAACAATAGATATGGTATAATAAATATCGGTAACATATCTGTGCATTACTTCCGATCATTAATGTTACAATTCGCTTACATACGTTGTATATACTTTCTTTTAAGGGCTAATTATTTAAAAGGATCGATTTTCAACTTATTAGGGGTAATAGGACACTCCGAAATCTTATTTAGTTATAAGGACATTCTAATTTTAAGAAGGAAACTTATTTAGTTATAAGGACATTCTAATTTCAAGTGGATAAAGAGGAAGAAGAGAAAAAAAAAAAGAGGAAGCATTCACGCAGCAGGTTGTGTTTTTTTTTTTTTTTAATTCATCATATTTCTAAACGTCATATATTTTCATCTAAAACTCGGATCATCATAATTATTTCACTAAAATTCATATTTTTTAATCTTCTTTATTCTAAAATCAAATTTGATATTTTTCCGAATAAATTTCATAAATCATTTTTTTTCTTCATAAAAATCGACGTGGCGTATTGATCACCGTCATACATTGACCACCTACCCCGATGTATTGACCACCGGGATCCATTAACCACCCCGATGCAATGACCGCCGTGATTCATTAAATACAATGATGTATTGACCACCGCGATCCATTGACAACCTTGATCGGACATCTCATTGTATAAGTCATCAATGTCACTACATCGTACATCAATGTCACCGCATAAGTCATCAATGTCACCGCATCGTACATCAATGTCACCGCATAAGTTATCAATGTCACCGCATCGTACATCAATGTCACCGCATAATCGCAATGTTACCGCATAAGCCCGCACCACCAAGATGATCATGTAGGCACTCTTGTCAATCTCTTGATGATGGTAAATCTTGCACACATAGTAAAACACACTCTACACTAATAGGCCACCGCATTAACTATCATTAGCAACCCAACCAAGAATCCACCAACCATAATTGTTGTAAGCACACCATGATTATCCCCACCATTAACCACAACCGATGAGAATATAGTGTGATCACCCACAAATATCCATATACCCAAAAACAAGGTCGAAAGCTAGCATGGTCCTCGCCTTTAACAACCGATAGCTCTTTTTCATAGTTGCAAGCCCATAAACCGGCTCCAATACGTAAACCACGCTAGCCAAATGCCACAAAGCACTTATATCGACCCGCAACCCAAGAAACAGGACAAGGACAACCATAAGAGAAAAGAAAAACAACCCCAAACTATGAGTATCCACAACTATTATAAGCAGAACTAGAAACCCAAAAAAGACTTAATTGTAAGCCACCATGGTGAGTGAAACCCATAAGAAGGTAATAAAGAGCCTCCTAGATCGTACTTGTGCTGCGAAAGCAAAAGGGACTATACCATCTATTATAAGCACCCAAATACACTATCAACTAATTAGTAAAACACAATCTATGAATGCTCTGAATGTTTCTCCTAGACATGTTATCGTGTCACTGCTTTAGACATCAATGTCACTGCATAAGTCATCAATGTCACTGCTTCAGACATCAATGTCACTGCATAAGTCATCAATGTCACTGCATTAGACATCAATGTCACCGCATAAGTCGAAATGTCCCCGCATCGCTCATCAATGTCACTCCATCAAGTAGCATGTAAATCGAAAAATATTTCTTAATTCGGTAGTTCTTGAGCTAACGTTATCACCCTATTTGTGTTATCCGCGCATTAGATCTCTTAATTTACCCTTGAGTGTCTTATGTTGGCCCGTGATCTTTATATGAATTAGTGCATTTTCTTGACCACATCAAACATGAGTTCTTTGTGTTAGGACTACCATGTGAGGCCATGTTGAAGTGTTTATATATCTTAACTATTCTTCCTCATAACATAAGGTATCGTGTTTGATGGTAATTTATGATAAACATTCCGGCTTTTCTGGGATTTCGAATTCGAACAATAAAAAGATCCCAAAAAAGAGGTTCAATGTCTATTTTTTAAATGGAAAAAAGTGGCCACCTTGTCAAAGGACACATACATATTAAAGCATTGAATATGGATCAAGGATTACCTAATAAAAGAAGTTTTTGTATATGCTTCTCAGCCTTAGATTCTTGCTCTATTCGCCTATCTATTTCTGCAGTATGAAAAAAACATCAAGCTAACATACATAAATATTGATGACAAAAAAAAATCTCCACACAAAAAAAGAGAAATAAACAAATCATAGTTAACCTGCGCATTTTCTTCAACTTCAGCTTGATTATAGTCCTTCTGTCTACTGCATAGTAAACCCATATTTTGTTCCAAAACAGATAGCATACAGGGGTGCAAAAATATCAAAATCCCCAAGGCATGTAGCTTCTAAAGAACTCCAAGCTCAATCTTTTTTTTATACCAAATTTGTGCTTTTTTCTGCGATTTTAGAACCCCATTAATACATTTGGGCAAAATGCAGCAAATACTTCACGTATCAGCTCAAAAAATGTAGTTTTTCACAATTACTCAAAGTCGGGATCCTAACATGAGGGATTTGGGAAGATTGAAGATCTTCACTTTTGCTTGGAGTCAGGATCCTAGTATTTAAATGGCATGAAAAATATTTGAGGGAAACAGAGCCAAAAAAATAAGAATTCACATCGAGTAATTGCATATATAGGAGACTGTATTTGAGCAGGAGAAAAGATACAACAACATTCAAGTGTGTTTGAGGGGGGGGGGGGGGGGGTGGTCTTAAACAACTACAAGCCTTTGACCGCATCCCCCCGCAACAACCAAAACTTCCCCAAGCTTATGTAAGAGGCATCATCAGAAGCCAAAAATGCAGCAGCCGCACCCATATCTCCCGGGGTCCCAAGCCTCCTCCTCCTCCGTCACCTCCTCCAACATCTCCTTGCCCACCAGGCCACCACCAGCTTCACCTCCACCACCACCGCCTCCGTCACCACCGGCTTGTCCTCCACCTCCTTCTCTTCCTCCTCCGTCTAGCTGTGATTGTCCACCATCACCTTCTGGTCCCGTTTACCCCTCTCCGCCGCCGATAGATTCCAATTTGTATCCCAACCAAGCTCTGCCGGTGGTTGCGGAAGTGGTTGCCGAGATGAGGAGATAAGAAATTAGAACGAAATTGAAGCGGCTTGGTAATGCCTTTGGAAATAAAAAATAAATTAAATCGTCCTTATAACCGAATAAGTTTTTTGAGTATCCTAAATTATCATTAAGTCTCTAACGACGGCCTTATAACTAATATCCACTTCCTTGAACATAGTAGCTATAAAATTTTCTTAGTATATTTATGGTTTATTATTTTCCCCAAATTAGCAGAAGAAACCGTCGTCTATTCATTTTTGTGTTAATGTCTCTGTTTATTTCTTCCACAATCATGGTCATAGTATATATATACAATACATCCTCTTCCTGTTCCTCTGCCAACTATATATGTTGATTTATCTCCCTTATGAAAACACCACCATCCTTCTTAACAACTTCTTGTTAATACTTCTTTATCATCAACTTGGTACTATCCAAACAATGGTGGCAGGTGGGTAGTATTCTTAGTCAAATGGCCACTGCAGTATTGTGCTCCGGTGAATCAATTTTTAATCATCTTCCCCACACAATGTCGAAGCGCAACCACCGATATTTTTTATCACCTCCTACCACCGTCGACCGCCGGAATATCCATATCTGCCACGGAGCCGTCCGAACACCTTCCTACTCATCTTTTTGATCGATGCCAGCTTATGAACCAAATGAAAAATAGTCGTCTACTATTATCATGTGCACAATCGTATTCGTCCCAAACCGAAACTCTAACCATCAAAGTAACCATTTCTTGGGAGCTACAACCTTCTAGCCGTGGTGTGGAAATGAATTTCGTGGTTGAACAAATATTATACCAAAGGCACTGATGTCTGAAAGAAGCGAAATACTTTTGAATGTGATACATATAAGTGTGGCAGGAGTTGTGTATTTTAGTTGGGTGGGTTTGAGAAAGAAGGTTAGAATCCATGCCGACATGAGTTAACATGGGTATTAAAAAGAATGGAATGTTTGATATATATATATATATATATAGCATTCGTAGTTTGTTTGGTGACGACAAATATATATTTTTATGAGGTAACCGGACACATACAATGATACGATGCACGGATAAATTCTTAGCTCGGACATACGGTGAGTTCAATTTTATTTTTTATAAAAATCAAGTGTATTTTTTTTCAAGTATTTTCAAAGTATTTTAATTTAATATATTATTGATATAGATAAATAATACGTATCTTGTTAAAAATGCTTTTATTAACTTTCTCGACTTAATGATAATAACGTGATAAAAAAAACTTGTACAAATGACCTTGCATGTCCCACCTCGGTGGCATGGTACCGTACTTCCCGCTTCGCTCGGCATGGTATATTGTACTTGTACTTTTCCCGCTTCGGCGGCATGGCTAGTTCCCGCTCCGGCGGCATGGTTTCTCGCTCGTTCTCGTTCTCATTCTCGCTCGATGGGCCCACCGAGGGTTTCGCGATCGGGTTAGGCCGAGCATTGGGCCCGTAACCGCGTTTGTGGGATCCGAGGCAAGTGGACTCTCCGGAAGCCCCAGGAGATTGGGTGTCGGAAGGACGGACTTCACTATAAAAATTTTTAGTTGTAGATATAAGGTGTGTGAAAGGGGAGTCATAAGGCAGAGACAATCGTATTAGCTATATCGATGTCTAGTAAGGGAACTTGATGAATTGACGGATCTCGAATGAGCATGCTCGACTTGAACTTGATATATAAATTTTAAACAATTATATTATTACATAAATACTCGAACAAGATTTCTAGAAAATGTATATTTTGTTACAACATTTTTTTTTAAATATATAACACTCTCGCACATTCTCATACCAGCGTTTTTGTTGACGACTCGTTTTCTTTGTGTTTTTGTTTTGTTTTGTTTTTATTCTATAAATAAAATCAGGTAATGGTTCGAAAGAGATGTAATGAAGATGAAAGTGATGGCCTGGACCTGGATTTAGAACATTCTATGTAAATTATGTTAATTATAATTGTAGTATTTTATTTGATGTAATTTTTATAATTGAAACACTTAGTGAATATTTGTAAATATGATGGTAGTTTTATTGAAATATTTTGAGAATTAAAGTCTAGTTAATGAAGTCGCGGCGAGAGCTTCGCAGCCCCCTCCTAGAATGACCCCAGTGGACCTAGGGGTCGGGAGTAGGGTATTACACCACTGGCCACCAACCCAGCAGATTGACTATATGTTCCAGATCCAGATGCCTTATGGCATAACTCTCGAGCATGGAGTGATGACCTTACATCCTCCAATGATACTGAGTCCTTTCCAACAATAAAGGACTGCACAAAGTTCTCATATGATGCGGCAAAGACACAAGTAGAATCAATGCAAAGATCCTCATCTTCAATCTTCACATCAATATTTCTTAAATCAAGCAATATTGACTCTGTGGTCCGGTCTTTCCAGCTGATTCCCCTTCTTCCTTTGAGGTATCAGTCTATTTCTGTCTCTTCCTTATTATTAATTATTCTTTCTCTCTATTGATTTAGATGCTTTGCAGAGAGACTGTACGGCGGTGAAGGGATTAGGGATTTTGTGGAGAAATGGGGTTGGGGAAATGATTTTTTAATGTAATAAAATAAATGAATATAAAGGTGAGTGGAAAGAGGATTTATTTAGTTTTTAAAAAATTAGTTGATGTGGTATATCTTGGATGACATGTCATGAATTTTGGTCGGAAAAGTTATCTAGTCAGCCATTTCCGGCATATAGGACCATTTTTGCGAAAAAATAACGACTTACGGGATCAATTTTGTAACCGAAGAAAAATCAAGACCAAATTTGTAAAACGTGACCAGTTACAGGACAAAATTTTAATTTAGCCGCGTGTGGTCATATGATGCATAGGAGCGGGAGGTGGAATGGATGAGGGCATAATAGGATTTGTAGTGGTGTTATGAGGTGACATGGACTCAGACGAAGTCATGGGAGAACTATGAGTAGGGCTGTTTGTTGAATAATGTTTGTGACGGGGGACTTCTGACGCAAGTTCAGGTTGAGTATCTAGACTAATATCCATGTCTAAGCTAAGCTTATTTCTGTTATAACAGGATCTGGGGCTGAAGGTTGAACAACGGGTGCAATGGGAATAGAAATCAAGGGAACTGGTGACTCTGAACATGGTTGAGGCTCTACGGATGATGGAAGCCAAGAGTCAAAGACGTGTTGCAAGTGAGCAGATTCAGGCGCCATGTGGGAATTTTGAGGAGACTCACAGGGAAATAAATGCTCATTGAAAACCACATGACGAGAGATAATGAACTGTCGTTTCTGGGGATAGTAACATTTATAACCCTTGTGTTGGAGGCTGTATCCAACAATAATACATGGCACGCTCTTAGGGTCAAATTTGTTTTGTTTGGTGTCCCATGTATAAGGATAACACCGTGTGCCAAACACTCTAAGCACAAAGTAATTGGGATGTTGACCGTGTAAAGTGTAGTGAGGTGTATTGAACTGAAGTGAAGAAGTCGGCAATTGATTCATTAAATATACCCGCCGTTTGAAAAGCTTCTACCCAAAGATAAAGGGGAGTTCTACCGTGAAACGTCATAGTGAGGCCCAATTCGTGGATAGTTCCGTGTCTACGCTCAACTATACCGCATTGTTCGGTGTGTGTGGACACGTAATGTGATGCAATATGCCATTATTTACAAAATGGGTTTGAAGCTTTGAGTTAATAAACTCACCACCTCCGTCAGAATGGAATACTTTAATATCTTTATTAAATTGTCTATTAACATATTTTTCAAAGGCTAAATAAGTAGTAAAAAAACTCGGATTTATAGCGCAATGGAATCAACCAACAATACTTGGAAAAATCATCCACAAAACAAGGACCAATAGACTTAACAAGGACCCCACAAATCACAATGTATGATCTCAAAAGGACTACTACTAACATGTTCAGTTTGTATGAAAGTTAGCTTACTAAAATTCCCTAGTTGACAACTTTCACATAAGTGGTCCATTTTTATTTAACCTATTACATTGATCAATCCTTTGTTTTTAAGCAACTGAACTGAGGTCAACTGAGAATGCCTTAGTCGTTGATGCCAAATCTCAGTCGTACCAGATTTATTCCTACAAGAAAAAAATGTTTGTGGCTTGTTGGAGTAGACATAAAGATCACCCTTGAGACTCCCTGTCATTAGCGGTTGACCTGTGTTTCTTTCCTTAACAAAAAAATTTATTATCAGTGAAATCACAAGTAACTTGATGTTGTTTTGTGAGTTGCCTTTCTGAAAGTAAATTTTTCTTAAGATTTGAAACAAGTAAAACATCTTTAATGCATAGAGACGGGTTGTTTTGTTTGTGATTGAGATCTCCTATACCCATAATAGGTAAGGTTGATACATCACCAATGATTACAGAATCACATTTAGGATAATATCTCAAATTCTCTAGCATACCTGCATCACTTGTCATGTGGTTTGAAGCTCCGGTATCCATTGTCCATTCGGTGTCTGCAATTGAGGTATCAAGTGTTAACCCAGCAAGGGCATGAGGTAACTCAGTAGCTTCTTGTGTTGGTTTGGGCAACCACCAACATATCTTTGCAATGTGACCTTGTACTCTGCAGATTTGGCATTTCTCATTGCGGTACAGCTCCCTTTCTTTCGTAGTCATCCGTCTTTGTCCAGGTGGTGGTGGTTTCCTTTGTTGTAGGTGTTGGTTGTAGTGCCCGAAAGACAATTATATAATTGTTTTAGGACAGAATTAATAATTCATCTTATTATATGCATGTGTGCTTATAATTAAGACACTACTGAAAATCCTAAGTACCTCGTTTATGCAATCACATAACTCAGTGTATGGCTGTACACAAGAGGATTGAGTTAGTGAGTGATGACGGTCAAATTATACCCGTAAAAGTCATCAACGTTGACCTTAAATCGAGATTAATAATGTATATTTCATATTGAATCACTCGTTTATATTTATTATTTAATGTTAAGTGATTATTAATATGATATTGGGTATTTAACTGTTTTTATTATTAAATGGCCGATTTATTGTGCTATAAATGTTTATTTTGTAGATCACGACAAATCGAGGGGATTAATGTCATTCAATCAATGGTCTCAAGATAATAGAGGAAGAAAATCGGAGCATTAAATGAAAGATTAATCAGATCAACACGCAAGCGTGCAGTGGGGAGCAAGATAGACGAGAAAAACGATTAACATGTGCAAAGTTAGGTTCGGTCGACCGAGCCTATAGCTTCGGTCGACCGAGTGGGGTGCTTCGGTTGACCGAGTGTGTCAGCTCGGTCACTTATCGGATTTTTTCATATTTACCTTCTAGATCCTTCATAAGTCGGCAGAAACTCCTATATAAGCAGCAGCTAGGAGAAATTGTAAATCATCCCTTCATTCTTTCTTCAATATTACAATTGATAATATAACTTTGATACAATGTAGAATAATTTGAGGGTTTCCAACAATTTAAGGGCTGCAATATGTAAGCCTTTATTTTCTGTCTTCTTATTTTAAGTAATTAGTCCCCCCCAATTATGCTTTATCGTTTGAGTTGATTATTCATAGCTAGATGATGTAGATCTAGGCTATGACGTTAGGGAGGTGGCGATACCTTGTCTATGAGGATCCCATAACCTACGTCATACACTTAGTTTCTATTCATGAATCTACTTGATTTAATTAATGCGTATCTATGTTAGTTTATATGAATGCTTTACGAATTCATCGTTTAATCCGTTGTGTATGATAAAACGCCGAGAGATACGTTCGTGGGATGTAATCTGGGGGAAAAAGACCATTCGGTCGACCGAGCCCGGCCTATTCGGTCGACCGAGCCCTGTTTTCATCCGTTAAATAGCCACGTCTTTATGGTTAGGTTAACTTAATAGAATTTATTATCTCAGTAGGTATGGCTATGGCTACGTTACTCGCTTAGTTTAATTAAAATGTGTAAAAAGGAAATACCAATATAAAACTCTTAGGTAGGCTTATGAATTGCTCTTCACGGACGTTCAACGTTATCTAGGTAAGTTTATATTTGGGGATTGCTAGCACCTGATTATACATACATCGTAGATTAGCATGAGACTATAACTTGGTAATTGCTAGTTGGACGAGAGTTTGAGTAATCGCTTAGGAAGTACGCCTAACCATAGGAATGTTGCCTAGACGAGGTGTACGGTCAATATCGGCATCCTTAGAGTCGTAAGCGTGTGAGTTATATGAGATGGAGGCACTTAAAAGGCGAAGTCACGTAACAATATCACAGTGATCTAGTGACCTACCGGTGCTAAGTCAAGTTAAAGAGGATGACTCCCGTAGCCAATCTAAGATAGATACAAACGGATTGACGAGTTAATAAGTTCGCTTATTATATAAATTATCTAGGTCCAAACGATAAAGACTATAATTGGGGAGGTTAATTACGTTGTGTCGAGTCGTGTCTTTACCTTTCTTGTCTTATGTTGGTCGTAGACCGCCTCTATGTCCTTGAAATGTTTAATTAATTGTTTTTATATAAGATGATCCACAATTGGTTCCCTGTGGGATCGACCTTGATTCACTATAGCTATACTACGATGGGCCTAGTCCTCTTGCTAGTATTGGTTTATGGTGGTCAAGTATATTATAACCTGATTGACCCCGATCAAGTTTTTGGCGCCGTTGCCGGGGAACCAACGGTCAATTTTATATATAAATAATTTTCTTATTCTTGTCAAGTTTTCTGTTTTTGAGTCTGTTTTTGAGTCCCTCTGGTTGTCTGCTCTGTGTAAAAAATTCCAGAATCTGAAACAGCTGGTTTCGCTCCCAGCGAGAATGCCTCTCGTTGCCAGCGAGCCTGGTTCTATTTTCTGGGACTTCGTGTGTCTGTTTTTCCCCGTATGTTTAATCCGTAAGTCTGATAGCAGCATGGGAGACCATGTTAAAATCAGTCTACGGTCTGTTTTGTTTTTCTTCTGTTTGCAGAAACCAGGGAAGCAGTAATCCGAGTCAGTAATTTTTCAAGGGCGCTGAGAATATAACCCAGCAACATGCGGAATTACTACTCTACGATGGGAAAAGCGATTGAAGAAATACCATTAAAGCACCAAGATGGCTCCGAAAAGAATAATATATATTTTAAGGCTTAGATTCTTCGTGGTACAATGTTGAAGGCAAGGTACTACCTTTTTTTTGCTTATGTTTTACTACCTTTTGGTTTTTTGAGCATAAGTTAGCATATACATGAACCTTCGTATGAATCTTAGCCCGGAGTTGGTTTGTAAGAATAATTTTATTAGTGTCGAAGGTTTTGCCCCATATCAGTCTCATCTAGAGGGTGTAAGAAAACATGTAGTCGTTGAAAGGAAGTAGTGAAAAAAAGAGTTCCTCGTAGTTCTGTTAAAATCTCATTTTCCTATGCATGAGATTGCTTCTACTGGCCAGGGGAGCAACAAATTGTGTAGTTTAAGCATTCACAATCTAAAGAAGACGTTGAGTTTTGAGAGAACACAATCTTCTGCTTTCGTTGAGTTTTATGGTGATGGCTTCTCGGTGAACCCACCTTAAACAAAAACGAGATTACGCTTTGGGTGACAATTTAGAAATCGGAAACTCTTAGTACATGGGTTCAGAAATGGTCTAACCATGGCTGGGCGAGTTCAACCGAGCTTCGGCTCAATCGACTCCCCTCCACGTGTGATGTATGTTACAGCAGTTCAACAAGACTTAGCATAGCCGATAAGCCTTTGGGCTAAACGGGGCTTAATCTTGACGGATTGGCCTGAACTGTCACATATGTTCCAACGAATAAGACGGCGTAGGCTTGCCTACATAACCGACCTTATTCGGAGTACTTTGATTCATTGTTTCTTATTGTCAAGGCCAAAACCGTAATTTAACCGAGTTTCTTAGAATTCACTAATTCCTAAAACGAGAGACGAGGTAAGAGCTTTGGATAAATGGTATGGATAAATGTCATTTCCTAGGTCTCACAACCAAGGGAAGGGTATTAATCCGCAAAAGCAACATGCCCACCTCTTATAGTGCGCAAAGGGTCAAAATCTTGCGATCCAAGGATGATGACTGACAAGGATAATTTTTTGGAACGTTGTCTCGGGTTTTATCTAAGGAAAACAACAAGTAATAAAATTTATAACCCGGTATACCCCAAGTGTAGGGATCGTAGTAAAGTGATTATACCGGGGTCGATCTCAGGGAACTGACAGTTGTGATTCCTAGTTTTTATTTATCTAACTATGTCACGATTATTAAACTAAAAAGAAACAAGAAAATAAACTAACAAGAATGTAAAGTGGACGGAAGAACAAGTTCTAAAGCCAGGGAAAACAGGGTTGCGAACCAATTAACTAAATCTAAACCTAATTATGCAATAAATCTAACTAAGCTAAACAATTCAAATTCAAGGGATTAAATCAAGTTATAACGAACGAACAAGCAATTGATCCACCTATCCTATCAACATTCAATTCCAATTCGGATTATTTCGTGATCTCTACTCAAGTCGTGATTCACCTACTCGAAGGCATAAACTCCTACTCCCGTAGACAAGTTCATTTTCTAATCTTTTATCTTTCGATGTTAAAGATTACGTCTTTCTAACCTAGGCGTGAAATCTTTCAATTTCTAATCTAGAAAATCAATCTAATAACTTTCGTTTTATTTAGATCAAAGATCCAATCTTTTATCATGGTGATCTAAGGTTGACACGACTCTCATCATATAAACAATCATCAAAGCAAGCATCTTTCGATTAAACATGCAATAAAACATACAAAACATGATAAAAGAAACGAGCTTAAAATAGAACTCACAAAATAATCACGAACGAGAAATCAACTATTGAATTGGACGGCTTCACAACGCTTGTTCAAGAGGATTTAGCCTCTTAGCATCTTCTTGATAACTCGAATTGATGAATAAAAGTACATGAAATTATCTAATCTAATCTAGAAGTTTAAGTGCATAAAACTAGAGAAAAATTGAAGGAAAACGCAGCCAAGCTGCCCCTAGGGTTTAGGGTTCGAATAATGTCGGATTGTTGTTCTTGTGTGCGTAAATAGGCGTATTTATAGAGGATTAAGTCGGTTCGGGCCGAGTCGGCGGACGGACGAGCGTTCGTTCGGTGGACGCTCGTTCACTTCCTTGAACTCTCCTCAGACGCGCGTTCGGCCTCAGTTCAAACTCTCTGAATCAATCTTAGCACCTTGGACGCTCGTTCGAGACTTCAGACGCTCGTTTGGTCTGGACGGAGCATGGACGTTCGTTCAACATGACTTGAATGCTATTTTTGCATGTTTATCTCTTTTTCTTCTCTCCACTCGATCATTATCTCTTCCTTAAATCTTTATAGCTCGAAATTTATCTCTTTTGATCATCATTTGAGCACAATAAACAAACCTGTAACACATGGAAACATCGCAAACTGTAATAATATTCAAATAATCATATTTTAACCATGAAATCACATAAATATATCGATATTGCGATTAAGCCGTGATGATACGGAACCTGACACGGTCCCATTATCCCCGGTCAACTCGTCTGAGGACATAAGTCAAACTCTTTCCCTGAGCATAAGCGCGCGACGTCGCCAACTTGATGGCCATCCCGCCATCCTCATAAGCATAAGGGGGCCGCCCCGCAGCACTGCGGGCCCCTTCCTATGAGAATATCAGTTAATGGAAAGTTCATAAGCTTAGATAGAATGCGAGGCCAACTGCCATCTGTCGGGCATCGGCGCCGCAAGCACGAGTAGTCTTTTACAGCTTTATCCTTTCCCTATAAATACCCCCACTGTGACATTAATGATAAGAAGGTAACTTCAAGATGGCCGTTTGGCTAACTTCAAGATGGCCGCTAAGCAACACCACGATAAGAAGGTACGCCACCATTTTTTCAAGGCAGGAGATTTCGTATTAATTAAATGTGAAGCCGCCGGCCGCAAACCCAAAAAGTTAGACAAAGAATTGGGAGGGACCCCTTCGGATCTCTCGCGAGCTAAAGAAGGGGACATATTATCTCAAAGACAGAATGGCCGTGAATATGAGAATACTTGGCACGCCGACAACCTCAAGAGATATTACATGTAGTCCTCTCGTTTTTTGGAAGTTTTTGTTCCTTGTGTATATATTTTTCTTCCTTTTTGCAAAAAAAAAAAAAAAAAAAAAAAAAAAAAAAAAGGGAGTAGGGGACCGTGCCCGCCGCCGCCCGACCCCGCGCACGTGCTTGTGTATTTTTGGGTTAGCAAAAACAAAAACAACTCAAAATACCAAAGCAGAGAACAAAGGCATAAAACGAAATGGCCATGCAGCGGCCCCAATGTGCACAGAAGGAAAAGGATCAAAGTTAACAGGGTGGCGAGCCCCACATCAGCCGGAAACAAAAGTTAATATTACAAACCAATAACAAAGTTTCGTCAATAACAAAAGGAGAATCAAACGCTTCCGGAATCAAGGCCGCCTTGCGAATCTCCCGGCCGCGCCCTCCTCACCACCCGGAGCCGCCCGATCCCCCTCTGTATTGGCCCCATCCAAGATCGCCTGCACGAGTGATCGCATGTTCTCTTTTGCTGCCGCTGGAAATACCGCCGCCTGTAAACCATCAACCCTACATCGCTCGCGGTATTCCGCGATCTCCTCCTCGGAGTATGGAACCACGGGATGATATTGAAGGAGCTCGGCACTGAAGGAATTCTCCTGAGTCCACGCCGCCATATCATGTAAGCTGGGGACCCTCTGCTGGTGCATCGACCTACAGACACACCTCGCCATATGATAGCAGCCTTGGTCATAATTGTCACCCGCATCCTTCCAATATTCGGCGCCGTCCTTATATTCGGCAAGGGCGGCCTCGATTTTGGCCTGGACATCCGAGGCAAGGTCCTCGGCCCTTTTGATAGCTTCCTCGCCTTTCCGACGGGCATCCTCGCTTCCTTAGCGGCATCGGCGCCGACAAAGATCCTCGGCGGCTTTTCAACTTTTGCTCACGGCACCCGGGCGGCTTCGACCTTCTTGCGATGATTCTTCTCATGAGTAACTTGGCGCTCCAACTCCGCTATCTTGTCCGCCCGTGTCTTTTCTTTAGCGGTATATAGAGCCTTGGCGTCGCCAACTTTGGCCTCCGTGTCCTTCATCGTCCGCACCAACTCCCCGGTTCTCCCGCGCCTTCTTCGCCGCTCGTCGCTCGTTCGTCGTTCGCTCTCCACCAACTTCTCAACAAGTATCTAAAGCGGCAAGCATGCAACGCGAGACCTAAAAAAGACACGTAAGCACTTGGAAAATAAAAGGAAATTCGTGCGAGGAAACATATTTACCTTATGCGCCGACATCCCGTACTCGGCGACGGCGCCCCTCATAGCCTCGCGGGGATCAATAGAGTTGTTGCCGATGTTGGCATGAGCAATCCTTTTATCACTCCGGTCCCCACGGATAGGCGAGCCTCGCGCTCCATTTTCCGGTAAGTACACAGGGAAGAGGAGGAACCGCCGACGTAGCCGACTCCATCATCACACCCCGGTCGGGCGATGATTGATCGGCGCGAAAGCCTCGTCAAAATATAAAGGAATGTCGCGCCGCCGAAGCTTCTTGCCGTGCGCGCTCCCGCGGCACGAATTCATAAACAAAAGGTTGAGAGGGGGAGAGTCAAGACCCTCTAGGTCGACAACCTCGATGGCGCATCCACTCTTGGTCTTTTCCGGGAAAGCGGGGACGTCTTCAAGAACATCTTCAAACTCTACCGGCCGCTACCGGGCGGTGCTCGCAGCCTTCACCGGCGGGGGGCGGACATCTTCGTAATCGCTCCGGCGATCGCAATGCCGAGGAAGTCCCCGCCTCGTACGCCGTACCCGCCGCAAAGAACGGTCACTCCCCGATTGATCCCCACATGAACAAGCCGGTATGATCACGGGATCTGCCCTAGCTAACGCTTCCTCCCGCGTCTTCCTCGCGGCATTAGCAGCGGCAACATTAGCGCTCCTGCGAAGACCGGATGCCGGCATCACTGAAAAAAGAAAAACAAAAGAGGAAGCAATCAGAAATGTACAAGTCAAAAAAAAAAAAAAAAAAAAAAAGGGAGTAGGGGGACTGTGCCCAGCGCCGCCCCGACCCCGCGCACAGGCTTGTGTATTTTTGGGTTACCAAAAACAAAAATAAAGAAATGGTTTTACCCTGGCGGCTCGACCAATCACCGCCACACTCTTCGCATTGCGTCGAAAAGTTCCTACCCAAGTGGCACTCGCCGACCCAGTCAGGATCACTAAGCTCCACAGCCGGCGGGGGAATGTTCACGACAGGCAAAATCCCCGACTCCAAACAGCCCGGGATCCCCGCCATCCTCGCGCTACCCCGGCCTTTACGTTCGTCAACATCCGAACGCCGATCATGCGGACCCGTGCGGATATCCGTCCGCGAGCTTATCAAGGCCACAATCGCCTCTACTTCTTCGACTTGCGAGAGGAACCACTCGCCTTTGAGCCACTTGGAGTCTAGTCCCCGTGCAGCCCGACTCCCAAAATGCGGGAATGGCCATCCGACCCCGGATTGCACGCGCATCACTCTTTGGCTCCGCTTGTAGATTTTGTTGTCGGCGGGGTAAAAAGGGCGAGGCCTCCCCTCACGCGCCCTCACGCTCACCCGACCCGGAGTTTGGGTGCCGACGAAATCATGGAACTCCCTAAACAGCCCAAGGAGGGCTCAATTCCATTAAGGCGGCAGTCGCAATAAACGCCGCCAGGGCCCTAACAAAGATTAGGGTGAAAGTCCGCCGGCAAGGCTTCCAAAGAAATACATCACCTCCACCAAAAAAGGATCGAAAGGGGGCCCGAACCCCGCCAGGAAATTGTCGAAAGGAACATACAACCGGTCCCCGGTGAGCGCCCACAAGTATAATCATACCGTCGGCCGTCCATGCACGGACAAAAATGATAGTCGTCGGAAAGCCGGTATCGGGCGCGGATAGCGGTGTTAAAGTCGCGCCGCGGTCAACAAAGATCTCCATTCTACATCGGCGGCGCGATGCATGGCCTTCGCCTGCCACCCTCTTCCAAAGACTCCGCAGCCTTCAAGCCGATCTGGATTTTCCCCCTCTGCGGGGCGGAGCTAGCAGGTTTGGGTGCCCCCACGGCTGTCCCCCTTCGCCTTTGCGGCTTTGGGGCGGACGCCGTCTGAATCCTTTCACCGGCGGTCTTAGGAATTCGCTCTCTGGGAGCTAAGTGCTGCAAGGATTCAGAAAGCACCGAGTGCCCCTCGTTATAAGTAGCCTTTGGGCCTCGCCAGTCGCAGGACGCGAGTCCTCTTCGTCAGAATGGGAAGATGAAACCTCGCCGCCGCCATTTCCTCGGCCCCGCCATCCCCATAACTAAATTCCTCTTTATCGCCGTCGTCCCCGCCGAGCGACATGCCGCAAAATGAAGAGAGGTGGATCAACGCTTCGTTCGGTCGACACCGCCCCCCCCCCCCCCCATTTCCGCGCAAGCCAAACAAAGACAGGGGGCAACGGGGTCATAAAGAAATACTACACGGAAAAATTGAAAATTGCACCCTAATCCCTGAGGGCTTCAAATTCACAAAAGAAGGGTTTAGGCATACGGATTCTATCACCGGTTAGAAAACCTCAAAAATCCGAATATCTACGGGACAAAAAAGAATACTTATGATCTATACAAAGCCAAGAATCAACCACAAAAAGACGATCAACAAAGAAAAACCCGTGTTAGATCGGATAAAGATGGTACCTTTATGATCCGGATGGCGTAAAATTGGGAAGACAAGGATGATCGCTCCGATCGCCGAAAAGGCTCACTCCGATGAAGTTCAAACACAAATTCAAATTTCGAATTCGGAAACTTGGTTCTAAATCACCACAGATGCTCTTGATTTCGGCTTGATCACTCGGGAATTTTGGAGGAGGTTTTCGAAAAAGTGGCAAAAAGAGGGCAACACCCCCTTAAATAGACAGCATTCAACCAACCAAATGGCCGTGATTATCTTCATCCAACGGTTCGGGTTTACGCGGGAAAGCGAAAAGTTTCGTAATCCGACACGACGCTTTGAAATTTGAAGTTTGCGTAAAAAACGAAAAGCCATCATTACCACCGTCACGTCCCGCGGCGAAACGTCACCTTGTCGAACCGAAAGGACGCCACATTTAATGATACGCAGCGTTCGCAGCCCCATTTGTATTGCTCCACGTGGCACGCCACCCGTAATAGCTCGCTTGTACGCTTTTCGCTCTCGCTAACACAAATGACTTCGCCATCTCGCCCGGGATCGCGTAAAATGATAACTCCCGTAAACTCAACATGTCGACCTCGGTCGACCAACGAGCACGGACGATTTACATCGCAAGCTCTCAAGCCGCGCCGCAGCCGACTGCAACGCCTCCTCGCGGCATATCCGGATCGCTCTATGATGTGCACCTCAACATGTCGACCTCGGTCGACCAACGAGCACGGACGATTTACATCGCAAGCTCTCAAGCCGCGCCGCGGCCGACCGCAACGCTCCTCGCGGCATATCCGGATCGCTCTATGCCGTGCACCTCAACATGTCGACCTCGGTCGACCAACGAGCACGGACGATTTACATCGCAAGCTCTCAAGCCGCGGCCGCGCGCGACGCACAACGCCTCCTCGCGGCATATCCGGATCGCTCTATGCGTCGTGCACCTCAACATGTCGACCTCGGTCGACCAACGAGCACGGACGATTTACATCGCAAGCTCTCAAGCCGCGCCGCAGCCGACCGCAACAGCTCCTCGCGGCATATCCGGATCGCTCTATGCCGTGCACCTCAAATCGCAACCGCAGTGTCATCGCATCTCCCCGCCGCGTCCACAAACCGTCGTGTATCCCAACGGATGGAACGGTTCAAAAGCCATCATTGGTGGTCTTCCCGAGTTTTAGCCGTGTTTAATAGGGCTACTTTGACTAGGGACTATTCTCGGACGAAAAATAGCCCATGATTACCCACCATAAATAACCGTCCCTTCGAATGCTCATAATGACGGTAAACCTCTCGTATAACCATCATTACGCCGGTCATTATGATCGTGCTCTCTTCGTATAGCCGTCGTTCGTCTCGTCCACCATTATGGTAATCCATGCCAAACACGCCACCTCCCTCTATAAAAGCCAGCCATTTCACCGCCTCCTCCACGATGCTTCTTCTCCCATTCGAATCACTCGTTTCTTCCTTACAAAATCCCGTAAAAACAAGAATGTCTCGCCGGATAATGTTGAATACGAATTTACGGAGGATTACAAAGGCAACGAGCATCTGGAATCCAGCTTGCACTTCCTCCATAACCCTTCAGGGGAAGGACAACCCCCAATTTCAATACCACTAGTGGAAATGGAACAGAATCTTGATACCGCTGCCGCCTTCTTGCTGCCCGAGATTGCGGAGTTAGAGCGTGAGGAGGAAGCCGAGATAAGTGAATCCGCAGTCCCGCGGGCTCACGTGAGGATCGAGGTATTCATCGGCGATCGGATCCACGACCGCACAAAGCAAGCTATTCAAAAAGTTTGTGCGTCTAGTCCGGAATGGAAACTGCCAGGGGGGGCATGGTCGACGTTGTCTGGGAAGAATGGCAAAGCGTCTTTCACCAGAATTGGGCCCCTTACAATCACCGAGTCCGCAAGCTGAGATCCAAGATGAGAGAGGCTCGCTTCCTATATGAGGGGAAGACGACCCGGTAGGCCGCCGGATGAGAGAAGATCGCTTCCTATATCCGAAAAGGGGCGGCCCGGTAGGTCGATCCCTTGTTGCTTGCGACCGACCGCGAACTACCGAGCGCGACGACGACTCCGCATCACCACTAACGTGTACTAGGAGGAGGAAACCCGCTTGTAGTGATTGGCAAGCCTTTCGTATAGCTTCAACTTCACGAAGCGCTCGCGGGATATGTTGCATCAACTTCATGTCGCAACCCCGCCTCGCCTCGAAGGAGCGGTCTTGAGATTTCGATACAAACAGAGAGTACTCTTTTCCCTTGCTTAAGATTTTTTCCCACCGGGTTTTTCTTAAGAAAGGTTTTGATGAGGCTCTACGAGTTTGTATCCCTAATCCCGAGTCCGCTCAACTTTTGTCTTCCAAGAGTGTTCGACAACGGAGACTCCTCGACCAAGATACTACTCTACGCCGCAACAAATTTCCGCCGCGAGTAGGGGGCCATTGATGATACGGAACCCGACACGGTCCCATTATCCCCGGTCAACTCGTCCGAGGACATAAGTCAAACTCTTTCTCCCGAGCATAAGCGCGCGACGTCGCCAACTTGATGGCCATCCCGCCATCCTCATAAGCATAAGGGGGCCGCCCCGCAAAGACCGCGGGCCCCTTCCTATGAGAATATCGCTTAATGGAAAGTTCATAAGCTTAGATAGAATGCGAGGCCAACTGCCATCTGTCGGGCATCGGCGCCGCTAGCACGAGTAGTCTTTTACAGCTTTATCCTTTCCCTATAAATACCCCCACTGTGACATTAATGAATATATAGAACAACTTTTGCACATTTATTTCTATCAGCACTGTTCTCTCTCTCTCTCTCATATTTATTTCATATTACCACCGCGGGCTCATCACCAACATCGATAAACGCCACCGTCCGACGGCGATAACCTCATTGATCGGAGCACCACGAAGAGGCCAGATATCCCACGTCCAAGTCTTCCTTCCAAACTACCTGACGGAAACGGATCACGTCAAGCCGTCAAAAATATCGTTTGCTCAATATTTTAATATAAAGACCAATTATTATGCAAATTATACAATATAGAGGGAAAAACATCGTAAAATTTATCCTTATAATTCATAGATTTTCACCCTTAACAAACGTCGAGCTGAGGACTTTAAACTCAGAACTACTTCTTTAAAACCCTTAGGATTTCTTTTTAGGATTTTAGGTTTTTCTTTCTTTGAGTCCAATAAGAGTAACGTGACATATGTTGAGGTTTTTTATTTTGCCATGTTCTGATGGCCATTGGGCTAAGGATGTGCAAAACTTTTTTACTCGATATAGGCCACGTGAAATAGAGTTCCCTAGGAGAGTCAGAAAATTGCTAAAGAAAAGGAAATTTAGCAATCCACCTTAAGATGGAGGCATTAAGAGAGCTTGAAAATTACTGAAAATGTAACAGAGAATGATTGGTGCGAACAAGAACAATTTTGGTCAACTTCCAAAACCTTTTAGAATGGTGATCCGAGTGAAAATCCAAAGTGATGTGCAATTCATTCTGCAATTATCCTTATCTTTTCCTTTACACTTTTTCACCTTCAAACTTTTCGATCCTCTCACCAATCTGCCCCGAAAGTTCACATTTCTAACCATTCTTTCATCGCCTCTCTTTCTTTCCATCCGTTTCACTCCCACCCAATCCCATTCCCTTAAATAATACCCACCCAAGACACAATTTCTTACCCACCCTTTATCTTTTCTTACCATCCCTATATATCTTTTTCTAAACCCATCATACTCTCAACCTCCATTTTGTTTACAAAATACCTTTGTGTTGCGGAATTTGAAATATTGCTAAGCTTTAATGATTATTTTTTATCATTTTGATTTTCATGATCCTAGTTGGGGTAAGTGTAGCTCTGAACCTAGTTAGATTTTAAAGGTTTTTGGTTCGATCAAAGTACAACTTATCTTTCTACCGGAAGTTTTAACTTTCGCATTTTTTCCGTTTATTCCGGCATTTCTAGATGATAAGTTTTGTTCTACATTATCACACCGATCAGACCTTGTTGATGACGATTATGACTTTTACGTGATACATTGGGTTATTAGTAATTTCGAGGAGTAGCTACATCTCCCTAAGTTGTTGATATCCAATGCAAGCGAGAGTTTCTGCGTTAAGTATTTGAATTTATCTTTAGCCAATCGGTCGCATTCAATCTGTTATACCTTACCAAGTTTCTCTTTTATACTGGACTGAATACATAATGAGCCAGTCCACCTCGTGTTTTCCCACATGGGGTTGTGCTTGTTGATCTTTGTATTATCCACCCGGTTTTTAGATGAAGACCACCATCTTTAGTTGCTTGTTCATTTTTCTTTCTATTTAGTATTTTTCTTTTTGGTTTCCCTTGTCATTGGTTGTATAAAATAAAGTGGCTTAAAATGTTTTTCGGTATTCATACCTAATTACTGCCACATTATTCTATAACTTCCATAGACATGGTGTTATTAACGGTTTCGTGGAGTTTGTCTCGCTTATACGTGTTTTCACTTGCTTCTCCACAACGTGCTGACATTTACTCCGATATTGTTCCTTTACTTGAGAGCCGTTTCCAGAGCTAAGTCTTTTTCTTAAATTCTCATTTATTTTTGTCATCGAGGACAATGCCATGTTTAAGTGGGGGGTAGGAGACTTAGCTATGTTATGTTTGAAATTTGAATGAAACGGTAGAAAAATTGAAAATTTGAAAATTTGAATACATACCATATTATTTATCTCGTACCCTTAGAATTGTGAGTTCCTAGCTAAGAATTGATAATAAATAAACCAAGTTTCATGAGTATGTGATCATTTTATACTTATGTTAAGTAAATTTAAGGATATTTATGCCCGTTTTTGCGAGTAGTTATTTATTATTCAATTACTCAAATTTGTGAATCGAGTATACCGCACGAATCATAATAACTGACGAATATTGTGTACATTGCATAGATGATTGGTTATGTAAACTTAGTGTCAATATCTCTCGGCTGATGTATTCTGATATTCTTGCCAACAAAAGCGGAGTAATAAGCTTGAGACGTACCCGTGTTTGACAATGCGTTAAAACACTTGGGCTTGTAGTAACATTACCAAAGTAGCCCCGCGCTTGTGGTAATATTCGATGCTATACATGATCTAAGATAGGGGATACTCTAAAAAGTTTTCTTCCTTGAGATTGATAGTATTTGAAAAATATGAAGATATGGAAAAAAAAATATTCAACTCTTTAAGAGGCTTTGAGTAGTACTCGGTCTCCAAGTCCAAAAACCCTATAGATACGCTCTTGCTTATTATTCTAGTGCTTTAACCATTGCGAGGTAAGAAGTGGGAATGCTGATGTTGGTAGGTTGAGATTGCGAAGTTAGCATAAACTCTAATCTTGCCACGAATATATAAAACTAAATGCACATGCACACATCACTTCGATTCATAGTAAGTAGTGAATAATGGATATCTTATGAGCATGACTAGTATGAGTTGACTTGAGTTTCTTGTGTAAGTATGATTTGACCATAGAAAGTGTTGTCTTGGGGAATGACTTATTGATGTTTTGTTCGGGACGATCAAAGTCTAAGTGGGGGGTAGTTGATGACGGTCAAATTATACCCGTAAAAGTCATCAACGTTGACCTTAAATCGAGATTAATAATTTATATTTCATATTGAATCACTCGTTTATATTTATTATTTAATGTTAAGTGATTATTAATATGATATTGGGTATTTAACTGTTTTTATTATTAAAAGGCCGATTTATTGTGCTATAAATGTTTATTTTGTAGATCACGACAAATCGAGGGGATTAATGTCATTCAATCAATGGTCTCAAGATAATAGAGGAAGAAAATCGGAGCATTAAATGAAAGATTAATCAGATCAACACGCAAGCGTGCAGTGGGGAGCAAGATAGACGAGAAAAACGATTAACATGTGCAATGTTAGGTTCGGTCGACCGAGCCTATAGCTTCGGTCGACCGAGTGGGGTGCTTCGGTTGACCGAGTGTGTCAGCTCGGTCACTTATCGGATTTTTTCATATTTACCTTATAGATCCTTCATAAGTCGGCAGAAACTCCTATATAAGCAGCAGCTACGAGAAATTGTAAATCATCCCTTCATTCTTTCTTCAATATTACAATTGATAATATAACTTTGATACAATGTAGAATAATTTGAGGGTTTCCAGCAATTTAAGGGCTGCAATATGTAAGCCTTTATTTTCTGTCTTCTTAATTATTTTAAGTAATTAGTCCCCCCCCAATTATGCTTTATCGTTTGAGTTGATTATTCATAGCTAGATGATGTAGATCTAGGCTATGACGTTAGGGAGGTGGCGATACCTTGTCTATGAGGATCCCATAACCTACGTCATACACTTAGTTTCTATTCATGAATCTACTTGATTTAATTAATGCGTATCTATGTTAGTTTATATGAATGTTTTACGAATTACTGTTTAATCCGTTGCGTATGATGAAACGCTGAGAGATACGTTCAGGGATGTAATCTGGGGGAAAAAGACCATTCGGTCGACCGAGCCCAGCTATTCGGTCGACCGAGCCCTGTTTTCATCCGTTAAATAGCCACGTCTTTATGGTTAGGTTAACTTAATAGAATTTATTATCTCAGTAGGTATGGTTATGGCTACGTTACTCGCTTAGTTTAATTAAAATGTGTAAAAAGGAAATACCAATATAAAACTCTTAGGTAGGCTTATGAATTGCTCTTCACGGACGTTCAACGTTATCTAGGTAAGTTTATATTTGGGGATTGCTAGCACCTGATTATACATACATCGTAGATTAGCATGAGACTATAACTTGGTAATTGCTAGTTGGACGAGAGTTTGAGTAATCGCTTAGAAGTACGCCTAACCATAGGAATGTTGCCTAGACGAGGTGTACGGTCAATATCGGCATCCTTAGAGTCGTAAGCGTGTGAGTTATATGAGATGGAGGCACTTAAAAGGCGAAGTCACGTAACAATATCACAGTGATCTAATGACCTACCGGTGCTAAGTCAAGTTAAAGAGGATGACTCCCGTAGCCAATCTAAGATAGATACAAACGGATTGACAGTTAATAAGTTCAGTTTATTATATAAATTATCTAGGTCCAAACGATAAAGACTATAATTGGGGAGGTTAATTACGTTGTGTCGAGTCGTGTCTTTACCTTTCTTGTCTTATGTTGGTCGTAGACCGCCTCTATGTCCTTGACATGTTTAATTAATTGTTTGTATATAAGATGATCCACAATTGGTTCCCTGTGGGATCGACCTTGATTCACTATAGCTATACTACGATGGGCCTAGTCTTCTTCCTAGTATTGGTTTATGGTGGTCAAGTATATTATAACCTGATTGACCCCGATCAGTGAGATGTACTTAAAATTAACTTAGACCGTAGCGTTGATTAATCTGAGTACGGGTCTCATGATTAATATGCTAATAATGCGCCCAGAACACTTTACGGTGTGACAGCCTTATCCGTACGGTCGGTAATAGGGTACCCAATGTGGGGCATTTATATATGATGATAATCATATAGGGCGGACCGATTTGATTTGAGTTCTCGATATAATTCCGTAATTGAGAGGTCTTATCGAATCACAAGATGATCATATATGGATTAATCTCAATCCTGAGGTGATCACAGACGACTGCTTAGACTTGGGTAGGTTTGATGTGTTAGTAAGGATCACTTCGTAGTATGTGGTCCAACACTTCTCGTTGGCTCTATTCTAGAATGAGTGAGTGGTCCGTGTTATCACGTATATGGAATCCATTCCTTCCCTCGGGAAGTAGACGAGACGCTTCCCTTATTTGTTGACCCTAAAACGATTGATCGGCCGAGTTCATATCATATTGAATATGAACTAATTGATCACTAGGGGTTAATGGTAAATAAGGATAATATGTTTCGAGAAGGGTTTACGGAAATATCCCGAATCGAAGTGAACGACCTATGGAGGATTTATCGGTATGTAATGATTATATCGTTGGACGCTTTCGACTCATAAATTGAGTGTAAGTTATCTATATTCGATAGAGTTCAGTTTCGGGTTTATGGTGGTGTAATCCCGGAATTAATAGGTTGGATATAATTATTCTGTCTGACGAATAATTTTATCTAATTTATTGTAGCTACTGAATATTGGTCCATAGTCCCCGACGTGGCTCCCAAAATAGCATAATTGGATTTTTCGTCGTTTCACCTCAATTATAATTAAATAGTGGATTGGAATGTTTAATTTGATATATGGATTAATTGTTTAGTGGGACTAGATAATTAAATACACAGAAAAAAAAAATCGTGGACTCGGCCCAAGGTGTGGAAAAAATGCGTGTGGACCTTTTTATTTAATATAGGTGGCGCATTTTTATTAACTAATTGTCAAGGAATTAGTTTTCTTGGATAATTATTTAATGTGTGATTTATCTTTTATTTGTTAATTGATAATTCATGGAATATTAGATAATAATATGATTTGTTTAGGATAATCATTTTATTTATCTTTTATTTGGAATAAAGGATTAATCTAATAATTATCTCTTAATTATTTAATCCTTGGAGGTTATGTTTTACTCTCCTATATAAAGAGAGCTCCCAAGCCTTTTAACATACACTTTAACACGTCATATTGGAAGAAAATAGCTTAGAATTTTCGGCTATCTTTCTTCGGGTTTCGAGTATCAAGGAGGTCCGGAGGCGGGAAACACCATCCACCTGGTGTTGCTGGGAGACACACGTTGGAAGGCTGTGGCTTCTCAACTTGCGTGGATACTACTTTTGATCTTGGAGTTAAGCACCATAAAAAGGTAAAAATCCAAACTTCCTTGTAGTTTGATCTTTAATTTATGTTCTTTGTTTCGTTTAGATCCAGATCCGATACTTCCGCTGCGTAATCGGGTCAATCCATGATTGATCCGAAGATATTACATCTAACAAGTGGTATCAGAGCCTTTGATCTAACGATCAAAGTATATGAATTTTATATCTTGGACTGGAAAAGCATGTTTTAGGTGTTTTTATTTCGTTTTTTTGTAAAATTCAAAATTTATCATGATGCATGCTTGTGATTGTTGTGGTTGAAGAGATGGATTGGGTTGGTATTGTTTACCCATAGATATATTTTGTAGCTCCTTTGTTTAGTAACAATTGAGCATAGGATTTGTATCTTTAATTATGCAATTTTCGAAATTCCATGAAAAAGTAGCATCTTTTATTGTAATTTTGTTATTCCGGGCTCGATATATGAAGATCTTGCTGAAAAGATGAGGATCAAGGCGAAACCCGAGGTATGAACGAGGAGAAACGGTTAAAAACCTGTTTTTTTTTTAAAAAAATCTGCTACAGGACTTTCTGCGACGCTGAAAAGCGTCGCTATAAGTCTGTTTGTTAGAAATTTGCATGCGGCTAGGGTTTCTTTTGGCGGCTGTCAATATTTTTTTTATTGTTAAGTTTTTTTGTATAACATCTGCCGTATGGCAGAAAAAAAAAAAAAAAAAAAAGGAAATAATTTAAAAACAGCCGACAATATCAAAAAAAATAAAATAAAATAAAATAAAAAAAATTAATTTTTACAGCCGCATTTAATAAAAACAAACAAAAAAAATATTAAAAAGGTTTTATTTAATTATAATAAATTGGTTTTATTTAATTAAAAAGTCTTTCTCCTCTCGGGTGTTCGTGGTTCGTGATCCGGCTGTTCGAGTTCAAGATTCGAAGATCAAGACTCGAAGACATAGATTAAGTTTGACTTTTCCCTAGAAAATAGTTAGTCGGGGGTACCAACGATCCATTTCGGTGTTTACTTTTCGGTATAATTTTGTGTTTGATCAAGATTACGTGCTTAAAACCGGAAAATTTTCATGACTTGCATCTTCATGATTTCACTCCAATGCATACACGTAGTTTTTTAATTTCGAATTAAAATAGACGTGTATAACTCGAATAATTAGTATGAATGCTTATTAATTTAATATGTGGTAGTTAAATAATAAGTAGCTAATTATAAAAACCGATGACCCGGGTTTTGTCAATCGTTACGATCTTAGTGATGGATTCTCGGTGAATCCCACTTGGATAAATCGTTGAGCTTTTCAGTGATGGTTTCATAGTGAACCCACCTTAAACAGAAACGAGATTACGCTTTGGGTGACAATTTAGAAATCAGAGAATCTTAGTACATGGGTTCGGAAATGGTCTAACCGTGGTTGGGCGAGTTCAACCGAGCTTCGGCTCAATCGAATCCCCTCCACGTGTGATGTACGTTACAGCAGTTCGACATGACTTAGCATAGCCGATAAGCCTTCGGGCTAAACAGGGCTTCTCTTGCCGGATTGGCCTGAACTGTCACATATGTTCCAACGAATAAGACGGCGTAGGCTTGCCTCCATAACCGACCCTATTCGGAGTACTTTGATTTATTGTTTCTTGATGTCAAGACCGCAACCGTAATTAGTAAACCCACAACTTTTTCAAAATATTGAGTGGGAGCGGGGAAGGCGACAGCTAACCCCACGGCCTCTAATATAGATGCAAGCACGTGAGAGAATGGTGACACCTCGTGCCGCTTTGATTTCGGCCCCCTTCGGATGGTGTTCACCGCTATCAAAATTCAAGGCTTGGTCTCCGAAAGGATAGGATATCGGATACTCGCCGGGTCACTGACCTGCCCCTCGTAGGCATACTCGGGGCGTACTCTGAGATCTGATATAGTAGGTCACACTCTTTATGGATATTTTCGAAATATCTAGGCTAGAAAAAGAAAGGTAATCAATGATTAAGGTCCGGATGTCTGATTCCCGTGAGATGTTCGATTCTCAAAGCTTAATCATTGAGAGATTGTCTCAGTTTAACCGTCATAGTGCTGATATCGACTCTCTCGGACAGTACTATGCGAGGTTAAATCCTTGGAATGGTAGGATAGACTTTAAACAAGTTTATTATTCCTAAAATAAAAATCTAGTAGTGAAAATTTATTTTTTGAATTTAAGTTTCTGTCATTTTGTTTACAACTAAATCTCTAGGCTACTAAACTGTTAGTAATAGGACTTCATTAAAAATGTGGAAAGTAACAAGTACGCTGTAAATTATCAAACAATGCATTTATTTTTTCGGAAGAGATTTATTCTCTTGAGCCTTTAAAAACTTAAGTGACATAGTATAGGTATGTCACGGGTGTCACTCGTGTTGAACGAGAGACGACCATACTTATTTTACAAAAGATGATATAGGACTATCAGATAAATTCATTTAGTGAATTTTAAAAGGTGTAATTACACAAAAAATTTCTAAATTGAAAAATTGGAAAATCATATATATAAGGCGTTGCCAGTTAGACGGTATTTGGAACCGATAAACTAGTGGAAGCCTTAGCCTTATGATTTGTTGTTTTTCTGAATCAATAGAAATGTGTAATGGACTGCACAAGAGTTTTTCCATTCATTGGAAAAACTAGAATAAAGCGTTACTAGTTAGACAAGTATTTGGAACCGATAAACTAGTGGGAGCTTAGTTCGGAGATTTTATAATCTTTGAAACATCATGAACACAACATTGCTAGTTAGACGATTTGGAACCGATAAACTATTGGGAGCTTAGTTCTAGGTGGTGTTCTAATCTTTGAAAAATCATAAATACAAAGTGTTGCTATATAGTTAGACGGTATTTGGAACCGATAAACTAGTGGGAACTTTGGTCTTCTGATTTGATGATTAGAAAAATCGATAGTCCAAGCAAGTAACACTGAACATCCCACAGTTCAAGAGTAGTGTCTACTCAAACGAACTGCTAGTTCAAGACTGTTTCCATCTAAGGAAAGTCGAGAATGGGAAATAATGTTTATACGTGTTAGTCATCTAAACTAAGTAGTTTTAAGGCTAAATCGGAAAATTGATAAATTGGAAATTAGAGGATAAGGAAAGTGTTTTCGGATCACTGACCAATGCATCCTCAGAAATTTCCTCGAAAGCTAAGTTCTTTGCAAGAACTAGGTAGCTTTGCATTAAACGATAAATAAAATAGACAACGGGCAGTTATTTCAGATAGATTATTGGCAGTGATATAAGGAAATGAATCTCGGATTCAATTCTTGAGTATCACAGAAAATTTATTTTCTGTTTTCGGATTCGTTGGAACGAACGTATTCATTTTCAATAGGATAATTTGTTTGTCTTATTGACAATGAATATTACATTCGTAGCACGAACCCAAGACTCGGACTTTTGTTTGATAAAGTCAGAACCACAAAGCATTGCTGAAAAGGTATCAGTAACACATCTTAAAATATATAAACGCAAATGGTTTCCGTATTTAGATAAACGCTTCTTTCTATTCTATTAATTAGTGCATATTCCCTAAACACAAGATCTGAAGACTGGCTTAGGGTGATTCCTATCTTCCACTCAAAAGAACACTGTCTCAAAGGAACAATGACTAAGTTTCCTTTCAATCGGGAAAGGGTAATAGATTTAAAGAAGTCGCATAGCTTGTTCATAACGACCTTCGGGGTCTTATGAAAGATACAAGCTAGTGGGAGTCTTTTTAAAGTAGTGACATCTTGTCTAACAACTATTCGAGACTCCAGTAAGTTTATCCAAAATATTTGGAGGAAATCTCTGATTTCACCAGAGATAGAGTATTCCATACTCAGAAATAAGTTATTGCGTAGTCTTTGGGATTGATGCTCGGCCTGCCTCCTAGTGAAATGTTATCACTAAGGGATACACCAGAAATTTGCCTTATATAGTTATTGATGTGCTACGATACGCTGCTAATCTCATTTAAGATATTGGTTGCAAAATAACGGTTTACGTTGTAATGAAAAACCGAGAAGTCTACCTAAAAGATGCCTATGCATTTATGGATATATAAGAGTGAATTCGGTTCACCCCACTTCCGTAAATATATACATTTAGCATTTAGTGCTTGAAGGTAGGACTGGACATTTTGCGTACACGTTCAGGTCGTGAAATATCTTAATGCATTGAGTAAAGGTTGATTATAAAACTCGTAAAATCGAGAAATGACGGTTATACCGTCAAACTCGGTCCGATAGAGTCTATAGATAACAACCTTAGATCTTGAAATATTTGTACTCAAGATGTTACTAACCGATTTGTTCACCCACATCCAACACCGGCGCTTGGTGATAACACTAATAAAAAACTACTAAACTAGATCGCGTATCGATCTACCCCGAACTTAGTGAGAGTATGGTTTGTCCATTACCCATTGCAGGACCTTACGGTCTATAGGGTAGATTGATAACCTATAGTCCTTTGTGGGCTGTATAGGATCCTGATCATAGAGGTTGGTTAAAAGACATAACCCTGTGAATGGAGTTTGATACTCCAGTTCTGTTGAAACTCTTGTAGAACCACCTGAGTATCTCCGGCCCAGTGGGAGTAATTGGAAATTCATAGAGAATAGTCGAATGAATAGGAAAGTTTAACTTTCAACGCAAAGCCGAGTAATTTAGGGGTGATTCCCTAAAAGGTAGAAAGTTAACCGACCGTGATCTCTCTTACCACTCGGTCTTGCTTGATTTCGTCGTAAAGCGTGAAATAAGGGTGATTCCCTAAGACTTCCTTGCCGAACAACGGAATCTCGAATTCATTCGAATTTAATGGTTTTAGCTAAGAACAAATAACGGATTCGTTACAAAGCGTAATATATGGGTGATTCCCTAAGACCTTTTTGCGAGACTAACGGTATCTTAATTTATTCGTATAGAACCTTTGGTAGGATGCCTCGCCACACTTATATCCTTCGGGGATTAAAGCAAACCTCTAGGTCATTTCAAAGTCATATATTTTAAATATGTGGACTTGACCAGAATATTGATAAGTCTTTCGTAGACTGGGCATCAATATTAGTAAAGTAGTATGTAGATTAGTGTTTGTGAATGGTAACACTGAAACAGTTGGAAACAACATGGGTGTGTTATCTGAAGTCAGAGTCTGACATGCCATCGGGATTCATTCTAAAGGATTTGATCCGCTCAAATTCCTGAGAATCGATGATTGGTAATGCCATCCATTCACCTGGTTAAGATATTCTTGCATTTATGCAACATTCAACGATGTAGTCTACCCTACCTCTCAGGAATGGCTATCTAAACCTGCAGGTGAATACGAAATGGGATGTTTAGTGAATCCTCAAATCTCTTCGGGGGAATGAGGAATAATATGCTACTATAATCAGGTGCAAACTAGAATATAAGTCATGACACTGATTCTGGCTTTAGGTCATATTAAGGATGATCGTTAATTCGATTTCGTCCTCAGTGTTGCATCATAAGCATATTGAAATCGTACCACCGGATTAGATGGAAAGGCGACGTTTCGATCCCAAAGGTCGACTCCAGCCGCCAACCTACCTGATCAGTGTACCAAGTCACATGGTATTCAGATTCTAAGTACGCGCCAGGTCACTGACCTACCCTTCGGCGGCACACTGCGGTCGTGCTTGGAAGGATGAATTACAAAGATGCGCTTGGAGGGTACAGATTAGAGGGATATGTCTCGCTTGTTTTGAGCAAGTGGGAGAATGTTGTAGATATAGATATAAAGGGTGTGCTCTAAAACAATTAATCCACTTTCTTTTCGTGCAAGTGGGAGATTGTTGGGTGTAGTTCCCGAAAGACAATTTTATAATTGTTTTAGGACAGAATTAATAATTCATCTTATTATATGCATGTGTGCTTATAATTAAGACTCTACTGAAAACCCTAAGTACCACATTTATGTAATTACATAACTCAGTGTATGGCTATACACAAGAGGATTGAGTTAGTGAGATGTACTTAAAATTAACTTAGTCCGTAGCGTTGATTAATCTGAGTACGGGTCTCATGATTAATATGCTAATAATGCGCCCAGAACACTTTACGGTGTGACAGTCTTATCCGGACCGTCGGTAATAGGGTACCTAGTGAGGCATTTATATATGATGATAATCATATAGGGCTGGACCGATTTGATTTGAGTTCTCGATATAATTCCGTAATCGAGAAGTCTTATCGAATCACAAGATGATCATGTATGGATTAATCTCAATCCTGAGGTGATCACATACGACTGCTTAGACTTGGGTATGTTTGATGTGTTAGTAAGGATCACTTCGTAGTATGTGGTCCAACACTTCTCATTGGCTCTATTCTAGAATGAGTGAGTGATCTGTGTTATCACAGATATGGAATCCATTCCTTCCCTCGGGAATTAGACAGACAGTTCCCTTATTTGTTGACCCTAGAAACTGATTGATCGGCCGAGTTCATATCATATTGAATATGAACTAATTGATCACTAGGGGGTTAATGGTTAATAAGGATAATATGTTTTGAGAAGGGTTTACGGAAATATCCCGAATCAAAGTGAACAGTCTATGGAGGATTTATCCGTATGTAATGATTATATCAGTGGACGCTTTCGACTCATAAATTGAGTGTAAGTTATCTATATTCGATAGAGTTCAGTTTCGGGTTTATGGTGGTGTAATCCCGGAATTAATATGTTGGATATAATTATTCTGTCGACGAATAATTTTATCTAATTTATTGTAGCTACTGAAAATGGGTCCATGGTCCCCGACATGGCTCCCAAAATAGCATAATTGGATTTTTCGTCGTTTCACCTCAATTATAATTAAATAGTGGATTGGATTGTTTAATTTGATATGTGGATTAATTGTTTAGTTGGACTAGATAATTAAATACACAGGAAAAAAAAATTCGTGGACTCGGCCCAAGGTGTGGAAAAAATGCGTGTGGACCTTTTTATTTAATAAAGGTGGCACATTTTTATTAACTAATTGTCAAGGAATTAGTTTTCTTGGATAATTATTAAATGTGTGATTTATCTTTTATTTGTTAATTGATAATTCATAGAATATTAGATAATAATATGATTTATCTTAATTTGTTTAGGATAATCATTTTGTTTATCTTTTATTTGGAATAAAGGATTAATCTAATAATTATCTCTTAATTATTTAATCCTTAGAGGTTAAGTTTTACTCTCCTATATAAAGAGAGTTCTCCCACGCCTTTTAACATACACTTTAACACTCCGTATTGGAAGAAAATAGCTTAGAATTTTCGGCTATCTTTCTTCGAGTTTCGAGTTGGAATAATCTTCGGGATTATTCCGGTAGCATATCAAGGAGGTCCGGCGCCGGGAAACACCATCCACCTGGTGTTGCTGAGAGACAGACGTTGGAAGGCTGTGGCTCAACTTGCGTGGATACTACTTTTGATCTTGGAGTTAAGCACCATAAAAAGGTAAAAATCCAATCTTCCTTGTAGTTTGATCTTTAATTTATGTTCTTTGTTTCGTTTAGATCTAGATCCTATACTTCCGCTGCGTAATCGGGTCAATCCATGATTGATCCGAGGATATTACATCTAACAGTAGGGTGGTACTGTTTGCATTTTTTCCTTGTTGAGCATTGAATCCTTGCCCATATGAAGCAAATTTGGCGTCTGAAGCAACTGTACCTACGGCAAATTGCTGTGATCTTCCTTGTCTCTGCCCAACAAAGGCAAGGTGTGTTCCTCCGGAAAGAGCGGGCGTTCCTGCATTTGTAGATTACCAACTCCTAAATTGGTCGAGATTTTGTAGATGAGAAACAAGTTCAACATATGTGGGTCTTGGTGGTTTTAACATGGTTGTAGTGAAGGTCTCATATTGTGGACCTACAGGGCCGGCCCTCGCTTTTATTGGGCTTAAGACCAAGTCCCCGAATTGGGCCTTTTAGTTGAAATTGTTTTTTTTTAAAACATACTTATTGTTAGATATTTATCGTTTGCAAACGAGTTGCCGTACGAATTAATGTTATCGCAACGAAACGGGGTTCGACCTGCCCGGTCAGGTCGCGGTGGGTCGAGGGGGCAGCGTCCCTTCGCAGGGGTCGAGAGGGAAGCACCAACTCGTGGGGGTTCAGGGGCAACGCCCCCGAAACCTAAACCAATGCATGCATCAGTTCATGAAGGGATATGCATTTTCGGATTTTCAGATACATGCATTTTCGAACTGATATACTTACCCTTTCGTGTAAGAGTTGCATGCTTTCATCCGATGAACAGTGACAACCCTACCCTTTCGTGCAAGGAGTACCTCCATTCGTTTATGGGGTACTTGCAACCTATAAAAGGCATAAGTATGCAGACGAAAATTCATAAGTTTGACAACATCATCAGAAAACTTTGAGTGTCATCGGGTTTGATTCAAACAAGTCACTGTTTGAATCAAACACCCTCATTGTATCCTGAAAGAGATTTTCATTTGATCTCTTAGTGACAAATCATGTGGGACGAAACATCTCTTAAAAGACAATGTTATTAACGTGCCTTGGAGTTTCTAATTCTCCGTCAAATCCTAAGTACTATATTTTTTCCAACACTTATTGCGTTTTTAACATCCGTAAATACAAAAAATTAATAAAACATGTTTGTATGTCTATTTTTTTTTTGGGTAATTTTTTTATTGGGGCCTTTATCAATTAGAGTAAAACAAAATTGGGCCTTTATCAAAAAAGAAAGTTAACATATTATATTAGATTGGATCGGAATAAATCTACACGGATTTTTTTTTCTTTTAGCGAAACATGTACCGTTGGGCCCTCCGACACCGTTGGGCTTAAGACCCGGGTCTCGCGGGCCTTAGCATAGGGCCAGCCATGTGGACCTAGACTAGTCAAAAGACAATAAACTTTTTCAGAATCTGTGATAGGCTTCCCTATAGCTGCTAGACTGTCACACAATTCCTTAAAGTTTCGAATGTGCTCCGTGACGGTTGTGGTATCATCTTTACGAAGATAAGTGATATGTTGCTTCAAAGTTATTGTTGACGAGGCTTATGTAGTGGAGTCACACGATGACACTGAGTTGTGGCATAAGAGGTTATGTCATATAAGCTTGAAAGGAATGGATGTCTTACCTAAGAAAAATTTATTGTCTTGTTCTAACAACTTGCATGTGGAAAATTGTGCTCATTGTCTTGCAGGGAAGCAAACTAGAGTTTCTTTTAAATCAAATCCACCTTCATGATAGTCAGAAGTACTTGAGCATGTTCATTCTAATAATTGTTGTCCTATGAAGACAAGGACGCTTGGTGGTTCCTTATATGTTGTGACTTTTATCGATGATCACTCAAGAAAACTTTGGGTCTACACTTTGAAGACAAAAGATCAAGTGTTAGACATGTTCAAGCATTTTCAAGTTTCAATTGAGAGGGAAACTGGAAAGAAGTTGAAGTGTATTCGGGCTGACAATTGAGGTGAATACAAAGGTCCATTTTATTATTACTGTAAGCAACATGGTGTTAGACATGAGAGAACTCCGCCAAAGACTCTGCAATTGAATGGCTTGGCAGAGAGGATGAACAGAACATTATTGGAGATAGTCATATGTTTTCTTTCACGAGCCGGATTGCCCAAATCCTTTTGGGGTGAAATTTTGAGTAATGTGGTTCATGTACTAAATTTGCCTCCATGTGTTCCTTTGCACAATGATGTTCTTCAGAAGGTATGGTCAGGTGCGATTTTTTTGGTTGTAAAGCTTATGTACATTTCTAAAGATGAGAGGTTTAAGCTTGATGCTAAGAGTAAACAATCTATTTTTCTGGGTTATGGTCAAGATGTGTTTGGGTACAAGCTTTATGATCCTATTGACAAGAAAGTGATTAGAAGCTGAGAAGTTGTGTTTGCAGAGAATGAGACTTTACAGAATGTTGATAAAAATAAGTGTTCAACACCTCAGGCTAGTGATGGTTCACCTGACTTGGAGATAATTTCTCCTACAACCACAGAGGAGCACGGTGCAGTTGATGACCCGGGTAATCAAGCAGGACGATGTAGATGATGCAGCTTTATTTTGATCACAAAGTTGATAATGATATGATTGAGGAATCGAGCGAGATAAGGCTCCATTAGTTATTCCCAGAGATCTACTAGAGAGAGACACCCTTCTACAAGATATCCAAAATGACCGAGTATGTTTTGTTCTCAGATAGTGGAGAGCCTGAATGTTCTGAAGAGGCCATGAATGATGAACATAAAGATAACTGGCTTGATGCTATGAAAGACGAGATGGAGTCTTTTCTTGAGAATCACACATATAAGTTGGTGAAATTGCCTAAGGGGAAGAAAGCTTTGAAGAATAAGTGAGTCTTCAGAATTAAGAACGAAGACAGTAATTCTACACCTTGGTTGGTATAAGGCAATATTAGTAGTCAAGGGTTTTGGTTAGAGAATGGGCATTGATTTTGGTGAGATTTTCTCTCTTTTTTGTGAAAATGTCTTCTATCCGGACCGTTCTTGGCTTGGCCGCTAGTCTTGATTTGGAGGTTGAGCAGATGGATATTAAAACAACTTTTCTTCATGGTGATTTGAAAGAACACATCTACATAGAGCATCAAGAGGGTTTTCAGGTGAAAGGAAATGAGAATCTTGTGTGCAAGTTGAAGAAGAGTCTTTATGGGTTGAAGCAAGCGCCTAGAAAGTGGTATAAGAATTTGAGTCTGTCATGAGAGAGCAGGGCTACCGGAAGACTACTTCACAGATCATTGCGTGTTTATTATCTGATTCTAAGAGGATGATTTTATCATTCTTTTACTCTATGTTATGATATTTTGATTATTGGTAGGAATTCTTCAAGGATTGACAAGTTGAAGCAGCAGTTGAGCAAGTCTTTTGCCATGAAAGACTTGGGCCATGCAAAGCATATTTTAGGGATGCAAATTACTCATGACAGAGAGGCCGGGAAAACTTATTTGTCACAAGAGAAGTACATAAACAAGGTGCTTCATAGATTTAGCATGAGTGATGTTAAATCGTTGTCGTCCAAATCCACTTGCAACTGATTTCAAGTTGAGTATCAAAGAGAGTGCTTCTAGCGAAAATGAAATGGAAAAGATGCAGAATGTCCCGTATGCTTCAATGGTGGGTAGTTTGATGTATGCCATGGTATGGACCGGGACCGTACATAGATTATGCGCTTCGTAAGGTCAGTCGTTTTCTTTTTAATCCTGGCAGAGACTAGAGAGTATTGGAATGCTGTGAAATGGACTATGAGATATCTCAGGGCACTACAACAAAAATAAAATATAGCGACATCGAAAAATGCTCAAAAAGTGAGATATGAAGGCGTTTGCTTCTAGTTGTGGCATTTTAAGGTGTCCTGTATCAATGTCTCTATAGCCAAAATGTCCAAACAAGACACTTTAAAGCGATCTAATATGTGCACACCGCACTTTTAAAAACGCCTTAACGATGCCCGAGGATGCATTAGAAAGCGCCTCGATGCTATAGTAAATACATTTTTAACACACGTTATTATGTTCACACTTGAGATATCCAAAAGCGCCTTATCAGGTTACATTGGATACATTCAAATGTGCACACTGCATACTTTTAGAAACGCCTTAACAGATGCCCAGAGGATGCATTAGAAAGCGCCTCGGCATGTTATAGTAAATACATTTTTAACACACGTTATTATGTTCACACTTGAGACATCCAAAAGCGCCTTATCGGGTTACATTGCATACATTCAAATGCGCCTCAACAGGCTTTGGGTTGTCACATTTCAAAGCGCCTCAACAGGTCTTAGGTTGTCACATTTCAAAGCGCCCCAACAGCCTCTTCATCCCACATTGCGAAGTGACCCTACAGCCTCATGATGCCACACTGAAAATCACGCAAACAAGCCCCTGAAATCAAAAGACAGCCCCAATGGTTTAATCACTCACAATGAAATCAAGTACAAAAATATCACTTACTCAGAAAAACAAGTTCAACCACAGATGCGAAAATTCATATCATTTACAATGCAAGGCTTCAAATTTGCTTGATTTACTCAAACATAAGGCAACAAATATGACACAAATAGGAACTGCACAAACAGGTTAAATTTTCACTTTTCTATCATTATCTACAAGAATTAAAAGCCTCCCATTTTCTAAATATCCAAATGAATCAAGCTAACATAACAGAATATCTAAAAATATATTCAACTCAAAATACTCTTAACTATACCACTACTTGACAAAACATTTCCCAGCCATTTCATTCCAAAATACAATCAAAATAGAAGCTTTGCAGAAGAATCTTTGGTCTATTTTCAATATAAAAAAAATAGAAACATACCCAATTAGAAGGAATTGCAGTAAAGAACACGTTAGATTTAACTTTGAAATCACTGATGAACTTTTGAGTGAATGCTGCAACAAGCAGAACGGATAATCGGATATAGAATATCACCATAGCAAAGTACTTTCCAGGATTCTGGGAACAACGCAAGATTGTCAGTAGGCCAAACTCAAAGAGCCCAGATGTCTCTCTTTTCACAACCTAGAAGATATTGAAAATCATGCTCTTATTTACTTGTTTCTTTATATAAATTAATACTGTAATAAGAGTAGGACACAGATTTTAGAAAGGAAACCTTTTTCAGAGATTTTCCATACATGCTATGATATGCAGAACCAACAACAGCCAAATGTGCCCTGCTTCTTTCACTGAATATTCGGATGAAAGTGTTCTCATCAGTTCCCATTTTCTTCTCTCCAGGATTATAAAGAGCTTTAGCATCAAGATTCAAGAAACAGATGGTCACATCCCGTGGTCGAAAACCAAATGAACCAATTGCATATTTTATACCTGTGGTGCATAAAAGGAACCTAAAGCACCAACAATGATTTCTCCCAGTACGAACCCACCAACAAAAACACTGGGACTTCCAGATCTTAATTGAGAGCACACGAGGCAACATCACAGATTCATAAGACAAGTAGTAAGAAAGTAAGCAAACAGATCATCAATCTCATATAGTTCATAACATTAGGACAAAGGGACTTTTCATAGCACATATGAGGCAAGATAACATACGCATAGTAATAGCTCACTTAAGGCATACTCTACGAGCTTTGTCACTTGAACATACCATTTCACAGAAAGATGGCAGTAAGCAGGGCACTCAGCATTAAACAAGTGCAAGCAGGCAAGTTTTAAAGCATGTCCTGGTATCTACAGTAATTAAGGCAATTGTTCAAAGGTGATACACGTACACATAACACTTCCCCTTGAAGAGCTCAGCCATGGACCGAAAGTGGGTTTTGCAGCTTGGTTTCAACATTATTTTTCAAATGTATCCCCCTCCTAGTGGAGCAAACACTTGTGAAGTTTTCGCCTCCTTGCATTAACAGGTTTTACTACGTCCAAGAACGAGGCTTCACAAACTTCTTAGCTTCCTGTCCATCAACAAAATAAAGTCAAAAGACCCCACCTAATCAATTAACAGACCACAACAGCGACAACTTTTATAGTTTCACCAGTCATTCGCTAAGTATCCTAGTAATAAAACATGGCAGGCCAAAAACCACTGCATACATGACTCAAAAAGTTCTGTAAAAAGCATATGCCATGCCATCCTGCATAATCAACGGATTATACATCGCGACATCCATGATGAAAAGGACAGTTAACCTGGAGTCAACATAAAATTCAGACAAACCTTGAGTCAGTGGCATGCTCAAAGAATTAGAATCCAAAATTGCATGTTCAAGAGCGTTATAGAAGTCGTCTGAATCTAAAACACATAATATGAAAAAGACATACCAAAAGTACTTGCGTGAATCTTTGCAGAAGTCCTGGCATCCAACAGTTTCCTAGCAGTATGCCAAACCCACTTCTGAAAGTTAGTTGTGGCTTAATGAGCAACTGATCGAGTATCTACGGATAATTGAAGATCACATTTTATTTGACCTAGACAAGCAAGTGAAGTTATAAGACAATAAGCTTGATTTAAAATGGAATAGTACCCACTTCAAACGCATCGGTGAATGCTCGATTATCCAATGTATAGGGGGCCAGCAGTACAAATCTTATCTTCCTCTGATTCCAATCCCCCATTACTCATCTTTAAACTACTATACACAGAAAAAGACAAAATGCTTAAAATTCAAGATAGTGTGAAACTGTGAATATCAGGAACATGAATGTATAATTCCTAGCTGAAAGACCTATTTCTATAAAGTTTAATCCTAGTATGATAGGATATACTTAACTAGATAGGTTGGGAAATCAGAAATAGTTCCTCCGCAACACTAATAATATGGAAAATTGAAAGCAATATGTAAACAAACATACCTAAAATTGCAACACCAATCTGGACTTTCCTATAATTACTGCTACTTTCCGTGCCATTGTACGAGAATACAGACATCAGCAATTCATCGAACATCTTATGTTCATCGAACATGTTCTGCTCCTCCAAACCTCAAAACCATAAGACAAAGCGAAATCAACATTTTTTTACACAATCAACATTTTACCTTCAAGATATTTTCCTGCATCAGACTCGAGAGGAGAACGTGAAGCTGGGGATCTCAAAGATTTTTCAGTTTTTTAGCAGTCCGGACATATTTGACGAATTAGCTTCTGAACACGAAAATTTTGGTCCACCACACCATGAAACCCTTGAAATCACAAGATGTCCTTGAGAAAGAGAGGGAATTAAGGCAATCAGTGAGAGATTTTGAGTGCTAAGGGAATCAGGGCGATGATTTTGAGCGACAGCAAGACAGCGGAAATGGGAACAAAATTAGGGCCCTATGTGTGTTTAGTCTGTGTGATGTGAACGATCACCTCAATTCTAGTAAATGATGATCAGAGATGTTCATACAACTGTAGGAAACATGATAGAAATATCCAGGACAATCTGGATTTTCAACTTTACTTTGTTTACGAAATTGATTGCTTCATGAAAATCGATGGGCTTCTTTCCATAAATGTAAGATAGCTTAACTCCTACCAGGAAATTTCCACAAGGCTTTGGGGTACAGTAAGCAGCAGAAAGAATGTTGGCCTTCACAAAAACAAAAGTTGTTCAGATGATAATGCATGAACAAGAAAATGTAATTGACCTTGGCAATGAGGTCCATCCATGATAGCCACCAGGCTGTCAAATAACTAGTGCCTATCAGTATTTCAACCTGTTATAGAATTAACATCAAACGAGATTTTTTAAGTAGAGCTCGTAAATGATTACAAAGTAGACAGCTCCACATTTATATCCTACCTGAGTTATTGGATCCTTCTTGAACCACCAAATGCGAAGTCCCCTTCCTTGAGTTATACGAGAACATCGCTGGACCCCTATCAGCAAACAAATAGTAATGAATCTTTAAGGATTATGTATGGCATACATCATCAGAACAATAAAAAGCAATAGCCAGAAAGAGCAGCGAGTTCTTTACAGAACTCTTTAAGCCTTTTAGGTTCAACAAGCTTCGAGCTCAACGAATCCCTTTGAAAGATAAAGCCCTCACTGAATTGGTTTAAGAGCATCTTGTTAAATTTTCAATGAGCAATGCATAATATAACCTCAATAGTGGTAGGATCTGGTAAAGTAACTACTCTTTTTCACGCTCTGTAGTAGAAGAAATAGGGACCTGAGGAAGAATCATAAAAAGATTTCCAGGATCCACATGCTTTTCATGAAGAAAAAAATGCATTACTTTAAGAATAGGTAGTTTTAAATAGTTATATTTTGGATTTTTGTGAATGACATGGTTTTTATTTTGATGCATTAAGGTGATCAGGAAAAGAAAAAAAGAAGTGTAATAGTGACGTAGGCACTTACTGAAATCTAGACTTGAAACATGTTAAGATCAAGCGCTTACCGTTGTACTAAAATCAATCGCATACAGTGTCGGTAAAAGGTGCTACTTTATTTCTTATACATTAAGAGTGTGGGCAATCTGTCCCAACGCCCCCCTCAAGTGTTGGCAATATGTCCAACACTCGCACAATTTTTTTTCAAGAGTGTGGGCAATCTACCCAACACCCTCCTCAAGTGTGGGCAATCTCTCCCAACACTTGCATAATTTTTTTTTATATTTTTTTTAATAATGTTCCAACCAGGGTTCGATCTCATGACCTCTGGCTCCGATACCATGACAAATTTTAGTAAACGATCATAATCTTCTGATTTCATTCATCCAAACATCAAATATTTATACACCATAGGGTGATACCTTAAAACCATAAAATACCAACTATGTCATTCTCCTATGTAAATTATAGTTATTATTATTTTAAATATATTATAATCCGCACGGATGATAATGGTGCGGATATGTTGACAAAATAATTTGGATTTTGGATGTGTTGGAGTTGAATTTGCTAGCACTTGAAAAGGTACACACGGATGATAATGGTGCGGATATGTTGACAAATCAATTGACAAGGGAGAAATTTGAGATATGTCTTCCTATTGTGAGAATGACAAATTCCTCCACAATGTCCTGATGGTGAGATTTGTTGGGTGGATCACTCCTTTGTGGAGCCCACAAAATAATAGAAAATAAATAAAAGGAAAAAAATAATATCTCAAGTATTATTTAAGGGAATAAGTTAGGTTAATTTTTCCCTAATCTTCACAACAATTAGAGAGGCAAAATTCGCAGCTTCTTTTGGTGTTGCAACAGGAACTTTCCGTCGACGATCGGCCATCAAAACGGACTCCGATCGTGACGAAATTTGGAGGGGTTGTTTTTGTCTCCTTCTTATTCTAGATGAACGGTGGAATTTTTGTTTCAACGAATCAATTATCCAGAAATTGCCCGCGACTGTCTACTGCGTTTTCAGTGATATTTTTCAACAACTCTTGTATTTTGCATTCTTAGTTGATTCTTTGGTGTAGTTGAGTTGGTTGATGTGTTTGGAACACTTTTTTTTATCATCTTTTGCTGATTAGTGGAGATTTTGTGGGTCTTTGCCTCATGGTTTTTACTCTCTCACATCGAGAGGGGTGTTCCACGTTAAAAATTGTGGTGTTATCTTGTTGTTTTCGTTTCGCTTTATTTGTGATTTATCTTCGATGAGGCTGGCTCGTTTAATTCCGTTGTGTGTCATTGAGAAGACTTTGTGGATATTTATGACACATGTGATATTATGGTTGTTTGTTTTCTCAACACTCTTTTGTATGATGCAACTGTTTTATAAGACTCACGTGTGGATTTGATCACGAGTATTTTACGTGACGAGTGACCTATAACCATTTAGCCTTGCCTATGGTTTGGGCCGTTAGAATTCTAAAAAACCAACATGAATGAAACAATGGTTTGAAGCTCAAGCTTTTTAACTTCATCCCCTTTCTCTATTTCTTCAAGAGAAAAGCGACATTCGTAACAACAACGGAGAGAAGAGAAATTCATAAGCATCAAGAGCTACGAGAGATTACTAGAGAGTAGAGATTCATGCCATAGGATCAAGAGCTACGAGAGATTACTCGAGATTGATGGTGATAATGTGTTGTAAAAAATTGGTATGAAACAATATTTACATAATAAAAATATATAAAGTAACGGAATGAACTTTTTTTTTTGGTTAACTTCTTCACCTCACGTCACCTTTTTTGGGTAGGGTATTTATAATCCACACGGAGTAGACCAACCAACGGAGAAGACTACATCACCCGAAAATCCTAACAAAAAAAACTACACAAGTTAATCATGTCCATTCATTCCTATAAAAACAAGACATAATTAAAAAAAAAGAAATTGAAAGCTCAGGATTTGGTTTCGGCAATGTTTCGGGATTCACTGGTCGGTGAATCTAGCTTTAGCGATCAAGCAACTACTAACTCATACTATTATAATTAATGTATACAATGAGTAATAATAAGTTGATAACATCTCTTGGAATTTCTAACTTTAAGCTCCAAAAAAAAAAAAAAAAGAACTTAAGAAACAAAATGAATGTTAGTGAATGCACTTGGTATTGTTAATAGATAAAAGTACATCCACAAATCATATTTTTTTCATACAAATGTTGTAGTATTTTTACATTTATTGTGGATTCAGATCAAGATATAGTTCTAAGAACATAGATTGAGATATGCAGTTAAAGTTTAAGCTTGATTTTGTTTAAGGTAGAAACAATTTCTTCCATGCCACTTCTTTCCTTTGGAAACTTGTTGGTGCAATTCAATGCTACATTCATTATCTTCATCACATAATCCATAATTTCATCAAAATGTTGTTCTTCAATTGTGTTTAGCAGACTATCATCAATAATATCAACCAGTGCACTCTCGGTGGAATTATTGCTCGATATCCAACCGGGTAGAGTCAAGCTCTCGTTGAACATTTCATCATCGGGTCTTTTTCTTGTAAAGACTTCCATTAATAGTATTCCGAAGCTATAAACATCACACTTTGTCGACACCAATCCTTCCGAGCCATACTCTGAAAAACGACAACAGCACACAAATTAGTTGTTTGAGAAAGAATAATATTGCCCAGTTTGGTAACATTCTACACATTAAACATTTGCTATGAAATGATAGGATTAGAAGTTGGTTTACCCGGAGCGATGTAGCCGAATGTTGCTAGTGTATTAGTGTGTGTAATGCTGTTTTCCCCAACATTTTGGCGATGCCAAAGTCAGATACATGAGCAACCTTATCTTCATCAAGCAAGACATTGCTAGGCTTCAAATCAGCATGTACGACTGGTTTCGGGACACCCGAATGTAGATATTGTAGAGCAGACGCAACGTCAATCATAATGTTCACTCTTTCTCTCGAAGCTTAGGAAAAGATTGCTAGAATGCAACCAATTTTCAAGACTCCCATTAGGCATGAACTCAAGTACTATCGCCTTGAAGTCGAGATTAGAACAACTCGAGATGACTTTAGTAAGATTACGATGACGAAGATTGCGCAGCATCTCGCACTCCACGTCAAAACTTCTATGGGCTCCTTCTGTTATTATATCAAACACTTTAACAGCAACAACCATCCCATCTCTAAGCGTACCTTTGTATACAGATCCGAAGCTCCCTTTCCCGAGCAAATTTCTTTCATTATATCCATCCGTAGCATGTTGAAGTTCATAAACTGAAATTCGATCTTTCTTCACTAATTCTTCACCTCTTCGCAACCGATTCTTTCTTCCAAGTATTAAATATACAACAATTATTGTAATGGCAGAAGCGGTGGCTATTAAACCAAAACACAGAATTAACACATGCGGACGCGTCCACAATTTTTTTGGGGATGCATGATCATCATGACATGCAGAAACATGAAATCTTTTCTCTCCACAAAGACCTTTATTGGATATGAAAGATTCCCATGTGAATTTTGTAAAAGGGCCTCTATCTGGGATTGGGCCATCTAAATTGTTGTAAGAAGCATTAAATCTTTCTAGGTACCGAAGCTCTTCAAGCGTTACCGGAATGGAGCCAGACAAATTATTTGCTGATAAATCTAAGGTCTTCAAACTTACAGCACTTCCAATTGATTTTGGGATCAGTCCTTCCAATAGATTGTAATCTAGATAAAGCTCTTCCAAGCTCAGTAAGCTTCCGATTGCATCCGGAATATTACCCGAGAGGTTATTCATCGACAAGTCCAGTGATACTAGGTCCTTCATGTTCCCCACTTGGTTTGGAAGTGAACCGCTTAGGGAATTATTAGAGATATTAAGAAACAAAAGACCGTTTAGGTTCCATAAATTCATCGGTATACTAGAACCGAGTTTGTTGGAACCTAGGTAGAGCTTTCTCAAGGAAGTAGTATTACCTATGCATTCAGGTATGGGCCCAAAAAATGTATTGTAACTTAGATATAACTCGCTTAAACGTTGCAAACCGAACAAATCGCATGGAAGCCATCCGCTTATTCCGTTGAATTCCAGACCAAGATATTGAAGGTTGTGTAAAAATGCAATAGATTTTGGGAATGGACTGATGAATTGATTGCGACTAAGATCCAGTGTCAAAAGATTACTCAAGTTTCTTATGCTAGCAGGAATTTCACCGGACAATCCACACGCTGCCATCATGAGTGCTGTGCTTGTAACAGAGTTAGAAAGATTGCCTAGAGATTTTGGGAGGATTCCATTCAAAGGATTAAAAGATAACTGTAGGTATTTTAGATATATGCAGTTGGCCAGTGGTGTGAGAAATTGTAGCTCCAAAGATGAAGAAGAATCCTTTGTCAACTTATTCACAGCCAAATCTAAAAACTGAAGAGACCTTAGATTCCCGAGGAAGCGAGGAATAGTGCCCTTGAAATTGTTTCGTGAGAGATCAAGTGCAGATAGTTGAGAACAATTTGAGATGAAGACCGGCACAGCTCCACCGAGCATATTCTGATACATGATAAAATGTTGTAAATTTGGTAGCCCAAGATCCGTAGCTGAGGGTAGACTCCCAGTGAAATGATTTCCACTTAGATCCAATTCAGTTAGGCTTGAGATGTTGAAGATTCCTTCTGGTATATTACCAATCATTCCATTATCATACAATGCAAGCAGTTCCAGATTTGGGAGGTTTCCAAGCTCTTCTGGTATGATGCCTGTAACAAAACACCGTGATTACTAAAACTTATCATTCTAAACGTTGCAATTCACTGTAGTAGTAACTGAGCCAAATAGCATCGGTGATTAAGCAAAGGAATGAAGAATGAACAAGTTGCAGTTAAGTTTCCGACGTAGTTCAAAGTGAAAGTTCATCGGGGACTTCATCAAACACCTACATTTATGACTAAGTTAGCTAGTGGCGGTTATTCTATTTTAACAAAGAATGGTATCTTCTTGTAACACTATAATTGATCACACTTCGTGATTCTCTCAAGTCTCTGTTGTGCGGAAAAACCCAGAAACAAAATAAAACACAACGGAATGTAAATGGGAGAATAAAAACATAGATTTAACGTGGTGCATGTCACTTGGGAAATATTGACCAAGTCCAAGAAGTGTTGGAACTTGATCTTCATCATAACCACCTTTGTCAACATGTTTGGAGGATTGTTTGCAGTCCCGATCTTTTGTAGTAGAATGTCCCCTTCTTCTACTATTTCCCGAACAAAGTGGTATTGAACGTCGATGTGCTTGGTGCGACCATGATGGACTTGATTCTTTGCCAGATATATGGCACTTTAACTGTCATAGAAAAGTTCAATACTCTCTTGACGAATCCCTAAGTCCTTCACCAAATTATGAACCCAAATGCCTTCCTTAAATGCTTCGTGATTGCCATATACTCGCCTCCGTGGTAGACAAAGCAACTCGTTGACCGTAATGTTGATCTCCAAACTTTCATCGGTCCTCCCCGCCATGGTAAACACGTAACCAAATCATTGATCGACGCTTGTCTAAATCACCAAAGATAATCCGAATCGACGTATCCGACTAGACGATTGACATTCGTCTTGTCTTTCTTGAATTTCAAGCAAATATCCACAGCTTCCATGAATGTATTGTAAAAACCATTTTACCGCTTGCCAATGTCCTTTACTGTGGTTGTGCATACATCGGCTTACAATGCTGACATCATGAGAGATGTCTGGCCTTGTACACACCATTGCATACACCAGAGCTCAAACTGCATTTGAATGTGGAATAGAATCTGTTTGCCTCTACTCTGCTTCTATTTTTGGAGACATGGATGCACTCAAGTTGAAATACGGGGCCATCGGAGTACTTACAGGTTTCGTCTTGTTATCAATACTAAACCTCTGAAGTATGTTTTTCAGATATTGAGTCCGTGATAAATAGACTATGCCATTCAACTTGTCTTTACGGATTTCCATTCCTAGAACCTTTTTAGCTTCTCCAAGATCGTTCATTTCAAACTCTGAACTTAGTCGAGCCTTCAATTTGTCGATTTCGACCTTGCTCTTAGATGCAATTATCATATCATCAACGATAAGAACAAATAGACAAATGTATTATCTTGGAGCTTCTTCGGTAGACACCGTCATCAAACCGATCGCGTTTGTACTCTTGTTTCTTCATAAAGCTATCAAAACACTTGTACCACCGTCTCAGAGACTACTTCGTACCATAAAGTGATTTTCTCAACTTGCAAGCCCAATTTTCATGGTCCGCCACTCGAATCCTTCAAAGTTGTGCCATATAGATCACCTCATCCAAAGTTCCATGAAGGAATACAATTTTGACAACAAGTTGAGCAAGCTCAAGGTCAAATTGTGCAACCAAAGCTAGCAACATTCGTATAGATGAATGCTTATCAACAGTGAAAATATATCATTGTAGTCGATACCTTCATTTTGAGCATAGCCTTTTGTGACCAAGCCTAGCTTTGTATCTAATACCGTCGTCGCCAAGAGCACTATCCTTATTGGCATAGACCCATTTGCAACCAATTGCCTTCTTGCCTTTAAGAAGTGGAACAAGCTCCCCAAGTCAAATTCTGATGAAGAGATTGCATCTCTCCTCCATTGCCATCTTCCAATTTTCATTTTCCACACTTTTCTCAGCTACAATAAAGTTGTATGAAATATTGTCTCCGGTAATTGGAAGAGCATATGCTACCATGTCAGTGTAGCGAGCAGGTTCCTGAATATTTCTCCTCGGTCTACTGGTAGCAATAGATTCTGGTCGTCTAACTTTAGGTGTAAGTTTTGGAACCTCAACCTCAACAGAGCTTTCATTCTGATCTTCCAATTTGTGTTTAGGCGAGTTAGTTGCATTCTCGTGATTCGTCTGAATCTCAAAATCCACTTGCTTATAAGAATTCGGATTATCATTCTCTTTGTCTTGTGTTGTTTGTTTCAACATCACAGACTCGTCAAAAGTGACATCTCGACTTAAGACAATCTTCTTTGACTCGGGATCCCAGAGGCGGAATGCCTTAACTCCTTCACTAAATCCCATGAAAGAGTTTTCCTGGCTCGAGGATCCAGTTTTGAATTTGTTACATGATTATATACAGGACAACCAAATATGCGCAAAGAATCGTAGTCAGAAACGGCTTTTCCAAAACATACCTCCTTTGGAATATTTCCTTCCAGTGCTGAAGATGGTAGTCTGTTTATGATATAAGAGGCATAAGATAACGCCTCTCCCCAATATGCCTAGCTTAATCCATCATGGTAAAGTGAAATGTCTGAATATCGCTTCTTCTTAGCATACATTCTTGAATGGATCTGACTTGTATTCTATGCCATTATCAGAATGGAGCCGCTTGATTTTTCTTCTTGTTTGAGTCTCGATTGTTTTCGCCCAATTAGGAAAGATGTCCAGAACTTCATGCTTGTGCTTCATGGTATACACCCAGCCATATCTTGAAAAATCATCGCAAATGTAACAAACCGATGTTTACCTCCCAAAGTGAAGCATTCTTTGAAGGTCCCGCATCATCGTTGTGTACATAGTCCAATGGTCCCTTGGTTTGGTGGATGGCAGTGCAAAACTTGACTATTGTTTGTTTTCCAAAGACACGGTGTTCACATAAGTCAAATTTTCCACCCTTGGCACCCTTTAGTAAACCTTTACTCACAAGGTTTTGCAAATCTTTTTCACCAACATGCGCTAAGCGCATGTGCCAGAGCCTTGACGTATCAAAATATTATTTCTTTCTCGATTACCTTTTATGGCTAACAATACACCTTTTACTACCTTCAGAACTCTACCTTCCACGTTTATTTTGTAACCCTTGGATTCTAGAGTCCTCAATGATATAATATTTTTCTTCAAATCAGGCACACACCTTACATTTGAAAGTATTTTAATTGTACCATTGGGCATCTTCAACCGTGCTGATCCAATGCCTTTTGTTTCACAAGCATTGTCATTTCCCGTAAGAACAACTCCTCCGTGTATCTCCTCGAAGCTTGAGAACAATTGTCGATCTGGACACATATGGTGGGAACATCCAGAATCCAGAATCCATCTTTTAGATGCATTAGCAGAAAAAGATGCAGTGAATGCCGTGTCTCCGTCTTCTGTCTTTTCTGCAACATTTGCAGTAGACTTGTCCTTATTTGGACAATTCTTCTTCCAGTGCCCTTTTTGATGAAAATACGCACATTCGTCCTTTGCAGGTCGTCTTCAAGAATATCCTCTCGACTTTGTGTGAGCACGTCCAAAAGATTTTTCTGATTTGTTGTTTGATCGACCTCTCGATACCGTTAGAGCTTCTGATGTAGTATCTGCGTGATCATGTTTATCATTCTTCCAATACTCATTACTCACCATAGAATTTGAAACATCGATAAATTTAACCTCGTTTTTACCGTATAACAGAGTTGTGGTTAAATTTTCATAAGTTTCTGTCAGAGAATTCAACAACAAAAGTGCAATGGCTTCATCCGTAATCTCCACATCTAGTTTCTGCAAATCCGCAGGAATCTTGTTGAAATTATCAAGATGCTCAATCACGGGAGTACCTCTTTTGTACTAAAACCGAAAAAGCTTCTTTTCCAGGTATAAATGATTTTCTACTCTTTTCGTCATGTACTTGAGTTTCTTCCAAAGAATTTTCGCCATGGTCTACTTCATGACAAAATACATTTTTCTTCTCATTGAACCGCTGATGATTTTCTCCTCTGCAATCTCTGAAATTAATTGATTGTCAGCCACTTGAAAATAATCACAATCAGTGTTTCTCCACTTTTGAGACCCCGAATGAAAAAACCGAGCTCGTAAATGAACTCAGAATGGTCCAATTATCTAGGAACCGGCCAAACTTTACAAAGAAAAATGATCAAAATTGACCAACATTTTAATTCGTTTCAATTTTAGTTTTAGCCACCGATTCAATTTTGGTCGAAGAATATAAAAAAAATTATGACCGGGGGTCAATTCTTACTTCTCCACCCGACTTACTGCAAATTTGACGAGAATGCGCTTTAAATGCAAAGAAAAAATGGGAAACTTCCGAGATTGATGTCTTGTGATCCGGAGGTCCATTTTTCACACCGTTTAAAGCAGTGCACTCTAGGAAACGAGAGCTATTAAATGGGATGAATAGAAATTGATTTTGAGCAGATTTCTATTCTGGGTTTCGTTAACCAACCATGTCTCTGATACTAATTTGTTGTGCGGAAACACCCGAAACAAATCGAAAGTAAAGCACAACGGAATGTAAATGGAAGAATAAGAACACAGATTTAACGTGTTTCGGCAATTCACCTACATCCACCGGAAACAACAATTTTCATATCAGAGAAAAATTTACACACACAAGTTTATCTCTGAGAATCCCCACTTTGTACTGAAGCTAATACTTAGCTGAAAACAGGGATGGAATTACAACTGAGGACGAGGTAATTTATATATGAGAACATGATGTCATATTTTTTTTTTTTGTAGGCTATCTAGTATTCGAGACTTTTTGATCATATCTTGGACTTTTCATACTTGTAGCCATTGAAGACTTTTTCTGTGTTGAGGATATTATAGATAATGAGAAATTAGTTTAAATATATCATTTAAATATTTATATTTATCATGTACTTGTTGGCCAAGATTATGTGCCTATATAAACTCGTTGTAATCACATCACAAATCAATGGAAAATATTTAATTGTTTTCACTTAAAATATGGCATTAGAGCTCGGTTTTTTCTCTCTCTTTTGTATTACGCCAAAACTAACTCCCTTAAACCCACTCAAATGCCAGGTTTCATCCGCTATCCTCTACCACGGGCCCTCGTCAACACCATCAGCACCTCCAACCCGACTTCTTACACATAAGCCTTTAAACACCGAATTTGGCATAATGCAATGAGAGAGGAAATTAATGCGCTGCTTTATACTAACACATGGGACCTTGTTCTATTTCTGTCTAATATGAATGTTGTAGGTGACAAATGGGTGTACAGGACCAAGCATCATGTTGATGGGAGATTCGAACACCACAAAGGTCGGCTCGTAGCTAAGGGGTTCCATCAAACTGAAGGTGTGGATTTCTTTGAGACGTAAAGTCCGGTGGTCAAGCCGGTTACTATTCGCTTGTTGCTCTTCAGCGGTTACATAGGGTTGGTCCATCCGACAGGTTGACATTGAAAATGCCTTTCTCCATGGTTATCTTTCTGAACCTGTTTACATGCAGCAGCCTCAAGGGTTTGTGCATCCCAACTATCCGGATTATGTATGCTGCCTTAAGCGCAGCTCATATGGTCTTCGTCAGGCCCCTCATGCCTGGTTTGCTCGCTTTACGGATACTCTTTCTCGCTTTGGATTCATGGCCTCCAAAGTAGATGCCTCTTTGTATATTTATTTGCATGGACATGATCGCGTCTACATTCTTATATATGTTGATGATGTTATTATTACTAGTACTTCCTCTCGCCGTTGTTGAACGGTAATTAAATATCTTGGCTCGTAGTTCCCGCCAAGGACCTTGGCTCTCTTTCTTACTTCTTAGGTGTTGAGGCCCTCTCTACCCTAGATGGACTTTATCTTACCCAACAAAAATACATCTTACAGCTTCTTCAGCGTGCTGGCATGGATAAATCTAAGTCATGCCCTACACCGATGTCGGCTTCCACCCGCATTACTGCTACGTCCAACTCTCCCTTCGCCGACCCTTCTTTATATCGTACCATCGTCGTCGGCCTGCAGTACCTCAGTTTTACTCGTCCTGACATTGCCTTCGTTGTTCACAAAGTTAGCAAGTTCATGCACGCTCCTTCTGATGATCATTGGCTCGCGGTTAAGCGTATCCTGCGTTACCTTAAACACTCTATTTATGATGGGTGATTCTTCTCTAGGAACTCTCCACTTACACTTAATGCTTACTCGGATTCTGATTGGGCTGCTGATCCTGATAACTGCAGGTCGATTGGTGCTTATTGCATGTTCCTTGGAAACAATCTTATCAGTTGGCGTTCCAAGCAACACCTTACGGTCTCTAAAAGCAGCACTGAGGCCGAATACAAAACTTTGTCTAACACTGCTGCGGAGGTTCAATGGCTATGCAGTTTGCTCACTGAAATGCAAGTTACTCTCCCCACGGCTCCTGTTCTTGAGTGTGATAATATTTGCGCTACTTACCTTGCTCATAATCCCGTCTTTCACGCCCCCACAAAGCATATTGAGATCGACTTTCACTATGTCCGGGAACTTGTTGTGGTGAAACGACTCTCTATCTCCTTTCTCAAAGACAAAAGATCATTTGGCGGACCTTCGACCAAGCCACTAGCTCGGCCTCGTTTCAAATTTCTCAAGGCCAATCTCCGTGTTCAGCCACTTTCCATGGGATTGCGGGGGCATGTTGAGGATATTATAAATAATGGTTTAAATATATCATTTAAATATTTATATTTATCATGTACTTGTTGGCCAAGATTATGTGCCTATATAAACTCGGTTGTAATCACATCACAAATCAATGGAAAATATTTGATTGTTTTCACTTACAATATTCTGCAGTCATCATTTGAACATTAACAACACATGTAGAAATGAGCCATTATTCCAACGGTCTCAATAAAAGAATTTAGTTCATTTCAGTTTTTGCTGATCATCTCAATCTGTTTCCTTTTGTGTCATAAATCTTAGAGGTCAGTTTTAGTTTAAATCTTGAATCGGATTCAAGATTTTTTACACTAAATGCAAGAAGACATGGCTGAAAGTCATTGGATGTAATAAATAAAGAAAGAAATAGAAAAGTACAGAGATTCTTTCAAACATGTTTAAGTATCCTAATGTTATGTACCTGTGAGATGGTTACTACCAAGATTTAAATATTGAAGATTAGTTAAATTTTTCAACTCCTTCGGCACTGTCCCTGCACAAGACAAAGCATATAAGACTAAGAGTAAATTTCTTGACATCGATTATATTTAAAAGGTATATTCGTGATGTAGGGCATTTGTATTAGATATTAAGTAGCTTTTATTTATAACTACCAAAATGCACGTGTCGGTGTTGGTTAAATTTATATATTTATATGAAGACAACATAATTTAACGTAATACATTGTTAAGTATGTGTTTAACTATAAAATAATTGTATCGTGTACAATGATAACATTGTATGAGTTGATTGTTTCAATTGTAAATTCAATTGTGGAATAAACATCAATACAAACAGAATCTAAACAACATAACATTATGAACACATCTATTGTTACAACATAATATAAACCACCTGAATCATGAAAGAATGGATACTTAAAAAATCTCTGGACCGGTCAAGTCTCTGGACATGTATGAGGGATGGATTCAAAGGCAATCGGAGACCTCCCACCAATTGTTTCTTTGTAAATGGTCATAAAACCTTCAATGGGTTTATTGGCCCTCATATCAGATGACGGGAGGCGAGTACTGAATATTTTCAGGTCAATATCCTAAGTCTGGAAAATCTCCTCCATGGCAGCGTTGACGGCAAGGGAGGATCGAATATCCTCCACACCAAGAAGTACGACCACAACCTTAGATGATTTTGTACCTTTCTTTTGAGCGGGTTGAGGACTTTCAAATGAACCCGAAACTTTTGTGATTGAGAGGCCATTTAGATTTCAGGGAGGATTTCAGTTTCAGAAGAAGAAATGAATGACTTTGTTGATAATGCGTATACTCTGAAAAACAAAAGGACTTTGAATATAATGGAAAATTGAAGAAAGATTCAGATCTAAGGAATTTTATTTTATAATGGTGAAGTCCGAGAGACGTCTTGATTACATGATTTAATGATTAGTACGTATAGTGCAAGTGAATCGGGATCTCAAAATTTGATAATGAAGATTTGAATTTCAAAAGACATATGGAAAACACATTCATGTCAGAGACCTTTGGGTTCCCACCTCTCAAGAAGTGCCACATCATCTCCAATCAGACCTAACCTATGACCTCCGTTCTAGCTCAGGTCTGTGGGGGATTTTGACGGTGGGTATGACCCGACGTCATACACGTGGCACCTAATGGGCCACATTAGATCATTTTACAATATAGGCCACAGAAGCTCTGCCCAATTTAGGGCCTCATACTTTAGATAACTTTGATGAAGATGTGATATGAAGTGTCTCGGCTCGGACATATCATCATCGATGACTTTAGGTTTTTGAGATGACCGGTCAGGTCATTTAGCAGACTATAATTGCCACAATAATGCCTCTATGATTCCCACTCTATTATGGCACGAACTGTAAACCGTCCCATGATTTCAGTCATGTCCCTAATCATGTGCTCCAAGGCATCTTCTCCGGAAGAGGATCATATAAATATGATTCACTCCACAATTTCAGAATTTTGTTAATAGCTTGATCCCAAATCCTCTGGGTACATAGGCATTCAATCACATTGGTTCAACTATAATTCATCACAAAATCCATCAGTCAAGTAATTGGATTATCCATATGCATGCTAATTACCCGCCTAATGATCCAATTGTGACGATTTCAGACATCGTCTGATACTATTATGCATTTCAGGATAAACATAAAATGGTAAGAAGTTGAATATATATAAAATAAAACAATTGAAATTTATAGAAATACAAAATCTCACTGGAACTCAATGCTTAATGATGCAGTTGTCGTTATTGTGCACTTTCATTCTCCACGTGTCCTCCACTTTCATAGCATAAATTGAGTCATTAATAAGTGTAAAAACTTTGTGTGCTTTCATTATTCGTTAATAAGGGTCATTTTTTTGTAAGAGCTCATAAGAGTAAGTATGAATTCTTTAATGAAAATAATGGAATAATGATAATAAAGGAATATAATATTTACGTACCAGACTATAGAACTTGTTTGTATACTATATTTTTTATACATCTGTGGATGTTGTCTAGTTGATCATTGAGTTTGATCAACACCTTAGTTGTTGATATTGAAGTTCCCCTTGAAAGTGCAACATATAGTTGTCCATGAGAACACCGTCCGAGGCAATTAAACTCCTGCAAATGGTTTTGTTTGTCCTTGTGATTTATTGATCGTCATTGCAATGAAAAGACGTATAGGATATTGCTTTCATGTAAAGTGAAACGGGTAGCCTTCATTTTCTGCCTGTGAGAATGGAATGTGGGATTAAAACCTGCTTTCCTTAATGTTTCCCAGTTGTGATTTCAACATAAATCATGCTTCCTTTGAACCATTTACATATCATCCTTGTACTATTGCATAATCCTTCTGTTAGATCTAAGTTCCTTAACAACATTATCTTTGTGATGAGGCAATTCATTTGGTGTCAAAGTGTTGAGAAATTATTCTTGATAATAATCATTATTATCTTCAGTGAAACAATATCCATCATCTAGAAAGGTTGATATCAATTTTTCATTCATCTTATCAACATGTCGTTAGATGTGGCCAGTATTGCTCGCTTGTAATGTATTCTGTTGAGAAAGTGTTCTCTTATATATATGGAAAGATAGAACCGATTAAATGATTTTCGGAAACCCCATCATCAATTTCATTATATTCAATGATCATTTCGTTTGGTAACTCTATGTGTCCTTTAGTGTTTGTTGGTATTCTCCACAACTCATCCTTAATAAATATTGACTGAAATTTAGATCTCCTCTTGCTCTCATATTCTTAGAAAGATATAATTTTTCCATCACTGACCATAAATATGACTCATCAAGTTTGCCTTCATTGTTTGTAGTATCGTTCATTTGGTACATGAATCACTTGCCTAAAATCACCTCCAAATACAACAATCTATCTTCAAAATACGTTAGAATTTCTCATGATGTCCTTTAATCTTTTGTCAAGTGTCTCAATTGCCATTAGACTTAACTTTTCATAGTAATTTTGCATTTCCACTCTGCTTTGAAATATTGCACATATTTGTTTCATGCGCACTTGGAATTTTAAAATGTGAATAAGCGGTTCGGCCACCGAGCATAATTTCAACAACAACTCTTGATGTGGATGTTTCTATATCTATCTATTGTCTCATTCTTAGATTTTCTAGCGAGCCTTATATAAATGTGTTTTCTCTCGTGCCACCCGGCCCATTGATAAAGAACTTAGCATGTACTTGTGGCCATTATAAACCTTATAGAGAAATTTTTTGAGTATACTTGGTTGTTCAGGATTAAGCATTTCTTCTAAAATGCAATCTTCTTGGGGAATCTCTATAGACAATTCATCACGAATCACTCATAGTATATATTATACAATGTTGTTGCAGTCTTCTTGTATACTTGGCAAGTCGTAAGATGTCAAGTTTTTACCCATGCTTTCCAGAAAATAATTTATGGATTCCAAATTTTTGGCCTTAATTGATTTAACTGACTTTGTACGATCTCGCATGAAATCTTCCGACATTAATTCCCAATGTGTATCCTATAGTTGTTGAATATTTGTTGGTTAATAGTAGATTAATAGAGTTGCAAACAATATTCTTAATGCATTAGGCCGTTGCATGACAATAGCTTCATTAAGCATTCGCGATGCTCGGTCGGATTATAATAAACCTATTTTCTCTACATCTTCTTTGAAACTGGTGAAATAACATAATAGAATTGACTCACATGAATGATAATGTAGTTGATGTTGATAAAAGCGATGAGGTTATTGCAGTTGACATGCTTGTTTTATTTCTATATTTTTATTTTTCTTGTTGTTTCTTTCTTTTGCTCAAGTCTTTGACCGGTGTGTAATGACACCATCAATCATTACTTGCGTTGATCTACCATTTGAATTGGGTGATGAGAATGTTATATGTTCTACTTTGTGTTATATATATATATGTATTTTTATATATGAACTAAAAATGTTTAGTCATATTTACAAGAAATCTTCATATACCATTGCGATTTAGAGCATTATCAATTCACCTTCTCTTTTTCTTCTAGTTTCCTCGATACATCTAATCTTATTGCATTGTTCATGTTGGTCAGTTGAGAATCTTATTTTAACTTCTAGTATGTTCACATTGTCTTCTTTACATTCACAAAAAAAACCATCTCAATATACCGTCGGAAGCGATGATAATATAAAATATGGAAAATTAGGGATAAGGACACAATCTGAAATATTATTAAGCAACAGGACAACTACATATTTTTTATAGGGAGAAGGACAACTGCATAATTATTATAGCGAGAAGGACAAACAGTGAATCCCGAAAATCAGTGAATCTCCCTAGTGAATCCCGAAATCGGTGAATTTCGATAGTGAATTTTGACAAGAATCCCGAAAATCGGTGAATCCCGACAATGAATTTTGAAAATTAGTGAATTTCGACAAGAATTTCGACAAGAATTTAAACGAGTGAATTTCGATAGTGGATAAATAGTTTTGTCCTTTATGCAAAAGTTTCAAAAGACTGTCCTTCTACTTAATTGATGAAATATTTTTGTCCTTCTCCCTCATTCCCCCTATAAAATAATACTTTTCAATCCGCTTGTGTATGATGCAAATTTCATATTGTGCTTATCTTTATTGTAAAATTAAAATAAAAATAAAAATTACACATCACAGATATTGGTTGAAATGAAATATAATGTGTTACATTTACCTTTGGTGGATGATGACTCTTTCATCAAAGTATTTTTATGCTTCCGTATTTTCAATAGCTATTGGGAGTGTTTCGTATTAATATTTTCAGTTTTTAATAAATAATCAATAATCAAGGTGTTTAAAGACAATTTTTTATATATTTTTTTATCTTTCTATTTTTAATTGTTTTATAATGATTGTTTAATCAATAATCAACCAAGGACCTTGATGGTTTTTTGTATATATATCTTTTCATTCAATTTTTTATTTTTAATTAAATCAAGGATTTATTCATATTTCGTTTTTATATTTGTAATTTAGTTTTTCCTATTTTAAGTAATTAATGATGATTAATTAATGAATAATCAATCAGGGATTTTGATGATTTATGTTTTTAAAATTTTAATTAAGTCAAGGATTTATTCATATTTTCGTTTTCATATTTGGAATTTCTTTTTTTCTATTTTAAGTAATTATTGATGACTAATTAATGAATAATCAATCAAGGTTGTTGATGATTTATGTTTTTAAAATTTTAATTAAAGAAAGGATTTATTCATATTTTCGTTTTTATATTGGTAATTTCCTTTTTTCTATTATTATAAGTAATTAATTATGATTAATTAATGAATAATCAAACAAGGATTTTGATGATTTTTTTTAATATTTTTTATTTCGTGTTTCTACTTGTAATTACTTGATTTTGATGATTAATTTCGTTTTTTCTATTATTATAAGAAATAAATGGTGATTAATTAACGAATAATTAATCAAGGATTTTGATGATTTATGTTTTTAAAATTTTAATTAAATCAATAATTTATTCATATTTTCGTTTTTATATTTTTTTCCTATTATTATAAGTAATTAATGATGATTAATTAATGAATAATCAATCAAGGATTTTGATGATTTTTTTAATATTTTTTATTTCGTGTTTCTACTTGTAATTACTTGATTTTCAATTTTTATATTTTTATTTAAAACTAATTGATTGTAATTTCGTTTTTTCTATTATTATAAGTAATTAATGAGGATTAATTAATGAATAATCAATCAAGGATTTTGATGATTTTTTTTATATTTTTTATTTCTTGTTTCTACTTGTAATTACTTGATTTTGAAGATTAATTTCGTTTTTTCTATTATTATAAGAAATTAATGATGATTAATTAACGAATATTCAATCAAGGATTTTGATGATTTATGTTTTTAAAATTTTAATTAAATCAAGAATTTATTCATATTTTCATTTTATATTTGTAATTTTGTTTTTTCTATTATTATAAGTAATTAATGATGATTAATTAATGAATAATCAATCAAGGATTTTGATGATTTTTTTTTATATTTTTTATTTCATGTTTCTACTTGTAATTACTTGATTTTCAATTTTTATGTTTTTATTTAAATCTAATTGATTAGTTATTTAAATTAGGAAGAAACAATTTTTGGGGAGAAACACTTTTTGGGGGAAACACACTCACACTTTTAGTACAAGTAGAGATAGAGATTATTTCATGTTTCTACTTGTAATTACTTGATTTTCAATTGTTATATTTTTATTTAAAACTAATTTATTAGTTATTTAAATTAGAGAGAAACGCTTTTTGGGGAGAAACACTTTTTGGGGAAAACACACTCACACTTTTAGATAGTAGAGATAGAGATAGAGATAGAGATAGAGATATATTATTTTATATATAAAAGAATATATTGTTGACTATTCGAGTCCATAGAAAAACCACACCGTACAATCATTTCACAGAGGATTCTCATTGCACTAACATTACTCAGAGAAATCTCATTGTACAAAGAATACTCTTGAGATTTCTTTATCCAATGAGATTACCCCGTAAGCTTTTCTCATGCAATGTGATTTCTCTATGGGGCGGCCCGGAGAAATCTCTGTGGGTTTTCTTTTGCGCTTGCAACAACTTGTTTCTCTATTGGGTTATTGCAAAGAAAAAATGATTTTCCTTCCGGCCAAAAAAAGGTTTAAAATTGAAGGTTTTTTCTTATTAAGGTAATTTGTACAAACGCGCATAAGATCAGGGCGGCTCTAGGAAGTTGGTGAAACGGGTTGAAAATTTGTCATATTTTGTAAACTAAACTTAGTATTCTATATTATATAGTTCAATATGGGTCAACACGGATCATATATAAGAATAAACGGTCAGCTTCATATATATATATATACCTAAATTTTTTTGGGAAAATATTTTTTTAACGGGTTGGCTGACCCATTTCTTATTGGGTGCAGCCGCCCCTGCATGATAGTGAAGTTCTTGACATGGATGATGTCTAGAAAGGATCCAATTTAATTATCAGAAAGTACTAAGTCATTTTATTGTGCAGCTGAAATTGCTTAAATTTCCAATTGACAAAAGATGTATACTACACTTACCTACTAAATTGTTGTACTGGAGATAGGCCTCCTCCAGATTTTCCATGTTCCAAAATGTTTTTGGTAGCCCACTGAAGTTGTTGTGAGACAAGTCAATACATGTAAGCAGTGAACATTGATGCAAATCTGCTGGTAATGGACCGCTTAACATGTTAGACCGCAGTGAAATGAAAGATAGTTTCGGAAGATTAGGACACATGGTAGTTGGCAGATTGCCGTAAAGCTGATTAATACCCAAGGACAAATGTTTCAAGGAGGAAACATTAAAGAAGATTTGAAAAGGAATTGAACCAGACAACTCATTTTGATAACATATCAAATTCTTCAAGTTGGTCAAGTTAGTGATGGAAGAGGGTATAGAGCCGGTAAACGAGTTGTTATTTAGATACAAGGACTCTAATTGATTGAGTGAACCGACCCAAGACGGGAATTCTCCTGAAAGTGCATTTCGGCTTAAACTAAGCACTTTCAATCTTCTCAACTGAGCTAATTCACTTGGCAAATCTCCTTGGAAGTTGTTTCCACTAAGATCCAGCGACGATAAGAAGGAAAGATTGCCCAATTGCGGTACTATCGTTCCTGTCAGACCCATGTTTGATATATTTAAGGATTTCACCCGATAATGACGTACGGCACAAGAGACTCCAATCCAGTCACAGACTGATGATGATGATCCATTACCAGTAAACCAGTTCTTAGTCAAGATTTGGTTAGGATCATGACTGATTCGAGCTTTCAGGAAAAGAAGAGCATCTTGATCGCTTTTAATATTGCTATGTTTAGCGGTGGCCATTGCTGCTGAAGCCAAAAAGCAAATTATTATTATAAAAGATATAGTGTTGCAGTAACATAGAAAACTACTTCCTTCCACTTCCATGATGAGTATAAAAGTAGTAATAAAGATGAGACTAGAGGGTGAAAATGTGAGGTCGGAGTAGAATGTAAGGATAAATATAGTGTCAATATTTCTTTTTGTTTTTATTAAATATTTTGATGATCTTAATAATTTTTATGCGTGTGCGTTTTTTTCGTATCAGTCAATTTTTTTATGTAATTATAATTATTTTTGAAAAGTTATATACAATGTTTATCGTATATAAAATTCATATTATGATATGCGAAAATGAATATTAATTTTCAGCAAGCTGTAGCTAATTTTTTTATTTGATAATAAATTTTTAAAAAATTATTTACTTTCCAAGTTTCGACCATCGAATCTTTGTTTCTGTGCCATTTGTCGAAAAAAAAATATACTAGACAAAATGAGAATTAGATTAAAAGAAAAATAGATGTGAAGAAAAAAAATATGGATATATTGAGTGTGATATGAGATATGTTGTGAAAATGTATAGCCTTTGCGTTATATTTCCGTTGCAAAAATATATATGTTGTATCAATTTATTTATTTTTTAAATCAACCAATCAAAAACAAAAAGAATAAAGCAAGAGACAAGGAGGGGACAAGCCCACATGGGCTTGCAGGGAGCACTTTTTAGGCTAAAAAACATTCACCCGCGCGCGTGTATGTGTTGAGAAGGTACTAGACATGAGTTCAAATATGGTACATCTCCTGGTATCACACCTAATTTTGATACCTATCAATTCTTTCCTTTGGAGATGTTAATACCTTTCCATAGGGGTCAAATTTTGATTTTGGCCCCTACCATTGGACTTGCCCTAACCTAATCACTCATCACTGGATGCTGGAATTCTTTGGTGGGATCACCGAATTGTAAAACTACACTAATTTGTTGTAGTGGAGTCTCTAAAGCCTAAAACTACATTTTTTAACAATTGAACGATATTTTTTAACAACAAAACTGCAGCGTTTTAATTCTAAAAAATATTCTCGGATCTCAGTGGGGTCACGTGACCCCACCCTATTATACACACCTCTGCCTCTGTGATCACCCCCACACTGTCCAACACGGATTGTCCAGAAAATGTTTAAGCGAGTCACAACGCACGGTACGACATGATACGTCGATAAGACTAATTTTAACATTTAAGTACACGGCATGTTATATATATATATATATATATATATATATATATATATATATATATATATATATATATACATACTTTGGTTTATTCATGTACGGTCACAAAGACACTTTACCTCTTCGTGGTTTGGCAATCGAAGGCTTTACCCCCTTATGATTTATCAATATATTTACAGTTTGCCCTCTGGGGTTTACAAAAAAAAAACCTAAACTCCCGATTCCGGCTTAAAAAAATGAATATTCCACTTCCGATTTGCCCTTTTTGATTTATTTATGTATTTTCCATCACACTATTATGGAGAAACGTAAGAATACAAAATGTCAATATATAGTGAAATCATATGGATAAAAGTTATGGTTTTGCGATTTTTGGGCGATTGTATGTCGAATTTGTTAAATATTGCTTTGGTTACTGCTTCTTATTTTGCTTCTCACAACCGATTATGGCCCTGAACCGAATGCTCTTGACGCCGTAAGTACTACATTAATATTCTCTTTTGGTTTCAATTTAATTCACAGATATCTTTAAAAAAATTGTCAAATTTTGGTAGCAATTATGTTAATTGTTGTTGTCAGTTAAGTGACTTGATCCATAAACTGATGAATAAACTGGTAGAACTAATATGTGAAACTGAGCTAAGAATGATGGTCAGCTTAGTAGGATCAGTTCTGTGAAAGTCAGTTTTGGTGAATTACAAACTGAGTTTCTTCTGAAGTCAGCTTTCAGTTTTGACTGCTGAATTTTGCTGAGTACAACTGAGTTTTAAATCTGAGCAGTTGGTTACAAGTCTGGGAAGGTCAGCTGAAGCTGAGTTTCATCAGGTGGATAAAAGCTGGAGCTGGAATCCACATCTGGGGTATTTATGTCAGTCCGACAAAGATGTTATGGCGGCTAGGGTTAGGGAATTGTGCCTATAAATACTAATGTTGTAATCAATGCACGTTAAATCACTGTGTTCTCTTTGTTTATGTATTTTATCAATTTCCGCCATTTTTTATGTTTCCATTGTTTCTATTTTATCTTTCTTAGAGTGCAAGTTTCTCATATGTGTTTTACCAAACTGGTATCAGAGTCACGTTGGTTCGTAGATTCAGAGTAATTTGCAGGTTGAACGGAGTTGATCTTCATCAAGACCGGTGACCGGTGCTAGGATTTTGTGATCAAAGGTCTGTTCTGAAGGATGTAGGATCTTAGATCTAAACGAGTTAGATCTACGCGCAGAGGATGAATCACGACTTATACATCACAATACATAATTAAAGGACTTAAACTACGACAAGGGGGTTAAGATCATGTTACCAATATCGGGAAGAGACGCCTTGATCTTCCGATGTGTTCTCCAAACGGCGGTTGGTGGACACCCTTCTTGATACACGAAGCTCCTTGATATGCAACACCAAGAAAAACTTAGAGTTTTTCTTCCTCTAAAAGCCTAGACCAGAAAACTAATTTTTTTCTCTCTTTTTATGTGGTCAAGTCAAAATTTGCCCATCCTTAAGGCTTGAGAGAACTCTCTTTATATAGGAGAGTAATTCTTGTCCTCCCAGGACTTAATAATTAAGAGATAATTATTAAATTAATCCTTAATTCTAATAAAAGATAAATAACATAATTATCCCAAACAAATTAGGATAAATCATATTATTATCTAATATTCCATGAATTATCTTTTAACAAATAAAAGATAAATCACATGTTAAATAATTATCCAAGAAAACTAATTTCTCTCTAATTAAATAACACTCACATTGGCGCCACATATTAGGGTTTCCAAGCCCACATAAAATGTCTTTTATGTGTATTATATTATTTAGCCTAACTAAATAATATCCATGCATATCAATTAATTAGCCCAGCCAATTAATTATCACTGAGGCCCAAATAACAAGAATATCATTCCGAATTATAGAAGCCACATCGGGGACCATGGACCTATAACCGCAGGTAGCTCCAATAATTAATTATTCATCGAACGAATAAGTACATTAATTATTAATTCCGGGATTACGCCACCATAAACCCGAAACGAACTCTACCGATTATAGATGTATACTTATACTCAACCCATAGAGTGAATAAGCGTCCATTGATATAATCACTACATACGGATTAACCCTCCATAGATCGTCCATTCGAGTGGGAAGTCTCCGTGAACCCGACTCGAATATCTTATCCTTATTTACCATTAACCCCCGATGATCAATTAGTATGCATATCCGACTAGTAGCTTAGTCAAATGCGAACTCCCGGGATCGATCACTTTCTTAGGGCTAACAAATAAGGGGACTGTCTCTCTACTTCCCGCAGGAAGGAATGGATTCTATGTCTGTGAAAACAAAGGGACAAAGGGAAAGCCAAAAGCCAAGCCCGTGAAAGAACAAAAATCAAAGCCCATGAAGAAGAAAGCGCAAAAGCCTGTTCGTAATCGATTCCCTCTCTTTGTGTGTAGCCTTTTGCCACTAGCCGAGCTTTAAAGGTTTCAACCTTTCCATCCACTCCTCGCTTTCTCTTGTAGATCCATTTACTGCCTATGGGTTGTACACCCTCAGGGCAATCCATAAGTTTCCAGACTGAGTTAGAGTACATAGACTCCATCTCCTGATTCATCGCCTCAACCCACATGTCCTTATCAGAATCATTCATAGCCCTGTGATAGGACACTGGATAATCCTCCACTCCATCAGAGACGGCGATATTTGCCTCTGGTTGCATACCGTACCGCCCTGGTGGCCGAACCACTCTGGTGGTACGTCTGAGTGATCTAGGACTATCAGGGTCGACAGGTGTATCAGTGGTGTTGTTGTTTGTGACACTAGGTGTCACCAGTGGTCTGACTTCGTCAGAAAGTAACTCCTCGAGTACAACTTTACTCCGAGGCTTGAAGTTCTTCATGTACTGATCCTCGAGAAAAGTGGCATTAGTCGAAACTATTACCTTCTAATCTTCTGGATCATAGAAGAAACCTCCTCGTGTCCCTTTTGCATACCCTACAAACAGACATACTTTCGTACGTGCTTGCAATTTGCTAGTCTTGTCCTCCAGCACATGTGCAGGACACCCCCAAATACGGTAGTGTCGCAAACTAGGTTTACTCCCACTCCATAACTCAAGAGGTGTTTTCTCGACAGACTTTGACGGCACCACATTTAGAATGTGGACCGCTGTTTCTAGGGCATGTCCCCAAAAGGAAACCGGAAGTGACGCGTAGCTCATCATGGATCTGATCATGTCTATTAAAGTCCTGTTTCTCCGCTCAGCAACTCTATTTTGCTGAGGCGTTCTAGGCGCAGAACGTTGGGAACAAATCCCATGTTCCAAAAGGTAGTCAGTGAAATCAATATCCATGTACTCACCTCCGCGATCAGAGCGAAGGCATTTCAGAGACTTGCCCAACTGCCTTTCGGCTTCTGCCTGGAATTCCTTAAAATTTCCAAAAGCTTCGGGTTTCCTATGCAGTAGATAAACATATCCGAATCTCGAGTAGTTGTCGATGAAAGTCACAAAGTACTCGAATCCGCCTCTAGCCTGCACATTCATCGGACCACACAGATCTGAATGTACCAATTCTAAAGGTTCTTTAGCCCTATTACCCTTTGACGAGAAGGGTCGCTTGGTCATCTTTCCCTCCAGGCAAGACTCGCAGACTGGCAGTGAGTCAACAAATAACTCCCTTAAGGGACCATCTTTGGCCAGTCTTTTGATTCTTTCCAAGGAAATATGACCTAGCCTAAGGTGCCAAAGGTAGGTTTTATCATTTTGAGAAACCTTCTGCCTTTTAGCAGAACTTTGATGTGCTACTCTAAACATTTCAGTGTTAAGAAGTGGAGTATCGGTTGGTTTAATAATATACAATCCATTTTCTAAACATGCAGAACACAAGTCACGTCCATTTCTGGAAATAACAATCTTATTACACTCAATAGATAATGAATATAATTGTTCTTGCAAAACAGACATAGAAATTAAATTTCTTCGAAAATGAGGAACATAATAGACATTGTCCAATTTAAGGACTTTATTCCCAAAGACTAAACTAACTACCCCCATTTCTTTAGCTGAAATGACTGCACCGTTGCCAACTCTCATCTGGTGCGCCCCATCCTCCAGCTCCTCATATGAACTAAGGATCTGCAAAGAAGTACAAACATGGTTAGTAGCTCCAGAATCCAGTACCCAAGAGGATACATCTTTAGCTATATAGTAGGATTCCAAGACAAGCAAATTACATGTCTTATCCTGCCCCTTGTTTGTCGGACCCTTTCCTTCCTTCACCTCTTTGAGGAATTTCGGGCACAGCTTGCGGGAATGCCCTACCTCTCCACAGTGAAAGCACTTACCCTTAGGTTTGGAAGGAACAGGCTTTTGCGCTTTCTTCTTCATGGGCTTTGATTTCTGTTCTTTCACGGGCTTGGCTTTTGGCTTTCCCTTTGTCCCTTTGTTTTCACAGACATGGAATCCATTCCTTCCCCGCGGGAAGTAGAGAGACAAGCCCCTTATTTGTTAGCCCTAAGAAAGTGATTGATCCTGGGAGTTCGCATTTGACTAATTAGCTACTAGTCAGATATGCATACTAATTGATCATTAGGGGGTTGGTTAATGGTAAATAAGGATAAGATATTCTGAATCGGGTTCACGGAGACTTCCCACTCGTAATGGACAATCTATGGAGGGTTAATCCGTATGTAGTGATTATATCAATGGACGCTTATTCACTCTATGGGTTGAGTATAAGTATACATCTATAATCGGTAGAGTTCGGTTCGGGTTTATGGTGGCGTAATCCCGGAATTAATAATTAATGTACTTATTCGTTCGATGAATAATTAATTATTGGAGCTACTTGGTTATAGGTCCATGGTCCCCGATGTGGCTTCTATAATTCGGAATGATATTCTTGTTATTTGGGCCTCAGTGATAATTAATTGGCTGGGCTAATTAATTGATATGCATGGATATTATTTAGTTGGGCTAAATAATATAATACACATAAAAGACATTTTATGTGGGCTTGGAACCCTAATATGTGGCGCCAATGTGAGTGTTATTTAATTAGAGAGAAATTAGTTTTCTTGGATAATTATTTAACATGTGATTTATCTTTTATTTGTTAAAAGATAATTCATGGAATATTAGATAATAATATGATTTATCCTAATTTGTATGGGATAATTATGTTATTTATCTTTTATTAGAATTAAGGATTAATTTAATAATTATCTCTTAATTATTAAGTCCTTGGAGGACAAGGATTACTCTCCTATATAAAGAGAGTTCTCCCAAGCCTTAAGGATGGGCAAATTTCGACTTGACCACATAAAAAGAGAGAAAAAAAATTAGTTTTCTTGTCTAGGGTTTTAGAGAAAGAAAAACTGTAAGTTTTTCTTGGTGTTGAATATCAAGGAGGTTTGTGTAACATGAAGGATGTAGGATCTTAGATCTAAACGAGTTAGATCTACGCGCAGCGGATGGATCACGACTTATATATCACAATACATAATTAAAGGACTTAAACTACTACAAGGGGGTTAAGATCATGTTACCAATATCGGGAAGAGACGCCTTGATCTTTCGATGTGTTCTCCAAACGGCGGTTTCTTTATCAAGAAGGATGTCGGCAATGAACGTAAAGATTGATAAATTTACAGGGAGTAACATGTTCATTTTGTGGCAAATCAAGATGCGGGCCTTGTTAAAGCAACCATGATGGTGGACTCTTTTATCTGATAAAGGGGATGCCAGTGCAGCAGATTATGTCAGTCTGGAGGAGAAAGCACATTCAACCATCATGTTGTGCTTGTCTGATGATGTTATCACGGAAGTTGCTGAGGAAGACACCACTGCCAAGTTATGGTTAAAGCTTGGAAGCCTGTATATGACTAAGTCATTGACCAACAAGTTGTTGCTTTGAAGCGAGAGCTTTTCGGCCTAAGGATGCATGATGGCCAAATTGTAGCAAACCAACTTTAACCGGCAGAGTACCGGGTCGGATGTGTTACAACGGTGACCAAGGTCGTATCCCACGAGGAATTGGTTAAGTATCACAACCACTTTCGTATTTAGTTTAGGCTCACAAATGATGTGAAAGTAGTTATAACTAAGCAAATAAAAACGATAACTTTAATAGTATGATAAACGAATAGCTAAATTATGATCAGGACACTACTCATAATACCCTTACCGAATCACTAGGAACGAGCCTTAACCTACCAGCCAACCAATAGCATCTAATGAATGTGTTGTGGGTGCAATGTTCTAAACTGGTCCATATGCGCTAATATCAAAACCTAGTTACCCTATATTTGGTTCAACAATCACCTATATGGAATTTAATTGATCTAATATGAGTAAGAACTTTAAGACGCTCAGCATCCACCGAACTCACGGCTTAGCTAGAAAAACCTTACCAAGGAACAGGCTGCGAAAAACTCGACTAGATCGTGCATGACACTCTTAAAATCCTAGTTCGCACACTCCCTCGCACAATACATTTATAAAGTTCGTGTGTGAAAATCATGAATCAAGTGATCAGTTTATTTCAAGCATTAAGATCAAATTTTAGGACACAACAACTCAAAAGATTTAATTTTTAAGCTCTACTCATCCTTAGATCATCGTTTAGGCATCAATTTCGCGATCCATCACATAATCTAGCAATCAGAAAATTTATCTATGCATAATAAAAATAAAAGTGCAGAAATTAAAGAAGAAATTAATAATAAACATGATAAGAATATTGAATAAAATTTACCAAAAGAAACTGTAGCAATCCACTACTTGAATCGTCACTTTGTTGTGTTGAGATCACGGAATAAAATAAATAAGTTGATGCGGTTGTTCTTGGGAAATTTGCAGCAAAAGAAATTAAATAAGTGTGTTGAAATTTGACCTAAGTGACTCCTTTGCTTCTCGTCCGCTGCACTAATTAAAAGCTTTGTAATGGGCGTGGGCCCCTTCAACCAATAGGCAGCTTTTTCCTTTGTTTATTATTATTATTTTTATTTTATTTCCTAATTATTTTCAATTGAAGACCGCATCAAAACGGATCAAATACTGGTGCTTCACTACTCACTAAACACAAAAGTTGGGATCCCGACAAAGTTGGATGATAATCTTTTTTTTCGAACGTTTGAATTTGAGTCACGCGTCATTTTCTCACACGAACTCAGTTTTGGACGATTTTCGTACCGCTCGATCCTCGTGACGCTCTCTATCACTCCATACCTATAATAAAAATAAACCACATACCCAAGCATGACAAATACCAATAAAACACACACAAATCACCCAAAAATATCGGGATTTCGGATGTAAACATCTTTCGTCTCGTGATTCGAATCGTGGTGAAACGTGCCTATAAAAACAACTTAACTACCCCAAAATTACATCGAATAGGGTACAAATATGGAGTAAAATGCACACAAAATTATAGCAAAGTTGACTCTCATCAACTACCCCCACTTAGCGTTTGCTCGCCCTCGAGCAAATCAAGCGATTCAAAAATAAAACATGAGGTCAACGGTGCGATCATACGGGAATCCAAAGATATTCAATGAGTAAAAATTAATCAATAAGAGAATAAACACGGGTCAAAGTGTATCTTATCATGAAAACAGAACATGTGTGTGCATAGCTTCTCAATCCTTTATCATAGTCAACCGGCTCAGATTATAAATGCATGACTAATGGCGTTACACCATAGGCTTATACTTCATAAATATCTCCACTAATCGAGGTCAAATCAAGGATAACTAAGGTCAGGCAGGAATTGCACGGTTGTAACGTTAGGCTAGGGACGGGGCTAAACGAAAAGATAAAAGGAATATCAAAAAAGAAAATACGAGTGAGCCTAATCAAAATATCCTACACTTAACTCATAGCTCACCTTCTTTCAACACCGTGTCATAAACAGGAATAAGATGCAAAAATGGTTGGCGCCAAAATGAAACTCCAATATCGCTTGCAAAAATAGTCGTCACCAAGAACAAGCTAACCAAGAATTCACGAACATCTACTCCAATTTACTTCATCCCATCGCAATGTATTACATTGGAAATATTAACTCCAAAACTTTCATCCACATTTCTTGACTCAATATTATTCATTTTGCTCAATTTTTTCATTCTGGTTGATCTTTTTTTGATAATTTTTTTGGTAAGTCAAACACCAACACTTCACTACCCATTCTCATTCGTAAAGCAAAGGATCCACCAACACCATACTTGGATACACATCTCCACCACCCCACACTTGTGCTAGCAAGTGTGACCAAAATAAGATTAAAACTCACTCGTAGGGTGCCAAAGAAATATAGACCACAAATAAAGACTAAGGGTTAGTAATTATAGGCTACTCAATGAATGGCTAAGTTCGGGTGATGGTCTAACCACCCTACAAAGGCTTAGAGGGGTTTCTGTGGAAATTATGTAAAAGGTTGGCTATTTGGCTATGGTCGGGTCAAAGAAATGCCAGGACCGTCATCCGTTAATCTACCAAGATTGACCTTTCTATTTCGCCTCAAAGTTAATGGTATAAGTTCTAGGTAACAAATTAATGTCTATGTCAACTATAACCATTCACTAACCAACCACAATTCATGAAAGGCAAGCTATTACGTGCATAAGAATTCAATTCCACAACAAGATAAATGTTTGACTCGCATGCATTCAAACCATGACTAATAATTAACCAATCAATACCATGAACTCACGTAGGATTCGCAACCTCAAAACCATGATTTTTTTTAAAAATGACTCAATTTTCACTCAATTAGACTCAACACCAAGTGTATAACTTATTCGATGATTCAAATTTAAACACAAGTAGCCAAGTGAAGCTAAGTCTACCACCACCCACTTAAAATGGAACACCATCTTCGGTGTGTGAGTGATAAAATAAAAGAAAGAAAGACTTAGCTGAACTGAAAATAAGGCGCATACCTGTGCAATCACAACCAAGAAAACCAAGAATCCACTACGACGAAAAGCCGGAACCTTAAGCGTAGGTAAGCACAAGTATGGAGATGTATATAGAAAACATATATATATAGGTTATCACAAGGCATGCAACGGAATTCAAGACGCGTGGTCAAATTTTCATCACTTCTCAAAAACAATCATAACCTAAGAAAAAGTGGGTTACCTCCCATTAACGCTTTTGTTTAATGTCGTTAGCTCGACTTATTAAGAAATTAAAAGTGAAACAAAGAAATACGAGTGAAAAGAAAAAACAAACTACCTAAAACATTCTAAGTTTAAAGTCCTCAGTTCGACTTTCTACCATAATTATGCTAAGGATAGTTATACCAAAGGAGAGGAAACCGTTGCTTCTCCCTACACAAATCATGGGAATTGAGCGCCCCATCACAAGTGGCACATGAAAAAAAGGGCTCAATCTCTTCCACCAAGATTGGCTCAAGGAATTCATCGTGCAACACAACGAACTCACTTTCCCCGAAATAGAGCATATACCAATTAGGAGTTATTCAAGCACCACATAATAACAAGTTGGCTCAACAAGAGCATCCAAAGACTCAAAAGGACTCACCTCTACATGTGTCTCAACAGGGCTCACTGAAGAAGGAATTGATAATTCAATGAGGACAGTATGTATACCTTCTTTTTGGGATTCCTCATGAGTGATTACCTCAGGGAGAGACGGTGGAGATCGAAAACCTTTTCTTCTTTAATGCTCCCCTCAAGCCTCTACTGCTCAACCAAATGCCCTACCCGGCTTGCCAGATCAACCACCTCAGATTCCAAGCGGTGCTGGGAATCCTTCAATTCTTTTAGATCCTGACTATGTTGCTCCAACAAAATCTCGATTATGCTCTTCGGAGATGAAGTAGCCTGTGGCGGCAGAAAATATTGCGGATAAGCGTTGGGGTGCTAAATTTGAGAGCTTGGAGGACCCTCCCACTCATTGTTGTAGGGTGATGTGTATGAGTTGAACTGATAATAGGGTTGTGTTCCGAAACCCATACCATAAAAATTGAATCCTCCAAATGAGTAAGGGAAAGAGCCTCATTGGCCATACGGATCCTTACATGCGACTCAGGGGAAAAAACAAGAACACAATTAAGATATCAAGTCACTACCACTATCTAGAGTAGGTGGTGTGACTCTTCAACAAAACATCAAAATAAAAAAAAATAAAAAAAAGACAAAATCCTAGATACTCATTTGATTTCGGATATTGACCAATTCCCCGGAAACGGCGCCAGAAAACTTGATGGCCAAATTGTAGCAAACCAACTTTAACCGGCAGAGTACCGGGTCGGTTGTACTACAACGGCAATCAAGGTCGTATCCCACGAGGAATTGGTCAAGTATCACAACCACTTTCGTATTTAGTTTAGGCTCATAAATGATGTGAAAGTAGTTATAACTAAGCACATAAAAACGATAACTTTAATAGTATGATAAACGAATAGCTAAATTATGATCAGGACACTACTCATAATACCCTTACGGGAATGAGCCTTAACCTACCAGCCAACAAATAGTGTCTAATGAATGTGTTGTGGGTGCAATCTACTAAACTGGTCCGTAGGCGCTTAAACTACAACCTAGTCACCCTATATTTGGTTCAACAGTCCCCTCTATGGAATTTAATTGACCTAATATGATTAAGAACTATAAGACGCTCCGCATCCATCGAATCACGGCATAGCTAGAAAAACCTTACCAAGGAACATGCTGCGAAAAACTCGACTAGTTCGTGCATGGCACTCCTAAAATCATAGTTCGCACACTCTCTCGCAAAATATATTTATAAGGTCGTGTGTGAAATCAAGTGATCAGTTTAATTCAAGCATTAAGATCAAATTTTAGAACACAACAACTCAAAAGATTTAATTTTTAAGTTCTACTATCCCTAGATCATTGTATAGGTATCAATTTCGCGTTCCATCACATAATCTAGCTAACAGAAAATTTAGCGATGCGTAATAAAAATTAAAGTGCAGAAATTAAAGAATAAATTAATAATAAACATGATAAAAAGATTGAATAAAATTTACCAAAAGAAATTGTAGCAATCCACCACTCGAATCGTCACTTTATTGTGTTGAAATCACGGAATAAAATAAATAAGTTGATGTCGTTGTTCTTGAGAAATTTGCAGCAAAAGAAATAAAATAAATATGTTCTAATCAAAGGAAAGGAACGGCGGCAGGCAAAGAATAAAAATAAAATTCTAGTCTAAAATTATGTTGAAATTTGATCTAAGTGACTCATTTAATAATCTAATTGCCGTCCCTCTTTTCCGGAAAATTCACGTGCAAAATAAAATCACCCACTGTTTCTCGTCCGCTGCACTAATTAAAGGCTTTGTATTGGGCGTGGGGCCCATCAACCAATAGGCAGCCTTTTCCTTTGTTAATTATTATTACTTTTAATTTTATTTCATAATTATTTTCAATTGAAAACCGCAGCAAAACGGATCAAAATACTGGTGATTCACTCCCCACTAAACATAAAAGTTGAGATCTTGACAAAATTGGATGATAATTTTTTTTTCTGAACGCTTGAATTTGAGTCACGCGTCATTTTCACACACGAACTCAGTTTTGGACGATTTTCATACCGTTGTGATCCTCGTCATGCTCTCTATCTCAGCATACCTGTAATAAAAAAATAAACCACATACCCAAGCGTGACAAATACCAATAAAACACACACAAATCACCCAAAAATATCGGGATTTCGGATGTAAACAATTTTAGTCTCATGATTCGAATTGTGGTGAAACGTGCCTATAAAATCAACTTAACTACCCCAAAATTACATCGAATAGGCTACAAATAGGGAGTAAAATGCACACGAAATTATAGCAAAGTTGACTCTCATCAACTACCCCCCACTTAGCGTTTGCTCGCCTTCGAGCAAATCAAGCGATTCAAAAATAAAAATGAGGTCAACGGTTCGATCATATGGGAATCCAATATATTCAATGAGTAAAAATTAATCAATAAGCGAATAAACACGGGTCAAAGCGTATCTTATCATGAAAACAGAATGTGTGTGTGTGCATAGCTTCTCAATCATTTAACATAGTCAACGGGCTCAGATTATAAATTCATGACTAATGGCGTTACACATAGGCTTATACTTCATAAATATCTCCACTAATCGAGGTCAAATCAAGGCTAACTAAGGTCAGGCAGGACTTGCACGGTTGTAACGATAGGCTAATGACGGGGCTAAACGAAAGGATAAACGGAATATCAAAAAAGAAAATACGAGTGGAGCCTAATCAAAATAACCTACACTTAACTCATAGCTCACCTTCTTTCAACACCATTTCATAAACATGAGTAAGATGCAAAAACGGTTGGCGCCAAGATGAAACTCCAATATCGCTTGAAAAAATAGTCGTCACCAAGAAAAAGCTAACCAAGAATTCACGAACATCTACTCCAATTTACTCCATCCCATCGCCATGTATTACATTGGAAATATTAACTCAAAAACTTTCATCCACATTTCTTGACTCAATTTTACTCATTTTGTTCAATTTTTTCATTCTAATTGATCTTTTTTTTGATAAATTTTTTTGGTAAGTCAAAAACCAACACTTCACTACCCATTCTCATTCGTAAAGAAAAGTATCCACCAACACCATACTGGGATACACATCTCCACCACCCCACACTTGTGCTAGCAAGTGTGACCAAAATAAGATTAAAACTCACTCGTAGGGTGCCATAGAAATGTAGACCACAAATAAAGACTAAGGGTTAGTAATTATAGGCTACTCGACGAATGGCTAAGTTCGGGTGGGGGTCTAACCACTCTACAAAGGCTTAGAGGGGTTTCTGTGGAAATTATGTACAAGGTTGGCTATTTGGCTCTGGTCGGGTCAAAGAAATGCCAGGACCGTCATCCGTTAATCTACCAAGATTGACCTTTCTATTTCGCCTCAAAGTTAATGGTATAAGTTCTAGGTAACAAATTAATGTCTATGTCAACTATAACCATTCACTAAGCAACGACAATTCATGAAAGGCAAGCTATTATGTGCATAAGAATTAAATTTCACAACAAGATAAATGTTTGACTCACATGCATTCAACCCATGACTAATAATTAACCAATCAATACCATGAATTCACATAGGATTCGCAGCCTTAAAACCATTTTTTTTATTTATAAAATGACTCAATTTTCACTCAATTAGACTAAACACCAAATGTATAACTTATTCGATGATTCAAATTTAAACACAAGTGGCCAAGTGAAGCTAAGTCTACCACCACCCACTTAAAACGGAACACCATCCCCGGTGTGTGAGTGATAAAATAAAAGAAAGAAAGACTTAGCTGAACTGAAAATAGGGCGCAACCACGCAAAATGATAACCGCCAATGTATCTCCGAGGGTACCTGTGCAGTCACAACAAAGAACACCAAGAATCCACTACGACGAAAGGCCGGAACCTTAAGCGTAGGTAAGCACAAGTATGGAGATGTATATAGAAAATAGATCTATAGGTTATCACAAGGCATGCAACGGAATTCAAGATGCGTGGTCAAATTTTCATCACTTCTCAAACACAATCCTAAGAACTTAAGAAAAAGTGGGTTACCTCCCATAAGCGCTTTTGTTTAATGTCGTTAGCTCGACTTATTAAGAAATTAAAAGTGAAACAAAGAAATACGAGGGAAAAGAAAAACAAACTACTTAAAACATTCTAACTTTAAAGTCCTCAGTTCGACTTTCTACCCCAATTATGCTAAGGATAGTTATACCAAAGGAGAGCAAACCGTTTCTTCTCCCTACACAAATCATGGGAATTGAGCACCCCATCAAAATGGTACATGAAAAAAAGGGGGCTCAATCCCTTCCACCAAGATTGGCTCAAGGAATTCATCGTGCAACACAACGAACTCACTTTCCCCGAAACAAAGCATATACCAAAAAGGAATGATTCAAGCACCACAAAATAACAAATTGGCTCAACAAGGGCATCCAATGACTCAAAAGGACTCACCTCTACATGTGTCTCAATGGGGCTCACTGAAGAAGGAATTGATAATTCAACGAGGACAATATTCGTACCTTCTTCATGGCATTCTTCATGAGTGATTACCTCAGGGAGAGACGGTGGAGATCGAAAACCTTTTCTTCTTTAATGCTCCCCTCAAGCCTCCTCTGCTCAACCAACTGCCCTACCCGGCTTGCCAGATCAACCACCTCAGATTCCAAGCGGTCTGGGAATCCTTCAATTCTTATAGATCCCGACTAAGTTGCTCCAACAAAATTTCGATTGTGCTCTTCGGTGATGGAGTAACTGTGGCGGCCGAAAGTATTGCGGATAAGCGTTGGGGTGCTTTGAAATTGAGAGCTTGGAGGACCCTCCCACTCATTGTTGTTGGGTGATGTGTATGAGTTGAACTGATAATAGGGTTGTGTTCCGAAACCCATACCATCACAATTGAATCCTCCAAATGAGTAAGGGAAAGAGCCTCCTTGGCCATACGGATCCATACCTGCGACTCATGGGAAAAAACAAGAACACAATCAAGGTATCAAGTCACTACCACTACCAGAATAGGTGGTGTGACTCTTTAACAAAACATCAAAATAAAAAATAAAATAAAAAAGGACATAATTCTAGATACTCATGTGATTTTCTGATATTGACCGATTCCCCGGCAACGGCGCCAGAAAACTTGATGTCCAAATTGTAGCAAACCAACTTTAACCGGAAGAGTACCGAGTCAGTTGTACTACAACGGCGAGCAAAGTCGTATCCCACGAGGAATTGGTCAAGTATCACAACCACTTTCGTATTTAGTTTAGGCACACAAATGATGTGAAAGTAGTTATAACTAAGCAAATAAATACGATAACTTTAATAGTATGATAAACGAATAGCTAAATTATGATCAGGACACTACTCATAATACCCTTACCGAATCACTAGGAATGAGCCTTAACCTACCAGCCAACCAATAGCGTCTAATGAATGTGTTGTGGGTGCAATCTACTAAACTGGTACGTAGGCGCTAATACTACAACCTAGTCACCCTATATTTGGTTCAACAGTCCCCTCTATGAAATTTAATTGACCTAATATGATTAAGAACTATAAGACGCTCCGCATCCACCGAATTCACGGCTTAGCTAGAAAAACCTTACTAAGGAACAGGCTGCGAAAAACTCGACTAGTTCGTGTATGGCACTCCTAAAATCCTAGTTAGAACACTCCCTCACAAAATACATTTATAAAGTTCGTGTGTGAAATCAAGTGATCAGTTTAATTCAAGCATTAAGATCAAATTTTAGGACACAACAACTCAAAAGATTTAAATTTTAAACTCTACAAATCCCTAGATCATTGTATAGGTATCAATTTCGCGATCCATCACATAATCTAGCTATCGTAAAAATTTAGCGACGCATAATAAAAATAAAAGTGCCGAAATTAAAGAAGAAATTAATAATAAACATGATAAAGAGATTGAATAAAATTTACCAAAAGAAACTGTATCAATCCACCACTCGAATCGTCACTTTTGTTATGTTGAAATCACGGAATAAAATAAATAAGTTGATGTCGTTGTTCTTGGGAAATTTGCAGCAAAAGAAATAAAATAAATATGTTCTAATCAAAGGGAAGGAACGGCGGCAAGAAAAAAATAAAAATAAAATTCTAGTCTAAAAATATGTTAAAATTTGACCTAAGTGACTCCTTTAATAATCTAATCGCCGTCGCTCTTTTCCGGAAAATTCACGTGCAAAATAAAATCGCCCCCTACTTCTCGTCCGCTGCACTAATTAAAGGCTTTGTAATGGGCGTGGGCCCCAACAGCCAATAGGCAGCTTTTTCCTTTGTTTATTATTATTATTTTTAATGTTATTTCATAATTATTTTCAATTGAAGAACGCAGCAAGGTGCTTCACTCTCCACTAAACATAAAAGTTGGGATCCCGATAAAGTTGGATGATAATTTTTTTTTTCCGAACGCTTGAATTTGAGTCACGTGTCATTTTCTCACACGAACTCAGTTTTGGACGATTTTCGTACCGTTGTGATCCTCGTCACGCTCTCTATCTCGCCATACCTGTAATAAAATTAAACCACATACCCAAGCGTGACAAATACCAATAAAACATACACAAATCACCCAAAAATATCGGGATTTCGGATGTAAACATCTTTCGTCTAGTGATTCGAATCGTGGTGAAACGTGCCTATAAAAACAAATTAACTACCCCAAAATTACATTGAATAGGCTACAGAAAGGGAGTAAAATGCACACAAAATTATAGCAAAGTTGACTCTCATCAACTACCCCTCACATCGCGTTTGCTCGCCCTCGAGCAAATCAAGCGATTCAAAAATAAAACATGAGGTCAACGTTGCGATCAAACGGGAATCCAATATATTCAATGAGTAAAAATTAATCAGTAAGCGAATAAACACGGGTCAAAGCGTATCTTATCATGAAAACAGAATGTGTGTGTGTGCATAGCTTCTCAATCATTTATCATAGTCAACCGGCTCAGATTATAAATGCATGACTAATGGCGTTACACCATAGGCTTATACTTCATAAATATCTCCACTAATCGAGGTCAAATCAAGGCTAACTAAGGTCAGACAGGACTTGCACGGTTGTAACGTTGGGCTAGGGACGGGGCTAAACGAAAGGTTAAAAGGAATATCAAAAAATAAAATACGATTGAGCCTAATCAAAATATCCTACACTTAACTCATAGCTCACATTCTTTCAACACCGTATTATAAACAGGAGTAAGATGCAAAAACGGTTGGCGCCAAGATGAAACTCCAATATCGCTTGCAAAAATAGTCGTCACCAAGAACAAGCTAACCAAGAATTCACGAATATCTACTCCAATTTACTTCATCGCATGGCCATGTATTACATTGGAAATATTAACTCAAAAACTTTCATCCACATTTCTTGACTCAATTTTATTCATTTTGTTCAATTTTTTCATTCTGATTGATCTTTTTTTTGATAATTTTTTTTTGTTAAGTCAAACACCAACACTTCACTACCCATTCTCATTCGTAAAGCAAAGGATCCACCAACACCATACTTGGATACACATCTCCACCACCCCACACTTGTGCTAGCAAGTGTGACCAAAATAAGATTAAAACTCACTCGTAGGGTGCCAAAGAAATGTAGACCACAAATAAAGACCAAGGGTTAGTAATTATAGGCTACTCAACGAATGGCTAAGTTCGGGTAGGGGTCTAAAAACCCTACAAAGGCTTAGAGGAGTTTCTGTGGAAATTATGTACAAGGTTGGCTATTTGGCTCTGGTCAGGTCAAAGAAATGCCAGGACCGTCATCCGTTAATCTACCAAGATTGACCTTTCTATTTCGCCTCAAAGTTAAGGGTATAAGTTCTAGGTAACAAATTAATGTCTATGTCAACTATAACCACTCACTAACCAACCACAATTCATGAAAGGCAAGCTATACGTGCATAAGAATTCAATTCCACAAGAAGATAAATGTTTGACTCGCATGCATTCAACCCATGACTAATAATTAACCAATCAATACCATGAATTCACATAGGATTCGCAACCTCAAAACCATGAATTTTTTTTTAAAAATGACTCAATTTTCACCCAATTAGAGTAAACACCAAGTGTATAATGTATTCGATGATTCAAATTTAAACACAAGTAGCCAAGTGAAGCTAAGTCTATCACCACCCACTTAAAACAGAACACCGTCCTCAGTGTGTGAGTGATAAAATAAAAGAAAGAAAGACTTTGTTGAAAAGAAAATAGGGCGCAACCACGCAAAATGATAACCGCCAATGTATCTCATAGGGAACCTGTGCAATCACAACAAAGAAAACCAAGAATCCACTATGAAGAAAGGCCGGGACCTTAAGCGTAGGTAAGCACAAGTATGGAGATGTATATAGAAAACAGATATATAGGTTATCACAAGGCATGCAACAGAATTCAAGATGTGTGGTCAAATTTTCATCACTTCTCAAAAACAATCCTAAGAACCTAAGAAAAAGTGGGTTACCTCTCATAATCGCTTTTGTTTAATGTCGTTAGCTCGACTTATTAAGAAATTAAAAGTGAAACAAAGAAATACAAGTGAAAAGAAAAACAAACTACCTAAAACATTCTAATTTTAAAGTCCTCAGCTTGACTTTCTACTCTAATTATGCTAAAGATAGTTATATCAAAGGAGAGCAAACTGTTGCTTCTCCCTACACAAATCATGGGAATTGAGCGCCCCATCAAAATGGCACACAAAAAAAAAGGGCTCAATCCCTTCCACCAAGATTGGCTCAAGGAATTCATCATGCAACACAACGAACTCACTTTCCCCGAAACAAAGCATATACCAATTAGGAGTGATTCAAGCACCACATAATAACAAGTTGGCACAACAAGAGCATCCAAAGACTCAAAAGGACTCACCTCTACATGTGTCTCAACAGGGCTCACTGAAGAAAAAATTGATAATTCAATGAGGATAGTGTTCGTACCTTCTTCATGGCATTCATCATAAGTGATTACCTCAGGGAGAGACGGTGGAGATCGAAAACCTTTTCTTCTTTAATGCTCCCCTCAAGCCTCCTCTGCTCAACCAACTGCCCTACCCGGCTTGCCAGATCAACCACCTAAGATTCCAAGCGGTGCTGGGAATCCTTCAATTCTTTTAGATCCTGACTAAGTCGCTCCAACAAAATCTCGATTATGCTCTTCGGCGATGGAGTAACTTGTGGCGGCTGAACGTATTGCGGATAAGCGTTAGGGTGCTGAAATTGAGAGCTTGGAGGACCCTTCCACTCATTGTTCTAGGGTGATGTGTATGAGTTGAACTGATAATAGGGTTGTGTTCCGAAACCCATACCATCAAAATTGAATCCTCCAAATGAGTAAGGGAATGAGCCTCCTTGGCCATACGGATCCATACATGCGACTCCGAGGAAAAAACAAGAACACAATCAAGGTATCAAGTCACTACCACTACCAGAGTAGGTGGTGTGACTCTTCAACAAAACATCAAAATAAAAAAAATAAAAAAAGACATAATCCTAGATACTCATGTGATTTTCGGATATTGACCGATTCCCCGGCAACGGCGCCAGAAAACTTGATGGCCAAATTGTAGCAAACCAACTTTAACCGGAAGAGTACCGGGTCGGTTGTACTACAACGGCGAGCAAGGTCGTATCCCACGAGGAATTGGTCAAGTATCACAACCACTTTCGTATTTAGTTTAGGCTTACAAATGATGTGAAAGTAGTTATAACTAAGCACATAAAAACGATAACTTTAATAGTATGATAAACGAATAGCTAAATTATGATCATGACACTACTCATAATACCCTTACCGAATCAGTAGGAATATTGAGCCTTAACCTACCAACCAACCAATAGCGTCTAATGAATGTGTTGTGGGTGCAATCTACTAAACTGGTCCGTAGGCGCTAATACTACAACCTAGTCACCCTATATTTGGTTCAACAGTCCCCTCTATGGAATTTAATTGACCTAATATGATTAAAAACTATAAGATGCTCCGCATCCACCGAATTCACGGCTTAGCTAGAAAAACCTTACCAAGGAACAGGCTGTGAAAAACTCAACTAGTTCGTGCATGGCACACCTACAATCCTAGTTCGCACACTCCCTCGCAAAATACATTTATAAAGTTCGTGTGTGAAATCAAGTGATCAGTTTAATTCAAGCATTAAGATCAAATTTTAGGACACAACAACTCAAAAGATTTAATTTTTATGCTCTACTCATCCTTAGATCATTGTATAGGTATCCATTTCGCGATCCATCACATAATCTAGCTATCAGAAAATTTAGCGACAAATAATAAAAATGAAAGTGCAGAAATTAAAGAAGAAATTAATAATAAACATGATAAAAAGATTGAATAAAATTTACCAAAAGAAACTGTAGCAATCCATAACTCGAATCGTCATTTTGTTGTATTGAAATCACAGAAAAAAATAAATAAGTTGATGTCGTTGTTCTTGGGAAATTTGCAGCAAAAGAAATAAAATAAATATGTTCTAATCAAAGGGAAGGAACAGCGGCAGGCAAAAAAATTAAAATAAATTTCTGGTCTAAAATGTGTTGAAATTTGACCTAAGTGACTCCTTTAATAATCTAATTGCCGTCCCTCTTTTCCGGAAAATTCATGTGCAAAATAAAATCACACCCTGCTTCTCGTCCGCTACACTCTTAGAGTGACCCCAATGGGAGCCTTTTAAGGCTCCCTAAATGTGTTATAGGGTGAAGATGTAAAATTTAGCTCCACAGTGGTTCCCTTTTCAATTCCCCGTCCCTTATTTAAATTAAGTGTCTCCCTTAAATAAGGGAGCCAACTAAAGTGAACAGTGTCATATTTTTAACCACACAATTCACTTTTCTCTCTCCACCTATTTATCCTACTCTTCTTCAACTATACTAAACTCAATTTTAACCACTTCGGTAATAATCTCCTCTAATAAAAACGATACGACATTTATTAGAGGACATTTAATAATCCCTATTTGGTTGTTTAAACGCATACGACATTTTTTTGACAATGATACGACATTAAAATCTCATTTTGCAAGTATAAAATATTTTATTTTGATTTTTGTATAAAAAAAATGAATTAATTGGTTGAGATGTGAAAAAAAAAATAGTATTGGGGAATTGTATAGGGAGTGCTTATTGGAGTTGGTTTTTTATAGGGTATTGAAAAAGTGAACTAAACGGAAAATAAGATAAATAGGGAGTGCTATAAGGAACCACGACTGTGGACAGCCTAAAGGCTTTGTAATGGGCGTGGGGCCCATCAACCAATAGGCAGCTTTTTCCTTTGTTTATTATTATTATTTTTAATTTTATTTCATAATTATTTTCAATTGAAAACCGCAGCAAAATGGATCAAAATACTGGTGCTTCACTCCCCACTAAACATATAAGTTGGGATCCCGACAAAGTTGGATGATAATCTTTTTTTCCGAACGTTTGAATTTGAGTCACGCGTCAATTTCTCACAAGAACTCAGTTTTGAACGATTTTAGTTCCGTTGTGATCCTCGTCACGCTCTCTCTCTCGCCATACCTGTAATAAAAATAAACCACAAACCCAAGCGTGACAAATACCAATAAAACACACACAAATCACCCAAAAATATCGAGATTTCGGATGTAAACATCTTTCGTCTAGTGATTCGAATCGGGGTGAAACGTACCTATAAAAACAACTTAACTACCCCAAAATTACATTGAATAGGCTACAAATAGGGAGTAAAATGCACACGAAATTATAGCAAAGTTGACTCTCGTCAACTACTCCCCACATCGCGTTTGCTCGCCCTCGAGCAAATCAAGCGATTCAAAAATAAAACATGAGGTCAACGTTGCGATTATACGGGAATCCAATATATTCAATGAGTAAAAATTAATCAGTAAGCGAATTAACACGGGTCAAAGCGTATCTTATCATGAAAACAGAATGTGTGTGTGTGCATAGCACTCAATCATTTATCATAGTCAACCGGCTCAGATTATAAATGCATGACTAATGGCGTTAAACCATAGGCTTATACTTCGTAAATATCTCCACTAATCGAGATCAAATCAAGGCTAACTAAGGTCAGGCAGGACTTACACGGTTGTAACGTTAGACTAGAGACGGGGCTAAACGAAAAGATAAAAGGAATATCAAAAAAGAAAATACGAGTGAGCCTAATCAAAATATCCCACACTTAACTCATAGCTCACCTTCTTTCAACACCATATCATAAACATGAGTAAGATGCAAAAACGGTTGGTGCCAAGATGAAACTCCAATATCGCTTGCAAAAATAGTCGTCACCAAGAACAAGCTAACCAAGAATTCACGAACATCTACTCCAATTTACTTCATCTCATCGCCATGTATTACTTTGGAAATATTAACTCAAAAACTTTCATCCACATTTGACTCAATTTTATTCATTTTGTTCAATTTTTTCATTCTGATTGATCTTTTTTTTGATAATTTTTTTGGTAAGTCAAACACCAACACTTCACTACCCATTCTCATTCGTAAAGCAAAGGATCCACCAACACCATACTTGGATACACATCTCCACCACCCCACACTTGTGCTAGCAAGTGTGACCAAAATAAGATTAAAACTCACTCGTAGGGTGCCAAAGAAATGTACACCACAAATAAAGACAAAGGGTTAATAATTATAGGCTACTCAATGAATGGCTAAGTTCGGGTAGGGGTCTAACCACCCTACAAAGGCTTAGAGGGGTTTCTGTGGAAATTATGTACAAGGTTGGCTATTTGGCTCTGGTCGGGTCAAAGAAATGCCAGGACCGTCATCCGTTAATCTACCAAGAGTGACCTTTCTATTTCGCCTCAAAGTTAATGGTATAAGTTCTAGGTAAGAAATTAATGTCTATGTCAACTATAACCATTCACTAACCAACCACAATTCATGAAAGGCAAGCTATTACATGCATAAGAATTCAATTCCACAACAAGATAAATGTTTGACTCGCATGCAATCAACCCATGAGTAATAATTAACCAATCAATACCATGAATTCACACAGGATTCGCAACCTCAAAACCATGATTTTTTTTTATAAAAATGACTCAATTTTCACTCAATTAGACTCAACACCAAGTGTATAACTTATTCGATGATTCAAATTTAAACAGAAGTAGCCAAGTGAAGCTAAGTCTACCACCACCCACTTAAAACGGAACACCGTCCTCGGTGTGTGCATGATAAAATGAAAGAAAGAAAGACTTAGCTGAACTGAAAATAGGGCGCAACCACGCAAAATGATAACCGCCAATGTATCTCCCAGGGTACCTGTGCAATCACAACAAAGAAAACCAAAAATCCACTACGATGAAAGGCCGGAACCTTAAGCGTAGGTAAGCACAAGTATGAAGATGTATATAGAAAACAGATATATAGGTTATCACAAGGCATGCAACGGAATTCAATATGCGTGGTCAAATTTTCATCACTTCTCAAAAACAATCTTAAGTGCCTAAGAAAAAGTGGGTTACCTCCCATAAGCGCTTTTGTTTAATGTCGTTAGCTCAACTTATTAAGAAAGTGAAACAAAGAAATACGAGTGAAAAGAAAAACAAACAACCTAAAACATTCTAAGTTTAAAGTCCTCAGTTCGACTTTCTACCCCAATTATGCTAAGGATAGTTATACCAAAGGAGAGCAAACCGTTGCTGCTCCCTACACAAATCATGGGAATTGAGCGCCCCATCAAAATGGCACACGAAAGAAAAAGGGCTCAATCCCTTCCACCAAGATTGGCTCAAGGAATTCATCGTGCAACACAACAAACTACTTTCCCCGAAACAGAGCATATACCAATTAGGAGTGATTCAAGCATCACAAAATAACAAGTTGGCTCAACAAGAGCATCCAAAGACTCAAAGGACTCACCTATACATGTGTCTCAACAGGGCTCACTGAAGAAGGAATTGATAATTCAATGAGGACAGTATTCGTACCTTCTTCATGGAATTCCTCATAAGTGATTACCTCAGAAAGAGACAGTGGAGATCAAAAACCTTTTCTTCTTTAATGCTCCCCTCAAGCCTCATCTGCTCATCCAACTGCCCTACCCGGCTTGCCAGATCAACCACCTCAGATTCCAAGCGGTGTTGGGAATCCTTCAATTCTTTTAGATCCCGACTAAGTTGCTCCAACAAAATCTCGATTGTGCTCCTCGCGCGATGGAGTAACTTGTGGCGGCTGAAAGTATTGCGGATAAGCGTTGAGGTGCTGAAATTGAGAGCTTGGAGGACCCTCCCACTCATTGTTCTAGGGTGATGTGTATGAGTTGAACTGATAATAGGGTTGTGTTCCGAAACCCATTCCATCAAAATTGAATCCTCCAAATGAGTAAGGTAAAGAGCCTCCTTGGCCATACGGATCCATACCCGCAACTCAGGGAAAAAACAAGAACACAATCAAGGTATCAAGTCACTACCACTACCAGAGTAGGTGGTATGACTCTTCAACAAAACATCAAAATAAAAAATAAATGAAAAAAATACATAATCCTAGATACTCATGTGATTTTCTGATATTGACCGATTCACTGGCAACGGCGCCAGAAAACTTGATGGCCAAATTGTAGCAAACCAACTTTAACCGGCAGAGTATCGGGTCGGTTGTACTACAACGACGAGCAATGTCTTATCCCATGAGGAATTGGTCAAGTGTCACAACCACTTTCATATTTAGTTTAGGCTCACAAATGATGTGAAAGTAGTTATAACTAAGAAAATAAAACGATAACTTTAATAGTATGATAAACGAATAGCTAAATTATGATCTGGACACTACTCATACTACCCTTACCGAATCACTAGGAACGTGCCTTAACCTACCATCCAACCAATAGCGTCTAATGAATGTGTTGTGGGTGCAATCTACTAAACTGGTCCGTAGGCGCTAATACTACAACCTATTCACCCTATATTTTGTTCAACAGTCCCCTCTATGGAATTTAATTGATCTAATATGATTAAGAACTATAAGACACTCCGCATCCACCGAATTCACGGCTTAGCTAGAAAAACCTTACCAAGGAACAGGCTGCGAAAAACTCGACTAGTTCGTGCATGGCACTTGTTGGAAATAAAATTTATGTTTTGATGATGATTCATCACTTATTTATTAATTGTTCTTAACCCTATTGATGAAGTGTCATAACTAACTGTTATAGTGCAAAGCAAAAAGAAGTCTAGATATCAATGTATAGGATTTATTAGAGTCGATAATTGTATCGTTAAATCGACAAGCATTGTAATAGTTCTAGGCCGGAACCGAGAAATGAAGAAACGAGATTTAATCTAGGCGAGATTCTACAAGAAATCGATAATAGAGCACACCAACGAAGATTGAAGAAGATAAGTTCGCCGAGGGAAACATACTCGGTTGGCTTATATAAGACGAAGAACCGAGGGACATAGACTCGCTTATTGAAGAATGAAGAACGAGGGTTCAAACTCGCTTATGAAGATTACAAGTCGAGACTGTAAAGTTGGACTTCAGGCAAGATTGTGGTGACCTGAACAGACTTTATGGTTCTTGTATGAAGACCTAAGAATCATAAGGACAATGAATTCTTAGATGACAATGAATCATGGTGTACTCTGATTAAGTTAATGATAATCAGATGAAAACTGGAGTACTGATATTTGAAGAAGAGTAAAATGTCAGTTAATGCTCCAAGCCAGTTAGGAAACTGATAAATGGAAAACTAAGTATAAAACTGATAAGGAAACTCAGTTTTATAAGTCAGCCATCCAACAAACTGATCGCACAGTCGAATGTTGTAATGAAAGCATTTTCATTGGATGAGGTACTGACACAGCAGAACAGTCAGAAAATATAGCCGTTACAAGCAGGATGAAAGTTGAATGAACCCCTATAAATAGAATGCCTCTACAACATCAAAAAGAGTGCAGGTATATGATAACAAAGCAAGAAAATTAAAAGGAATCTATCTAGAAAGATCAAATTGAGGGGGAAAGCCAAATCCAAAAGAATACCTGCTAAGTACTTAATTGCAAGATCAAGAGAATTTCTTCAAAGTGTTCAAGCATATTCAAGCAGATTCAAGATCTAACATTTGAAGAAATACAGAGCCGTGCTTAAATTAATCATCCGTAAGAAAAGCTCAAATCACGGTTGAATCATAGTTATTGATTCAAAGTCTCAACTTTGATTTTATCAAAGGTTTAGATCGTGAAACACCAAGAAGGTGTGAAGGACGGTTGAGTGCGATCGTGGAAGACTTGTGTTTGTGATGAGTGGTGAAGAGACAATTCTACCCTCCAAGGACCGGTGTTTCAAACGGTTGAAGAGCAGCAATCCTACCTGTTCTACAAGTGTTTAGATAGTGAAGCTAGGGATTAGTCAAGGACTATCAGTTTAGAACTTTTGTAACCGGGCCATCTCAAAGAAATTCTAGTGGAATTTTCCTCCGCATCACAGGGGAAGAGAGGATTGACATGATTACACCACCTGGAACCTCTATAATTCTTGTCTATTTACTTTATGCATTCACTTATTTCATTATAGCTTTACTTACGTGGTTTTCATACCGAAACTAGATTAACTAGTTATTAAAGGCAATATTTATCCGCTGCCAGTTAACAAGACTAAATATAAGTCAGCATTGACTTATATTCAGTTGAGCTAACTGAACTCCGCTCAAGTTAAGGGACATGAACAAAACTGAACTGAAGATCAGTTTGAGTTTCAAAGAAACTCAGTTCCTGGGGCTTTTCCAGCTTAGGATTAGTTTTTGGTGACAAGTTTATTCACCCCCCCTAAACTTGTGTTAGCCTTTCCAAGGTACCAACAATTGGTATCGGAGCAAATCTTCTTTTGAAGGTGATCCAATAACTATTTGCTTGCTTGAGTAACTGTCCATCAGTTATTTGTTCAGGAGCAACCAGTTGTTGAAAACCCCTTACTGCATCTGTCTTAAAAGTATCTCTAATGTATACATCTAGAATTAGAAATTGGCTAAATAACCCCCTGACTGACTATTTGCAGAATGTTGTCTATGATTTCCAAGATCAAGTATTCGAAAGATTCAGTACTATAAGCTCTCACACAAATCTAGAACCTCAATTCAATTATGATGAAGGCATTAAGTACAATGCGAATGTAGATGATGAATCCAGAAGATTTCCATCCTTAAGAGATCTTTCAGAAGAAGTAGAAAGAGAGTTACTACGAGTAGCTGATTCTATAGAAGAAAAGCTAACCAGAGATCCATCCAGTGCAAAAGTCACAGATATTGATGAAACTCTACCTACTAGCCATGGAGGAGAAAGTGATGAAGAAATCATACTGCGAGGAGCTGCACAGGTGAATGCTATTGATAAAGGAAAAAAAGTTCTAATCAGTGATGATTCCTCAATAGAAGGTTTATCTATCAAACATCAGGAGGTAAGTGCATCTACATCCAAAACTCACACTATCCTGAACAATCAAAGAAATGAAGATTTCAATGAAACATTGGACATACTCATAAAGCAATTAGAGATTATTCAAAAGAATTATGAGAATGTCAAAAAGGAGAAAAAGTTATTGAAAACTGAAATTTCGAGATTGAATGCTGAAATCAATCTAATCAAGACTAATAATGGAACCGAGGTAATTCGACCAACTGATGAACCAACAAAAGTTATAAACATCAGTGAATCATCAGTTGATCCAATTTCCAAAGTTCAATTCAAACCAGCAAAACCATTTGGAGATAGATCTGGTTTTGGGTTTGATAATCGGTATAATTCTAAGTTTAGACCAAGATCGGTTGCAATAAAATTTGTGACTACTCAACAACAAGAACTCGAAAACGATAAAGTTATTAGAACCGATAGATACTCGGACACCAAACGCACAAATCGATAAAGGCGAAAAATCGGTGGTAAAATTCACCAAGCCAACGAGATTTTACGAAAAGACTCGAAGGCTAAAAATAGTAAAACTGATCCGAAATCAGTAAGAAAAATCTTCAAGTCATATCCATCTAAGAATGAAGATCATTCATGGAATAATAGACTCAGAGGGAAATGCAGACTATTTCCCACTGATGAAGATTGGAATAGACCATCACATCAATTTCACAAACTGAACAAATTTAAAACTGTTATGACAAAACAAGAAAAGTTTGTGAAAACGGCTTCACTCAGTCAAAATGTCAAGAGAGGTATAAAGTTAAAAATAAAGTTGTATCATCAATAACTAATCAGTTAGGACCCAAAAAGATATGGGTACCAAAAATTTCTCACTTTGTTTTGCAGGAGAAACACCACTAGCTGAGAACTAAGAATTGCAATTCACAAAATTGAGTTGTATTTACAACTGAGTTTTTGAATTGAACATAAGGACAAAACTGAGCGCATACAACTATTGATACACCGTACCTTCTTTATTCACTTTTATCTAGCTACGGTTATCAAGAAAAGACGTGGTCCTTCTCAATCTAAACCGTTCATAATTTCCACTCACCCACCTTTTCGCAATCTCAAAACATTTATGACAAGACGTTTTAAGTCCCACTCAATTCTTAACTACCCCCACTCCAAATTATAAATACCCAAAATTTTCTTTTATAAATTCTTTACGCTTGAATTCTGAATCTTCTCTCTGAATTTCAAATTTTCAAATTTTCAATCAAATCCAGAAAAATGACCTTCACTCTTGTTGAACCTGGAATGATCATTTCTCTCGATCAATATATTGCAAAGTATGTTGATCAAACTCTAGTCAATTCTATTGCAACAAAAATCCGGAAAATTAAAGGATTGGAAGCTGCCTTCAACATCGATCTAAAAAGTGTCTGTTTAGAAAGCATTGGAGACTTCTATCAATTTGGCAGAACAACTGTAGAAGGAGAAGACACAAAAACCTATATCACCACTGTCAGTGATAAGGAAATCAAAGTCACTGAAGATTTAATTGCAGAAATCTTTGGGTTTGACAAATCCGGAGGAGCAGCAGCCATTAAGTTGACTAAGGAACAGAAGGAGAAGTTATGGAATGATATAGCAATTATTGCAGAATCTGCCATCTTACAAACAGGGAGCACAAGCTTGCTCAAGCCAGAATTTAATTTTCTTTCAAAGATGCTGGCAAATTGCATAATTGGGATTGCTGGAAACTTCAGCAATCTATCTGGAGCAAAACTAGATTTGCTATATGTGATTTGGTTTGAAAAAGATTTCAATTGGGCAAGGTATCTATTTGATCAATTGATAGCACAGTCAATTGATGTACCCAAAAAGAAGACCGATGTGAAGAAAGGATGATTCTATCACAAGAAGACTCTTGCGTTAGTAGTCCAAAGGATACTCAATCATTTTGGAGTTGCTATGAGAAAAGAAACACCAATTGCTGACGGAAAGATTGCCATTAAGGAAGAAAAAGCAAGAAAAAGGAAAGCTGAGAAGTCTGAGACTGAACCCAAGAAGAAGAAAAGTAGGAAATCGAAAGAACCTGCAACTGGAGATGAAGTGTTGGCACAAATTGAAGACTTAAATAAAAGAAGAAAACAGATTGAAGAAACAGAAAAAGGCTCAACTGATCTAGTTACTGAGAAACTAGTAGAAATGTCATCAACTCAAAAATCAGAACTGAAGTTGCTGACGGATCAGCACCAGAAGTGCAAACTGAAGTTAATCTCACCGAATCTATTCCAGTTTCGGTAACTGAGGTTTTACCAACTCAAGAAGCAGCTATGCATTCACAGGAAATGGAAATAATAAAAGAAACTGAAGTTGTCAACAAAGAACAGACTGTTGAAACTGACTTGCAGAAAGAAGCTGTAACTCAGGGGGAACAGACCCTGAGAACTGAGCCTGATGATGAAGAATCCGATTGTGATGAAAGACTGATTGATGAAACAACATTGAACATGCTTATGTTGCTTTCAAAATCCAAGACCACTCCTCAAGAATATGTACCCAGTTTGGAACAAGTGGAAACTGCTAAAGAATTTTCAGCTCCTCAAGCTGAAGAAAAGGTAGCTGAAGCAGAAACAGAATCAACCAAGATTATTCAGTTGGATGAACAAGTTCATGAAGTTGAACCCACTAAACACACAACGAAAGAAGTTCCAGTTGTTGAATTGGAACCTGAGCAAAGTGAAAGACAAGACGTTGAAGAAGATGCAAGTGAAATAGGTTTTCAAACGAGCCAATAATCTCAGTTCCTGATATTGAAAAAGAAACATCAGTTGTCCCAAACACTGCTGAGGGAGAAACCAGCAGAACCAATCTTATACAAACTGATGATCCCATGCAAATTGAAGTCCTTACTCAAGAAGCAGATCATGAGATCACACGAGAATCAGAGGACACCCTCACACCATTCAAATCCCCATCTGATCTTACAGAACTTATGAAAGCTGATTATGAGCGATTGCAAAGATATAGAACTTGGAAGTTCAGTTCCATATATAATCAAAGAAGTCAGCGTGCAGAAATGGAGATTATTGAGGAATGGGTATTCAATCTTTACAACATTACAAGTTTAATGGAGATAATCAATACCGACGAATTCCTAGATCAAGGTTATGCGCTGATCAGAAATAACTATTGGAAGGAAGCCATAGCCAGTGGAAGCTCTAAGAAGAATGTTGATGATGATTTTGAGGAAGATCCGACCTACAAAAAGGGATTCTTGCCTCTATACAAGAAAAGGAAACCGCAACGAACTAAATACGATGAAGACTCTAGTAGTTCTGGTGAAAGCAGTGAATGTTCAAGTTCTGAAAGTTTATCTGAAACACAGTTGGACAAAGAAGCAGAAGGAGGCTACCAATCTCCCACTGATAAATCCACACTTGAAATAGCAAGAACTTTGGCAGACATACCTGGAGAAGAATCAGATGATGAACTTGGAGTACATCTGTCACCCACAAAAGTTACTGATTCATCAAGATTGGAAGAAGCTGAGAAACAGTCTGAAGAGAAAAGACAATCAGTTGAATTTAGAGAAAAACTGAAGCAAGTTGTTCTCTCACCTAAACAAGCTAAACCAAGGCCGAGGTTGAGACAAGCAAAGCAAAAGAACAACAAGGAGGAAATTCACAAGATGTTCCTACTCAAGTTGATCTCATTAGGTATTATCACAATGAGATACTCGAATTCAAAAGGATGACAAAAGCTTATTCGGAAAAGTTTTAAAATCCTTAGAAGCCAGTCAAGATGAACGAACCAAGCTTGAAAAGAAGATGGACACTGTGAATGACAACTGGCAAACCACTCTGCTTGAGATTCGGAAAACAACCACTGAGCATGTCACAAGAAAAAATGAAACTCAAGACAGATGGGAAGGAATTCTTAATAATCTAGTCGACAGAATGTTTTTAATGGAACAGGGCATAAAGGACTCAGTCGTGGCTCAAACCATATTGGCATCAACTCAACAAATGTTGAATGCTTAATCAAAAGCCTGATTAATAAAGATGATGTCAATAAGGGGGAAAGTTTGGATATCTTAAAAGTCCATGCAGTTGAAATGCCACAAGCCCTCACAAATGTTGATGATAAGTTGAGTGAACTGAAGAAAGCAAGAGGAGATTTTACTGATGATGAGATGAAACTGATTGTTAAATACTCAGAACCGATTGACAAAAGAGTTGGTCTGGATTCTCGTCTCTACAATCTATTCAAGAACTTACCGAGATAGAAGGGTATCAAAAGAAGAATCTCTTGAAACATTTCTACACATGCGAGAAGATACTTGTGTACTATTGGAATAAACGAAGAAATGGGAAGCGAGATGGCACCTTAGATAGAGCTTCGAGAAAATTGAAAAGGCTGAACCTGAATTTATTCAAACTCTACTGAGAACAGCCACCAATGAAAGACTAAGGACATCAGTCTTTACATTTGCAGTTCTATTCAAAAGCAAGTTTTTTTAAGAAGAACAATCTATCTCAATCATGGAACATTTGGGCAAGCATTCATGGAATTGAACATTCAGCCACGAATGATGAAATGAGAATTATTGCGGAAAATTATGATAATCAACCTTCTCAATCCGTCAAGTAAAAAGAAACTATCTTCTAGTTCTTTTTATGTTGTATTTTATTACTTACCCGGCATTGTAACTCAGTTATCAAATAAAGTTTCAATTTCTCAGTTCATAGTGTTATTTACTATATTTTGTTTTATCTTTTTGCATTGCTTTTAAGGAGGGTATTGACATCATCAAAAAGGGGGAAATTGTTGGAAATAAAATTTATGTTTTGATGATGATTCATCACTTATTTATTAATTGTTCTTAACCCCATTGATGAAGTGTCATAACTAACTGTTATAGTGCAAAGCAAAAAGAAGTCTATATATCAATGTATAGGATTTATTAGAGTCTGATAATTGTATAAGTTAAATCAGACAAGCACTGTAATAGTTCTAGGCTGGAACTGAGAAATGAAGAAACTGAGATTTAATCTAGCTGAGATTCTACAAGAAACTGATAATAGAGCACACCAATAGAAGATTGAAGAAGATAAGTTCGCTGGGGAAACAGACTCGGTTGGCTTATCTAGAAGACTAAAGAACTGAGGGACACAGACTCAGTTATTGAAGAATGAAGAACTGAGGGTTCAAACTCAGTTATGAATATTACAAGTCGAGACTGTAAAGTTGGACTTCAGGCAAGATTGTGGTGACCTGAACTGACTTTATGGTTCTTGTATGAAGACCTAAGAATCATAAGGACAATGAATTCTTAGATGATAATGAATCATGGTGTACTCTGATTAAGTCAATGATAATCAGATGAAAATTGGAGTACTGATATTTGAAGAAGAGTAAAATATCAGTTAATGCTCCAAGCCAGTTAGGAAACTGATAAATGGAAACTCAGCTTTATAAGTTAGCCATCCAACAAACTGATCGTACAGTCGAACGTTGTAAAGAAAGCAGTTTCATTGGATGAAGTATCGACACGACGAACGGTCGAAAAATATAGCCGTTACAAGCGGGATGAAAGTTGAATGAACCCCTATAAATAGATCGCCTCTACAACATCAAAAAGAGTGCAGATATATGATAATAAAGCAAGAAAATTAAAAGGAATCTATCTAGAAAGATCAAATTGAGGGGGAAAGCCAAATCCAAAAGAATACCTGCTAAGTACTTAATTGCAAGATCAAGATAATTTCTTCAAAGTGTTCAAGCATACTCAAGATCTAACATTTGAAGAAATACAGAGCCGTGCTTAAATTAATCATCCAGAAGAAAAGCTCAAATCACAGTTGAATCATAGTTATTGATTCAAAGTCTCAACTTTGATTTTATCAAAGGTTTAGACTGTGAAACACCAAGAAGGTGTGAAGGACAGTTGAGTGCATTCAGGAAGACTAGGTTTGTGGTGAGTTGGTGAAGAGGCAATTCTACCCTCCAAGGACCAGTGGTTCAAACAGTTGAAGAGCAGTAATCCTACCTATTCTACAAGTGTTTAGATAGTGAAGCTAGGGATTAGTCAAGGACTATCAGCTTAGAACTTTTTGTAACCGGGCCATCTGAAAGAAGATCTTGTGGAATTTTCCTCCGCATCACAGGGGAAGAGTGGATTGACAGGATTACACCACCTGGAACCTCTATAATTCTTGTCCATTTACTTTATGCATTCACTTATTTCATTATAGATTTACTTACGTGGTTTTCATACCGAAACTAGATTAACTAGTTATTAAAGGCTAATATTTATCCGCTGCCAGTTAACAAGACTAAATATAAGTCAGCATTGACTTAATTCAGTTGAGCTAACTGAACTCCGCACAAGTTAAGGGACAAGAACAAAACTGAACTGAAGATCAGTTTGAGTTTCAGAGAAACTCAGTTCCTGGGGCTTTTCCAGCTTAGGTTAGTTTTTGGTGACAAGTTTATTCACCCCCCTAAACTTGTGTTAGCCTTTCCAAGGGACCAACAGCACTCCTAAAATCGTAGTTCGCACACTCTCTCGCAAAATATATTTATAAAGTTCGTGTGTGAAATCAAGTGATCAGTTTAATTCAAGCATTAAGATCAAATTTTAGAACACAACAACTCAAAAGATTTAATTTTCAAGCTCTACTCATCCCTAGATCATTGTATATGTATCAATTTCGCGTTCCATCACATAATCTAGCTAACAGAAAATTTAGCTATGCATAATAAAAATAAAAGTGTAGAAATTAAAGAATAAATTAATAATAAACATGATAAAAAGATTGAATAGAATTTACCAAAAGAAACTGTAGCAATACACCACTCGAATCATCACTTTATTATGTTGAAATCACGGAATAAAATAAATAAGTTGATGTCGTTGTTCTTGGGAAATTTGCAGCAAAAGAAATAAAATAAATATGTTCTAATCAAAGGAAAGGAACGGCGGCAGGCAAAAAATAAAAATTAAATTCTAGTCTAAAATTATGTTGAAATTTGACCTAAGTGACTCATTTAATAATCAAATTGCCGTCCCTCTTTTCCGGAAAATTCACGTGCAAAATAAAATCACCCCCTGCTTCTCGTCCGCTTCTCGTCCGCTTCACTAATAATTAAAGGCTTTGTAATGGGCGTGGGCCCCATCAACCAATAGGCAGCTTTTTCCTTTGTTTATTTTATTTTTTTTAATTTTATTTCATAATTATTTTCAATTGAAGACCGCAGCAAAACGGATCAAAATACGGGTGCTTCACTTCCCATTAAACATAAAAGTTGGGATCCCGATAAAGTTAGATGATAATCTTTTTTTCCGAACGCTTGAATTTGAGTCGCGCGTTATTTTCTCACACGAACTCTGTTTTGGACGATTTTCGTACCGTTCTGATCCTCGTCACGCTGTCTATCACGTCATACCTGTAATAAAAAAAAAACCACATACCCAAGCGTGACAAATACCAATAAAACACACACAAATCACCCAAAAATATCGGGATTAAGGATGTAAACATCTTTCGTCTCGTGATTCAAATCGTGGTGAAACGTGCCTATAAAAACAACTTAACTACCCCAAAATTATATCGAATAGGCTACAAATAGAGAGTAAAATGCACACGAAATTATAGCAAAGTTGAGAGATCACCTTGATCAGTTGAACACAATATTACTTGATCTCAGGAATATTGATGTTAAGATTGAGGATGAAGATGCTGCATTGATTTTGCTGGTTTCATTACCAACTTTGTGCAGTCTTTTATGCTTGCAATTACTGTAAGGAGTAGAGACATTAGAAGTCCAATTGCCCAAAGAGGAAGAAACAACAGGAGAACATTTCTGGCACAGCTGCTGTAGCAGCTTGGTGAGCATGACTCAGATGAGGACATGGTTCTAGTGGCAGGAGAATCAGCACATCATACTGATGTGTGGATTCTGGACTCTGGGGCATCCTTTCATACTTGCCCTCATGGAGAGTGGTTCTCAAGATATCAGTAGATAGATGGTGGTCATATATCTATGTCAAACGACAAAGTCCGCAAGGTAGTTGGGATTGGCTCGGTTCGGTTGAGGACGAGAGGATGGAAGATTCTCGTAACTTAAGTGAAGTTAGACATGTTCCACGATGACCAAGAACTTGGTATCTCTCGGTCTTTTGGACAACAAGGAGTTCAATTTCAAAAGTGAAGGTGGAGTGCTGAGTGTCTCAAAAACTCAGTTGAGATTCTCAAGAGAGTCAAGAAAGGGACCTTGTATATACTACAAGGGTCAGTTGTTGCTGGTTCTGCTGCTGTGGCATCTGCTGAGGTTCATCAGTCACAGCTTACAAAACTGTGGCATATGAGACTGGATCACATAGGTGAAAAGGGGATGCAGGTTCTTTCTTAGAATAATCTTCTTGGAGGATATATGGTCAAGAATTTGGACTTTTGTGAGCATTGTGTGTTTGGGAAGCTTCATAGGGGCAAGTTCTCAAAAGGGGTACATGTTCTCGGTCAAATTATACGATTTTTAACGATATATTTTATATCAATTTCCCCCATATTCTTATGTTTTTCATAGAAATCGAGATTTATATTTAAATATTGAGCAAATGATATTTTTAATGAGTTAATTTCAAAATGTATCAAATTTAGTGCTTAAATGATGATTTATTATTATTTTGGAATTGTATTACATTTTGGTGTTATTCATTGATTAATTAGGAGCTCACAAGTGTTGAAGTTTGGAATTGACAAGTGGCAAAGGATAAGATCAAGGAGAGCAAGTCATGAATCATCTAGAATATCCAAGAGATAAGGTTTGTTACAAAAGGATAAGGATGGGTTGTTAAGAGATAAGGACAATGATCAAATCCGTTCAGCTCAGGAATAGGCAGAACCAGCGTTCAAGCATGGAACTGGCGTTCCAATATAGAACTGGCGTTCCAGGGGCTGAAAGCAATACTGAGAGCTCAAAAAGCTTGTAGAACTGGAGTTCAGAAATGGAACTGGCGTTCCACAACATAGAACCAGCGTTCCAGGCATGAAACCAGCGTTCAGAAAGTCTGCATCTAATTTTCTATAAATACCAGCTGCCCCCAAAACATATTCATTCATAATACAACTCATAATTCCACATACATAATTTCTAAAAGGGAGAGCGAAAGCGCCGCGGACTTCTTTGGGAGCTTGAGCCGGTCACCCGAGCCTTGTGCTCGGGTGATCCGGGTTAGATTAGATGCTTTTCTCTTCTTTGTAGATTCATGGATTCATCAATTGTATCAAACCCCGTGAGTTTGTTCTTCAATTAATTCATTCCCTGCTTTATATTCATGATTTATGATTCGTTTTGTATCTTTTCTATGCAATTATCATGCCATGTGTGACTAGATCGAGAGATTGGTTGCTAATCGTTGTCTAACTTGATGAAAATCATTGTTAGGCTAGATCACCATAGAAAAGATGTGATTTTTAACCTTGACATAACGAAAGTTGATAGGTTGATTATCTAGGTTATTAGATTGAAAGATCTTACACCTTGTTTTGTATGCGTTAATCTCTATAGATCGAAAGATGATGAGATTGATAGGCGAATTACTACGAAAGTAGGATTCATACCTTTGTAAGGTGAAACCACAATTCGAGTTAAGATCATGAGGTGAACTAGGATTGAAATTACATGGTTTGTGCATTGTTTGATTTCATGTTTCCTTAGTTTAGGTCGTTTTTATGTTTTCCTTAGCTTTAGGACTGTTTTTATCTTCTGTGTTGTTCTTGTTTGATTGTTCTTAATTATGTGTTTCCTGGCTTTGGACTAAAAATCCTCTGTCCAGTTTATTTTCCGCTTTAGTTTAGGTTTAGTAATAATTAGTAGTAACAATTGAGAGAGTTAATGAAATTAGATTTCAACAGCCCAATTCCCTGTGGATCGACCCCTTACTTATCTCGCTATACTATCAACTACCCGGTGTTTGGCCGGTTAGGAGTTAGTTTTGCATCTAAGTTAGGGTTTATAAATTTTCTTTTGTTCTGAACGCTGGTTTCATGCCTGGAACGCTGGTTCTATGTTGTGGAACGCCTGTTCCATTTCTGAACTCCAGTTCTACAAGCTTTTTGAGCTCTCGCATTGCTTTCACCCCCCGGAACGCCGCTTCTATATTGGAACGCCGGTTCCATGCTTGAACGCTGTTCTTCGCCTATTCCCGAGCCGAACGGATTTGATCATTGTCCTTATCTCTTAACAACCCATCCTTATCCTTTTGTAACAAACCTTATCTCTTGGATATTCTAGATGATTCATGACTTGCTCTCCTTGATCTTATCCCTTGCCACTTGTCAATTCCAAACTTCAACACTTGTGAGCTCCTAATTAATCAATGAATAACACCAAAATGTAATACAATTCCAAAATAATAATAAATCATCATTTAAGCACTAAATTTGATATATTTTGAAATTAACTCAATAAAAATATCATTTGCTCAATATTTAAATATAAATCTCGATTTCTATGAAAAACATAAGAATATGGGGGAAATTGATATAAAATATATCGTTAAAAATCGTATAATTTGACCGAGAACAACTCCCCCATACTTAGCTTTTTGCTCGTCCCGAGCAAAACAAAACAAAATCAAGACTCGAGACGTATAAACATTTATGCAAATATAAAACATATTCAAGTCGTTTAGAGGTTCACCCAGGTGTGTGTGCATAGCCATAATAAATTTCCACTAAAACCACACTTGAAATTGATTCAAGCAAAACTAGCTAACATCCCATTTAAATTAGAAATATAAAAACGATTATAACATGCACCTCACAAAACATACATATTCGAAAAACAATAATAGGGAGTATTTAAAATATTTCCGACATACTTAGAGGATAATCCCTACAACATATCTTTCAGTTTATAATGGGGATAAGATATACGATAACTATGTCTTATATTCAATTCATATCACTTCTCATCTAAGTTGATTTAATTATTTCTCATTTAAACACGCATCAGAATGAGCTATTGCCCTCATAGTAGAATAGGACATTTCGAGATAATCCCCTACCTACTCAAATCATAAGGCAGCTTTTCCTGACTGTCGTGAGCTTTTGGTCATCATAGTGGTATAGGACATTTCGAGATAATGCCCTATCTCACTCCAATCATCAACCAGCTTTCGACATACTCAACTAATTCATTCATTAACTCAACTTTTCAAAAAACAATAGTTACGTGTCACTTATCACATTCAAACTTCAAGATATTCATAGTATGACATACTTTTAATTCTAAATACAAACTATTAAAATTTTCAAAATTCATATGAAAGCAAAGAATCATGCGATAATCATCAAAAATCTCCAATCAAATGGGCATAGCTTTAAATTATAGCTCATCATCTACTATGGCATGTGAAATAGTGTTGGGTGAAACATCTAAAGTTACTAAATATGCAAAATAATGCACCAATGATATACAAACTCAAATAAAGATATGCATTTGTTCACTCGGGATAAAAACACAAATTTTGAAAAATTTAGCATTTTTCATAGAAATATGACTAATATGGCAAAAGAGTGTAGATACTAATCCCTTCCCCCACACTTAGATTGCAACTTGTCCTCAAGTTGTACAGAAATAAAAAGTTTAGGAACTTAGCTGATTGTATTTCCAAGCTGGCAATTCTGGAAAGAACCCCTGAAGAACCAAAATTGCTTGACTATCCTTGGAAATGTGGAGCATCACGGATCCAAGTAAGCTTGAATAGATCGGTAGACTTGTGGAGCATCACAGAATACGACATCGACGTGAAAGCGCACAACAGCTATCAAAAGTGTCCTGCATACTTGATCAGTGCAAAAAGAGTCTACGGGGAAAAAGAATTATACATTGAAAACACAAGGAGAATAAATCATAGAGATGTTTCAGATTAAGCTCAGATAAGGATGGAACATATACATGGACATTGCAAAATAGTAGGCTAGGTGCAACTACATTACAATGCAAACTACATGATATGTAATCCTAATAAAAGAAAACGCAAACAGGCTCAGGCTGAGCAGGTTGTGAAGACAACCCTACAGTGACTACGGCCCTTAAAGAAAAGAAAACAATGCAACTAGATGACATGCAACTAAATGAGATGCACAAATAAAAGAAAATAAAAGAAAGAGAACTAGCCCACTCATTTGCAACATGACATGTATAAAATAAACGTACGCCAAATAATGACAAAGTTACGATAAACGACAGTCTTGTCCATTACAATGCGGTGTAGACGCGCCTTAAGACTCATCAAAAGTGATGATAGCATTATGGAAAACCAACGATTAGCTATACTAAACGAGATATAACTCATAAGACGCGATGGTAGCATACGGAAAACCGACGTAGCTACCCATATGAGTTATAAAAACAACAAGAAAGCACATAAGTCTCAAAGCTTAAAAGATTCATCACGGCGGTGTGTAGCATACGGAAACCGACATTAGCTACTAACAAACAAAAAGACCGCTTATAGCTTACGAGAACCGACAAATCACTATAACTTGCATAGATGAATCAAGTATATTAAAGTAAATCAATTATTTAACATGGATTCTTAGATGGAAAGATATGAATATGCAAGTTCGAACATCTACGTAAAAATAAAAAGCCACGTGAAGCTAGTATAAAATTATCCATGTCAAACGAAGCATTAAAAATCAGATCAAGGAAAATTCAGAACCTGAACTGCATTTCTCAGACCAAACGGACGTTCATGCAGCTGGACGAGCGTTCATCTGAAAATTTAGCACTGAACGGGCGTTTCATCACTCAAACGGGCGTTCCCCTGCATATTATAAACTTGGACGGGCGTTCGGATGCCTTGAACGCTCGTCCATTTCCAAAAATGCACGGATAGGCGGGAAAAATAACAAACAACCCAAAACTAATCATAAACTCAACACACATATAGCACGGACAACGACCACGTATAAATTTTTAGCACGGGGGTCGATTAGAAATCACCTAAACACATAATTCACGTTGAACAAATTGAGTAAAAAAACTTTTTGCACATTCTTAACCAAACGGTCATCGAAACACGGCAAAAATAAAAACTCTCAATTTAGTTAACGCTACGAAACGTAACAAAATCGAGAAATTAACTCAACTAGATTCAACAAAACACCGATTCCCCGGCAACGGCGCCACTTTTGTTTGAGCATTGTGTGTTTGGGAAGCTTCATAGGGGCAAGTTCTCAAAAGGGGTACACAATACAAAGTCATCACTTGATTACATTCATTCTGATTGTTGAGGGCCATCAAATGTGGAGTCATTGGGTGGTCACTGTTACAGTATATAAGCTGAAAAAAATGCTGAGTGCACAAGCTGCTGATGATATGAAGACATCGCGGCCTACCGTCGACAAGATGGAAACCTCGGCAGCCTGCTGATGGATAGCAGTCTACTGATCACTTGCAGTATGATGTAAACTAGAAAGCGGTTAGTTTGTTATAACTGTTTGAAACTTACTTGTAACTGATTAATGAGGTCTATGATATTATAAATACCCCATGATCAGCCACATTGAATATACATTGTAACTTTGTAACTTTTACTTGAATCAATAAAATTCCGCATTTTGTTTTTATTTGTTTGTAATTCTACAAACTTCATCATGGTATCGGAACATAAATTTGAGAATTTCTAAAATCGTTCCTGTGTTTTTTGAAGAAACTTGAGAGTGTTCTTCATCTTTCTCTGAGTTTCAGTTTCTTGAGAGTAAACTGTCATCTCTTTCTCTGTTTTGATCAGCTTTTGATCGGTTTTTTCACTATCATTATTGATTTGAGATTATATTCTGGAGTTCTTGATAGCCATGACAGCTAAGAAACAAGAAATAAGTACCTCCAGTCCATTCTATGTTCATCCTAATGAGAATCCTTCTCTGGTTCTGGTTCAGCCATTGATGAATGGAAATAACTACAATCCCTAGAAAATGTCCATGAAGATGGTGTTGATCACCAAGAATAAGATTGGCTTCGTAGACGGCACAATAAAAAGGCCAGAAGAGATTCAGCAGACTTCCATGCATGGAGGCAATGTGATACAATGGTGAGATCATGGATCTTGAACTCGTTGAAAACACCATTGCGCAAAGTTTGATGTACTTCAAGAATGCATATGCGAGTTTGGAAGAATCTTGCAGCAAGGTTTTCAAATGTTGATGCATTGAGGCTTTCAGTTCTTCTTGAAGAAATGCATCTCCTGAAGCAGGGTACAGACTCTGTGAATCAATATTTCACAAGGTTGATGATTCTTTGGGAAGAAATCAAGACCATCAGGCCTGTAACAGTCTGTTCCTATGATCCTCAATGTCACTTCAATGCAATCAACAATCTGATGGATTATATGGAGGCTGAACATGTCATGAAATTCCTCAAAAGGATTAAGGGATGAATTTGAACCAATGGTCTCACAAGCAATGCTGATGGTGCCTTTCCAGAAATTCATGTTGCGTTTGCAATGGCAATCAAGTTTGAGAGACAGAAGTCATATGTGGCCAACAAGGCCAAGAATCAAGATTACATGGTCCTATTGTCACAAAAGAATGGACATGGACAACATCAGATTGTCAGCAGACCTAACTCTGCTGCAAATCCCAGGCCTAAAAATTCCAAAAAGATGCAATGTAGCTTTTGTGGATTTAATGGTCATACTGAGGTGACTTGTTACAAGAAGCTTGTTTTTCCCCTGGTCTCAAATAAAAAAGAGCCAATATGGTAGAAGTAGAGCAATCAGCATAAGAAGATCAGGCACCAAGCATGTTTACTACACCAAGGTCTACCGGACCAGGGTTTCCCAATCTTACTGCACAGCAATTTGACAAGTTGATGGCTCTGCTAAATGATCATCCTAGACAAGCAGGATTTGTTGTTGGCCAACCTACTGATATTGTCTCACATTACTCACCTCGCCAACCTAATGGAAATAATGTCTCTCATCACACATATAGGTCAAGTGAGGATCAACACTCAACGGTCCTACATGATGTGTTTTGTATTCTTGGTTTTAAGTATAACCTTTTTTCTTTACCTTCTTTTATTTATCATAGAAAAGGTGCAGCTATATTTTCTGCTAATAAGTGCGTTTTACAGGACAATAACAAGAACATGAGTGGGTCAGCTGAATTACAGAGAGACTTTATGTCATGGATCAACAAATTAGACTTTCTGTTTCCAATGCTGTAGACAATCAAACTTTATCTGATATATTAGATGATGCACTTTTATGGCAATCGCGTACTTGGACACTTGCCAAATAAGAGACTGCAAGTCATCAGTTCACAGTCTGCTGATGTCAAATTTTGTAATCATAATCTTTGTTATGTCTATCCTATGGCAAAATTGAAGAAAAATCCTTTTCCGTTAAGTACCACTACTATAAATGCTACTTTTGACCTTGTTCATATGGACATTTGGGGTCCTCTAAGACAGTACACTGTGAATGGACAATAAAATTTTCTTACTGTTGCAGATGATTTTTCTAGATTTACTTGGGTTTTTCTTATTAGGCATAAATCTGAAACTTTTGACATTGTTAAATCTTTTGTTAAATATGTTTTTACTCAGTTTCATAAAATTATTAAAGTGATTAGATCTGACAATGGAGAAAAGTTTCAACTTACTGACTTTTATGCTCAGCAGGGTATCATACAATAGACATCCTGTGTAAGTACACCTTATCAAAATGGTATTGTTGAAAGAAAACATCAGCGAAGGTTGCAAGAGGTTTGAAGTTCTAAAGTAATCTACCCATTGAATATTGGGGTTTTTATCTTTTACATGCTGTAAAGTTGATTAATGCCACACCTACACCACTGCTAAAGGAAAGCACTCAACATGAAGTTCTTTATGGCACCAAACCAGACTATTCTGTGTTCAAAGTTTTTGGTTGCTTAGTTTTTTCATGCACACTTCAGCATTATAGGACCAAATTTGACTCAAGATGTAGGACTTGTGTCTATCTTTGGAATTCAACCACCTCCAAGGGTGCTATTCTCTTAGATATTACCAACAAAGACATCTTTGTTGCTAGAAATACTCAATTCCATGAAACTTATTTTCCTCTTTTTCAACAGGTGTTGGAAAAGCCTAGATATCTTGCTGACATGCCTGTTCCTTTGCCAGTAATGGACAGTTTTGATGACCTGCTGAATGAGTCAGCAGACCAATCAGCAATGAGATCAGCAGCTGCTGAAACATCCAATGAAAGTCATACACCAGTAAATTAAGCACGTGAACCCACACAACTGAGAAGGTCCACAAGAACAATGAAAGCACCAACCTTTTATCAAGGAGGTGCTCATAATGTTCGATAGACTCCACATCCGCCGAGTGAAGTAATGAGCCCGGACAATCTCTCGGCGGACTATGCCGATTCATTAATTCTATTGATGCGATCAAAGAGCCTAAGACCTACAATCAAGCTTTGTCAAGCATGATGAATGGAAGGAGGCAATGAACTTGAAGCTTTACGTAAGACTCACACTTGGGAGATAGTTGATCTACCCCAGGGCAAGAAACCCATAGGGTGCAAATGGTTATACGAATCAAACATAATCCTGATGGATCAGTAGAGAGATACAAAGCAAGATTAGTAGCTAAAGGCTACACTCAGACATATGTGATTGATTATCAAGAAACCTTTTTCCCTGTTGTCAAGATTACTACAGTCAGAACCTTACTTGCAGCAGGAGCAACTAATAACTGGCATTTACATCAAATGGATGTCAACACTGTCTTTCTACATGGAGATCTCCATGAAGAAGGGAACATGCAGTTATGTGCAGCAACCAAACCAAACCAAGTTTGCAAACTTACCAAGTCACTATATGGTCTCAAACAAGCCAGCAGACAGTGGAATTGCAAGATAACTGAATCATTGGAGGCTCAAGGATTCATTAAATCCAAACATGATCATAGCTTATTCACAAAAGGTTTAGGAGAGTCATTTATTGCCCTATTGGTATATGTGGATGACATTATAATTTCTAGCCCTAGTTAAGAGTTGATTCAGAAAGTCAAAGATACTTTACATCAGCAGTTCACAATCAAAGATCTTGGAAAATTGAGATATTTCCTAAGCACTGAGGCTGCTAGATGTCCCTAAGGCATATCCATTTCACAAAGAAAATATACACTTATCCTCTTAGAAGAATATGAATTTTTGGGAGCCAAACCTGCTAAGACACCTATGGAGTCCAAGCAGACTATACAACATGGTGATTCACCTCTTTTAGAAGATAACACTGTATACAGATCTCTAGTAGGTAAATTGATTTACCTCACTTTTACTAGACCAGATATTGCCTTTGCAGTACAACAACTAAGTCAATTTCTGGACACTCCAACTGAAAATCACATGAAGGCAGCTTATAGACTGCTGAGGTACTTGAAAACCAATCCTGGCCAAGGAATCTTATTCCCACAAGACAATAATCTTGCACTTAAGGGTTTTATAGATAGTGATTGGGCGGTTGTCCCGAAACATGAAGATCAGTATCAGGTTATATGATGTTCCTAGTGTTGAATAGGTGTCCTAAACCCAACCAGGTTGGACCGGATCTGACTGGGTCGGGTCATTTACAGTCTGTTTAGTTCATGTAATAACTTTATTATGATTAATAAAAGCACTTATGTTATTATATATTGTTTATCATCATATTATTTGTTGTATATATATAGTAACGTCCCTGGTGTCAAACTGTGATAGAGAAAACATGATAGTGATTATGGTTGATGAGGTCTCTAATCACTCTAACAAGTTTGGTACTTAAATGTCTCTAGTCTTATGTACTATCAAACGGGACATTGATAGTATAATCAGACTAGCACGTATTGGATGTCTTCTATCTTATAGAAGGTAGGGATAGATCTCGTCTATCGAAGTGTAGAGACACTTGACCGTACGTGGACGTGTATTAGAGAATGCGTACGTTAGACTGACCCACTTACATTAAGTGTCACACTATGTGGCGGATGTGTAATTATCCTTTAAACCAGAGTCTTCATGGCATCACGGTGTGGATTTTCATGCTTGACACTATTGAGATTTCCCCAGCCACGGGCGATCATACAGTAGTGATTGGGTGTGATATTGAAGCATGCGGAGTATACATGATTGGTCGTCCGGGAATCGCGTATCCTATGATTGGGATTGAATATCCGAAATGGCCTTCTTATAAGGAATGTCTAGCTCTCAAGAATCTTTGCAAAGTGGGAGTAAATATGTTATTCCGAGAGAGCGTGATATCCAGATTATAAGATACGATCGTTAATGTATTGACACTAGAGATACGATCGTATGGATATTATGCAGCGATTGGATTGTAAGTTACACGGTAACTGCTTCATATGAAAGGTAGTAGTCATTGATTTTGACTCTTCCGATGATTGGGGGTCACGGTGTGTTGCTAGACGCTATCCCGTGATCGTTAGGCATGAAGGGCATTTTCGTAATTTGCACTTTGTGTCTACGGTCAACATATTCGGAAGCCTATCGGGTCGCACACATATGAACATCGAGTCGTATTAAAATGCACTATAACCAAATAAGGAAAGTTTATCTCTAAACTATAAAGGTTATAGTGGTAAATTAATATGGTGGTATTTATTTATTATGAATAAATAAAATATAATATATTAATTATACATAAATTATATTAATTAAAGAATATTCCGGAAGCCAATATTTGGCAATACGGGGCGCCACATTGAAGTGTACAAGATACACTTAAATTGTGCACTTTAATTAATAAGATTACTATAATATTAATATTAGATATTAATTGATTTTGGAAAAATAGATTTATGGTAATAAGATAAATATAATCAATATAAGATATTGGCAATATTTATATTTTATTTAATATGAGATATTGTAATAAATGAGATAAATCAATCTAGGAGATTTTCCTTATTTTATTGGAAAAATGTTTTCTTTTTTTCCACTCTATTGGGGCGCCACTTTTGACTATAAATAAGAGGTGGGTGTCAAGCTCTTTTGTACATCACAATTGCAAGAGCTAATAGTTCTTACGTAAAATAGAGAGCTTCCAATAGAGAGTTTGTGAGGGAGGAAAAAGACCGGTCTAGCAACCGGAGTTTTCCAATAGCAATCCAAGGAGGATTCCGGTGAGGAGTTCTGGTGGATTATCGATAGAGGCCGGACGCGTGGACGGCTTACGCACTGTACTACTCTCCGTTGACGGTCAAAGCGATGATCTTATAGATCATCGAGGTATATTCCGTCAAACTACTTAATGTGTTTATTGCATTAAACGAAGAACGGTCTAGAAAAGGAAATCAAATTTTAAATTCCGCTGCGTTAAACTAGTGATTTCCTAACACCTAGGAGATGCTCCAATCTCCTGGAAGGCAAAGAAACAAACAACTATTGCTAGATGCTCATCAGAGGCTGAGTATAGGGCCATGGCAAATGCATTTTGTGAAATCCAGTGGCTTATCTATATACTACAGGATTTACAAATACCAATCCAGTAGCCTGATGTGTTATTCTGTGACAATGCTAGTGCAATGCACATTGCTCAAGATTCTTGTTGACATTAACTAAAACTTCCCTTTTTTACACCCATTCTCTTTATCCTAAAAACCCCCAAAGTAATAATACAAGCATCAAATTTCAAACTAGAATTGAAACTTTAGAAAAAGAACTTACTTTTCTCGATATACTAGAAACAAGAATTAGATTATTCATGAATGAACCAAACACATTGAAATTGACTGCCATGTTGTAAGAGACAAAGCCAAATTAGGACTCATCAAACTTCTTCGAGTCAATAAAAAATAAAAAATAGCTGACATCCTCACCAAGGCCTTGGATGCACCTATTTTCTCTTATCTACTAGATAAATTAGGAGTTTTAAAGATCTTCCAGACTTTAAGTGGCTAATAGGAATGCTGAGTGCAAACTGTTCATGTACCACTCTCAGCTTGAGGGGGTGTTACAGTATATAAACTGAAAAGAATGCTGAGTGCACAAGCTGCTGATGATATGAAGACATCAGCAGCCTACCGATAGTATGGAAACCTCAGCAGCCTGCTGATCACTTGCAGTATATATGATGTAAACTAGAAAGCGGTTAGTTTGTTATAACCGTTTGAAACTTACTTGTAACTGATAATGAGGTGTATGATGTTATAAACACCCCATGATCAGCCACATTGAACATACATTGTAACTTTGTAACTTTTACTTGAATCACTAAAATTCTACATTTTGTTTTTATTTGTTTGTAATTCTACAAACTTCATGAGTCACAAATATTTTGTGTCATTCATAGATGACTATTCAAGGACGACTTGGGTGGTGATGATGAAACACCAAAGTGAGGCATTCAAGAACTTCATGCAATGGAAGGCTCTAGTTGAAAATCAGTTGGGGAAGAAGATCAAGAGCCTTCATACATATAATGGTCTGGAATTCTTCTGGACTGAGTTTGATGAGTTTTGCAGAAATGAGGGCATTGCCAGACATCATACAGTCAGGAATACTCCTCAGCAGAATGGGGTAGCTGAAAGGCTAAATCAAACTCTTCTGGAGAGAACAAGATGCATGCTCTTTAATGCTGGTTTGTCAAGGAGATTTTTGGGCAGAGGCTGTAAGAACATTTTGCTACTTAATCAATAGGAGTCCTCACACAGGGATCAATCTCAAAACACCAGTTGAGATGTGGTCAGGCAAGTCTGCTGACTATTCAGTTCTAAGAGTTTTTGGAAGCACGGTTTACTATCATGTGAATGAAGGGAAGATGGAATTAAGAGTCAAGAAAGGAGTGTTTGTGGGGTATGGTGATGGAGTAAAGGGTTATAGAATTTGGTCATCAGCAGAAAACAGAGTTATCCTCAACAGAGATGCAGTTTTTGATGAAAATTCTATGCTCAGTTCATCAGTGAGATGGACAACTGAGTCTGAAACTAGTGCTGAAATTGAGAAAACTGACATTAAAGTGGAGCATCAGGTGGAGGCAGCTGAGATGCAACACTCAGCTGATCCAAGTCAGTTTTCATCTGATCTGGTTACTGAACTAGAACTGAATCCAAGCTAGTCTGCTGAGCAAATGTGTTGGGGAGATTTTGCATCATTAAAACAAAAGAAAATTTATAAACCCTAACTACCATGCAAAACTACCTCCTAACCGGCCGAATACCGGGTAGTTGCTAGTAAAGTTGGATAAGTACGGGTATCGATCCTCAGGGAAAATGGATGTTGAATCTAATCTTATTAACTCTCTCAATTGCTACTCATGAAAACAAATAAACGAAAGAAAAAACATACAAACGAAGATAGAACAAATAAAGCAAATAAGCTAAATCTAAACTAGAACAAATAATAAAAACCTAAACTAAGGATACATGGGATCAAACAGTGCACAAACCAAGTGATTTCAATCCTAGTTCATCTCATGATTTTAATTCAAATTGTGGTTTCACCTTTACACGAGACACAAATCCCTAATCTCTTAGTGAACTTATCTCTCAAGCTATGAACTCCTACTTTCGTAGCGAATTCAATTATCTATCCCTCATCTTTCGAGTGTTGAGACTGATTTACCAAACAAAACGACGGGTGTAGATTCAAGTTACTCTCGTATAATCGAATCTAACAACCTAGGAATCTAACCAATTAATTTGTCACATAATCAACGGCTAAAAACCCTATCTTTCTATGGTGATCTAAGGTTTATGCAACTTCCGTATTATAAACATCAATAGAAAACAGATCTTTCAATCTATTCTCATGGCCTCATAAGCACAAAGAAAGATACAAAATAAATCAACAATCATGAAGAAAAACTGGAATTGAATTAATCAAAAAGAACTCACATAGTTTTGAACAAGGATTGATCCATGGAAACGAAAAGCAAACATCTAATCTACTCCTAATCTAACCTCGGTTCACCCGAGCACAAGGCTCGGGTGACCGGCCTTCAAACTCTCAAGATGCGGCTGCTCCCTTGTGTTTGATGTGTATGAAATTCGGAATAATATTTAGGGTTTGGGGCTGCTGTGCTTTATATAGAAAACGAGGCGGCTGCTACAGTGTTTAAGTCGGTTTCAGCAAAAACGGCGGTGGACGAGCGTCTAAACAACTGGACGCTCGTCTGGAATCTTAAACGCTAGTCGGACGCCCGTTCAGCATGCGTTTGAACTCTCTGTTCTGAATTACTTCCTCTGAACGCTCGTTCACTTGGATGACCGCCCGTCCATAATGGACGCTGCATGGACGCTCGTCCAGATTTGCTGGACTTCGATTTCTTGATCATTATCCTTTTCTTCCGCCATCTTTATCCTCTTTCTCCCATCTCTATCTCTTCAAAATCACTTCAAACAACTTTAACTTCGATTTTGACTCTTCCAAATCCTTTCCAAGTTAAAGATATGTATCTACACACATCGAAAAACATACCAAAACGTAACACGATTCCAAAATAACATAAAATCATCAAATAAGCATATAAATCGATACGTTTTCATATTTAACTATTAAAAACACCATTTACTCAATAATTCAATATAAGCTCAAAATCTATGAAAATCATACGAATGTAGGGGAAATGATATAGAAAATATATGTAAAAATCACTACAAATTAGCCCTTAACAAAATGTCAGTTGAGCGTCAAACTGAAAACATGGGTCAACAAAGTATAGTTGTCAGCAGAGCTAAAAGAACCAATGTTGGGGTACCTCCCAAGAGGTATGTGTTTGATGATATGGTTGGATAGGCACTTCAAGTTGCAGAAGAAGTGGATGGTTTTGAACCATCTACTTACAGGGAAGCAATGACATGTTATGAAGCACCTCAATGGCTTGCTGCCATGGGAGATGAAACGGAGTCATTACTGAAGAATCATACTTGGGATTTAGTTAAACATCCATCCGATATGAGAGTTGTTACTTGCAAGTGGATCTTCAAAAAGAATGAAGGAATTACTGAGGCAAAATGAGCTAAGTATAAGGCACGTTTGGTTGCAATAGGGTTCAGTCAGAAATAAGGCATAGACTTTGATAAGATTTTCTCACCAGTAGTCAGACACACTTCAATTAGAGTGTTACTAGCAAATGGTGTCACATCATGATCTTGAACATGAGCGGTTAGATGTGAAGACAAATTTTCTACATGATGATGTAGATAAAGAGATATACATGACTCAGCCAGAGGGATTCAAAGTTCCTGGCAAGGAAGATTTTGTGTGTAAGTTAAAGAAGTTCGGGTATGGACCGAAGCGAGGCTCCTAGATAGTGGTATAAAAGGTTTGACAGCTTATATGATCCAACTTGGTTATAGTAGTAATCCTTATGATTGCTGTGTTTACAATAGTCAGTAGAAAGATGGATCATACATCTATATTGTGTTATATGTGGATGACATGCTTATAGCAGCAAGAAAGAAGTCTAATGTTCAGAATCTGAAAGACCTTCTCAGTGCTAAGTTTGAAACGAAAGATTTGGGTGCAGCCAAGAAAATTTTGGGATGGAGATCTGGAGTGATAGAAGTAAGAAGAAACTGTTTTTATCTCAGCAGGGCTATATACATAAGTATTTGCCCAGATTTGGCATGTATGCTGCAAAGCCAATAGATACTCCTATGGCATCAAATGTTCATTTGTCAGTTTTTTGCTTCATAATCAGCAGAGGAGAATGAGTACATTTAAAGAGTTCCATATGCTTGTGCGGTTGGAAGTCGATGTATGCCATGGTGTGCACTAGGCCCGATCCGGATCGAGCGGTGTTGTCGCCGAGTTATGGCTCAACCTGGAAAGGAACATTGGAAAGCTGTGAAAAGAATATTTAGGTACCTTAGGGGTACAACTAATGTTGGTCTCATTTATGGAGGCGATGCTCAAGAACTAGTCACAGGATACTGTGATGCTGATTATGTAGGTGATGTGGACAGCATAAAATCAATGAATGGTTATGATTTGACAATGGGGAATTCAGTTGCCAGCGCGAAAGAAACTCTTCAGGACATAGTGGCTTTATAAACTACTAAGGCTGAATATATGGCTCTTACTGAAGCAGCTAAGGAGGGTATCTGGTTGAAGGGTCTAGTCACTGATTTGTGGCTACATCAAGATCAAGCTGAGATTTATTGTGACAGTTTGAGTGCAATTTGTCTAGCTACGGATCAGGTTCATCATTAGAGAACCAAGCATATTGATGTGAGGTATCATATTCTGAGAAATGAGAAGAGGGTTGTAGTGAAAAAGATGAGCACCAAGCAGAATCCTGCTGATGTGTTCACTAAATCAGTTCAACAGAGAAAGTTTCAGTTGTGTCTAGACTTGCTGAATATTCAAAGCTTATAAAATAAAATCTGGATACTCAGTTGAGGGCAGATCTGTTAGGTGTAATGCTCGAAAGACAATTTTGTAATTGTTTTATTTAATAAATGATATGATATTATTATTCATATTTATTATTCTCATATTCACCGATGTGACAATAGTATTTACACTACAGAAAAACCTAAAGTATATCGTTTATGTAATCACTTAACTCAGTGTATGGGATATACACGGGAGGATTGTGTTAGTGAAGATGTACTTAAAATACAATTAGCCCGTAGTGAAGTTAATTGAGAGTATCGGGTCTCTCCTTTAACGTGCTATTAATGCGCCCAGAACACAATAGGTGTGATTGTCTTATCCGGACTTTCGGTTAAGAGAACCTAGTGGGGCATTTATATATGATAGATATATCATATAGGGCTGGACCGATTTGATTAGAGTTCACGATATAATTCCGTAATCGGGAAGTCTTATCGAATCAATCGATGATCATATTTATGGATATATCTTAATCCTGAGGTGATCACAGTCAACTGCTTGAATCAGTATGAGGTTTGACTTGACGGTTAAGGATTACACTGAGTCTGTGATCTGAATTACCCCATCTTGGCATTATACTGGATTGAGTGAGTAGTCTGTGTTATCACATATACGGAATCCATTCCTTCCATTTATGGAAGTAGATAGACAGTTCCCTTATTTGTTAATCCTAAAACTGATCGATCGTACGAGTTCATATTACACTGATTAGCTACCAGTGAGTTGTATGAATTAATTGATCACTATGGGGTTAATGGTAAATGTTAGGAACACTTTATTATGTTTTGATGATGGCCATACTAGCTGTTATAGCAAGCCTGAAATAAGTTAGAATTCTCTGTATAGGTCTTTACTTAGAGTCTGACAAGTTGTATAAGTTAAGTCAGACAAGTATTGTACTAGTTGGTAGGATGGCAAAGCAAGAACAGACATTCGGCAAAGTGAAGCCAGCCAAGCACCAGCAGAGAAGTAATGAAGACATTATGGTCTGACTTATAACCAAGGAAGTCTGTGATGACCTTGGATAAGTCTAAGTTATGTTTTAAGTGATGAAACTCAATGTTCAAATATGGTGTACACTGGTCTCACCCAAATCAAGGATCAGTGAAGTACAAAGACTCTCCAAAAATTAGAACAAAGAAGGAAACAGTGAATCGGCTGAGTAAACTGACTTTCGGCAAAGAGAAAACAAAACAGCGAAGAAAGAACTAACGGCTAAGTCAGAAGGCTCACTCGACCGTTCTAGAAACGGCGAAGAGACACTTACAAGATCAGATTTGATATACGATGAAGATTTAGAAGATCATGCATTAAATGCACAAATCATTAAAGGATCAATCAAGGACGGATTTTCTGCTATACGTTTGAAGAAAGAATCCGATCACTGAAATCAATGAGAATACAATTAAGGGGGAATCAAGAATAAAATCAAGGATTATTCCCTCATTAATATAGCCAACGGACGGAATTTCAAAAACCAAGGTTATTCAAGGCTATAAATAGAAGGCATTGACAGAAAAAGAATACAACGATTAAGAAAGAAAAATCAAGCAGAAACTCTGTCAATTTGAAAAGCCTTCTCTCTGAACTTACAAAGACATATCTAGTGATCAACTCAAGTATCAGAACTACAAAGTCATACTCAGAATTGAGATTGATCAAGCAAGTGTGTGAATCACATTCACATCAAACTGAAGCAACTGAATCAGAGGCAATCTGAGAAGGAGTTGAATCTGTGATAGCTGTTGAAGGATCTTGATCTTAAGGAACAAAGACAAAAGGAAGATCGAATCACCGAAGGCATTGTTGCGGTCAAGGAGTGATAGTCTTGTAGATTGTGAAGCTTGGGAAGCCAAGGACAATCATACTAGTGTATCTCGTGAAAACAATAGTGAATTCCTCCAATCATCACAGGAGAAGAGTGGATTAAGGGATTACACCACCCCGAAACCACTATAAGCCTTGTGTCAATTTAATTTCAAGCAATTTACTTTACGCATTTATTTATTTAGCCTACATCTGAACTTATATATGTGACTGTCTACACTGATTTGAAAACAACATAGTAAGAAGGGACTTATCCGCTGCCCAAAAGCTTTCAAATATAAGAAAAGTTTTTGAAACTCCACTATAGTCATTCACCCCCCCCCCCTCTGACTATAGTTTCACCCTTCTCTGGGACCAACAATTGGTATCGGAGCAGTGTTCCTAGTATCAGAACCTGTTCAGATCTAATTTCTGGTAACAAGGAGATCACATATTTTCAAAGCAGTTTTCAAATCTAAGTTTTCCATTCACTGTCATTTATATCTTCAATTATACTGATGGATTCCTCAAACTTCTTGTCAAAAGTACCTGTTTTTAATGTTAACAATTTTGATGAATATAAAATAAGAATGCTATCTCATCTTGGAGCAACTCATGAAGAGATGCTGGATGTAATCAATGATGGACCAATCACAATCACTACGGTGGTAGGCACAGGAGCAGATCAAGGAAAGGAAATTGACAAACCTAAAAAGGATTGGACCAAGGATGACAGGAGAAGAGCAAATCTGGACTTTGTTGAAAAAGACATGATCTTGAAGACCCTAGACGACAACATGTTCATGAGAATTAAAGACCGCAAAACAAAGAAAGGAGATGTGGGACAAGCTATCATTGATAAATGAAGGATCCGAAGCGATTAAAGAAAACAAATTATCTGTTGCAAAACGAAATTTGAGAACTTTAAAATGAAGGTCGGTGAATCCATTGATCAAATGGACAACGATTCTCAAGCATCATCGGTGAATTACAACAAACTTGGACACATATATCCCCAAAAAGAAGTATGCTTGAAGATCTTGAGAGGACTACCCGAAAGATGGAAGATCATAACATCGAATCGAGGAACAACAAATCTTGCAAGCACCGACACTCGACACGATGTCCCGCTTAAAAGCTCATGAATTCGAATTGAACGGCGAAGATGGTGCTCCGGCAGAGACACACAAAATCACTGCATTAGCTGCACCCCAGCAAAGTAACTTTGCCGAATGCATCAGCAAAGAGACACAAGAACTAAAAGAACAGGTAGCTTTATTAGTTAAACGTTTTGACAGGTTTAAAAAGAAGCCATTCAAAGGAAATTCATCATCAAACAAAAGGTCAAGCTCATACAGAGACATGAAGAAGAAAGATGATGAATACGGATGCTTCAACCGCAACAAGAAAGGTCACTTCAAGGTGATTGTCCTGAAGAAAATGACAAAGATGATGAAAAGAAGAAATACGAGCATCGGAAAAGAGAAAGAGCAAGAAGGCACTTAAGGCGAATCCAAAGCGGTGAAAAGCATGAAGAATCATCGATAATGACTCGATGATAGTGATGAAGAAGACGACTCGTAAAATGAAAAAGCATGCCTATGCCTCATGACCAAAGAATTGGATGAAGATAAAAGTGATAGCTCGGACACCGAGGAAACAAGCCTATGTTTAATGGCTAAAGAATCGATGAAACGAGGTAACATCTAGTTCCCGTTCTTCATCTAATGCATCCACATCTAACACTGCACAATCCTCTAGTCTCCCATTAGATACAGCAGACCTAGTCCAAAATCTCATGACTAAATTTGATGAAATTGAAAAGAATCATGAAATTCTGGAAGAGGAATGCAAGGATCTAAGAAAAGAGAATAAGAGGTTAAAGAAAGAACTGGATAAAGCAAAAGCTGAATTAACTAGTAAGGAGACCTACTTAAATGATCAACAAAAAGCAGATGATCATACATCTGTTACTAAAAGATCAGTTAAGAAAATCTCCTCACCAGTGAAGGTATCCACTGCACCACTAAAAGCACCAGCTTACAAACCCTCAAAAAGGTTTGGATCCAAATCTGGTCTTGACTACAACAGTCAGGATGAAAGTAGGAATAATGGTCAACACCCTTCTAAATTCAGGACCACTAGTGGACCAAAATTTAGAAAGGGACAGACCATGGTTCCAACAGATCATCCTGTTCCGGTGAAGTCAAAACCCAGTGTAGTGAAACAGCAGACTAAATCCTCATTCCAGTCAATCAAGAACTACAACCATCTGAAAGGAAAAGGCAGACTTTACCCTTCAGAGGATGATTGGAATGTTGCACCTCCAAAATACAAGAGGAAACCATTCCACAAAATGCATCATGTGTTTAAGAAAAACCAATCTGTTCCTAGACACATGAAGCAAGAAAGGTTTCCTACTGCATATTGGAAAGTAAAGAAGGATGCAAATGCACCAAAAGGTGGAGAAAAGTATCAGAATACCTTCGGTAAAAATACTAGAAGCTATTCGCCATGCCTTATACATATGAAGTTGATGACTTCAATTATCCAAAAAGAAGACCTTTTGGATACACCCTTGGTATGGGAGGCATGATTGCTAACAGCATGGACCCAAACAAGGTGTTGGGTACCTAAACTTAATTAACTGCTTTTGTAGGATGTCCGGTACATAGACAATGGATATTCCAGACACATGACAGGAAACAAGAAATGGCTCACTGACTTCAAAGCTTTTGATGGACCCAAAGTCACATTTGGAGGTAAAGAAAACCCTGGAAAGATTAAGGGGGAAGGCACAATACTCAAGAACAATCTAAAGATTCAAAATGTGGCATATGTCAAGGGACTTAACTTCAATCTGATGAGCATCAATCAATTCTGTGACAAAGGCTACAATGTGCACTTCAACAAAGAAGGATGCAAAGTGATTCACAACAAACCAACACGAGTTCTTGCGGTAGAAGACAAGACAACATGTATGTGGTGGATCGGAGAACAACCAAGGCGAGAAACATGTCTACTTGTCAAGAATAAACAATCAACAAGTGGATTTGGCACAAAAGATTAAATCACCTCGAATTTCAAGACCATCAACAAACTATCAAGGAGCAAGTTAGTTGAAGGCCATGCCAGAGATCACATTCAAGAAAGAAAGTCTATGTGATGCTTGTCGAAAGGAAAACAAATAAAAAGCTCATTCAAGTCAAAGCCTCATCAATCTACAACAAGAGTTCTACATCCGTTACACATGGACTGTTTGGACCAAATCACACCGGTGAGTGTGAGTGGTAAGAAATACACTCTTGTAGTGGTGGACGACTTCTCAAAGTACACCCGGACCATTTTCATGAACAAGAAGAAAGAAACACTCAAGAAGTCGCCGATTTGTTGAAAAGACTCCGAATGAGAAAGAGCTAAAGATTATCAAGATCGTATCGTATAGAGGCACCGAATTTCTAAATGAAATTATCGGAACCTATTGTGAAGAAAATGGAGTATTACATGAACTATCTACAAGCAGGAACTCCACAACAAAATGGTGTAGCGAGAAGAAGAAACAGAACCATCAAGGAAGCGAAATCGGACAATGATAGCGAGAAGCATGTTTACCAAAGAGATTTTGGGTCAAGCAAAAACACAAGATGCCATACACAAAACAGATCAATCATCAACAAACATCATGGAAAAACTCCATATGAAATATGGAATGATAGAAAACCCAATATCTCATATTTTCATATGTTTGGATCAAAATGTTTTGTCTTAAACAGAATCAACCGCATACCTTTGATGAGAAGGTCGATGAAGCAATCTTCATGGGATACTCGGACACCAAAGAAAGCATTCGAGTACTAAATAAAAGAACTTTGGTTATTGAAGAATCAATACATGTGGTTTTTGATGAACCAAATACAAATGGTGAAGATCTTCAAGATCAAGAAGAGAAAGCACCACAAAGAGAAATCTATACAAATGCAACCATACCAACTACTATCCTGAATCATCATTTTGAAGATCAAGAGGAGCCACATACCAATACACCAGATGAAGCACCTGAAGTTGAAGTTCATGCTCAGCATGAAGGTATGGAAGCACCAAGTGAAGATCAACTTCAACCAGATCTAAATTGGCTAAGAGACCATCCTGAAGAACAAGTCATTGGAGATATTCACACAGGAGTCAGAACCAGAAGACAACTGGAGCACATGCTAACTTGCTTTCTATCACAAGTGGAACCCAAGACCATAGATGATGCAATCCAAGATGCAGATTGGATCAAAGCCATGCAAGAAGAACTAAATGAATTTGAAAGAAATGAAGTCTAGGACCTTGTTGACAGACCTGAAATGGCCAACATCATTGGTGCAAAATGGATATTCAGGAACAAGATGGATGAGCAAGGAACTGTTGTCAGAAACAAAGCAAGGCTAGTTGCAAAAGGCTATTCCCAAGCTCAAGGAATAGATTATGATGAAACATTTGCTCCGGTAGCAAGATTGGAAGCAATCGGACTTTTTCTAGCATTTGCGCACACAAAGACTTCAAAGTCTATCAAATGGATGTAAAGAGTGCATTCCTAAATGGACTTTTGGAAGAAGAAGTTTATGTAGAACAACCTCCTGGATTTCAAATTAAAGGAAAAGAAGACAAAGTATACAAACTCAAGAAGGCCCTCTATGGCCTCAAACAGCACACTGTGAGCCTGGTATGAAACACTTGTCACGCTTTCGATCAAGAATGGATTCAACAAAGGAACTATTGACAAGACTCTATTTAAACTGGAGGAAGGAGCAAGCACATTGCTAGTACAAATCTATGTTGATGATATAATCTTTGGATCGAGAGGATGAAAAGTCGTGTGAAAAATTTGCAAACCCGATGAAGAGCAAATTTCGATGAGCATGATGGGAGAATTAAACTACTTCCTTGGCCTTCAAGTAAAGCAAATGAAGGATGGCATTTTCATTAGTCAAGCAAAGTATACAAGAGATTTGATACACAAGTACGGGATGGATACAAGTGGCACGACGAGACACACCAATGTGTGCCGAGTCATACTTGGAAAAGATGAAGGAGGAAAAGATGTTGATCGAAAAATGTATAGAGGAATTATTGGATCATTATTATACTTAATCGCAAGCGGACGACATAGCATTTGCGGTAGGAGTGTGTGCAAGATTTCAAGCTCAACCAAAAGAATCACATCTTCTAGCAGCGGCTAAAAGGATAATCAAATACTTGAAAAACACTATAAATGTTGGTATTTGGTATCCAAAAGATGGAGGATTTACATTGATATCATATTCGGACTCGACTATGCTTTGGATGCAAAATAGATAGAAAAAGCACCTCGGAACTTGCCAAATGCTAGGAACCGGACTAGTCTCTTGGTTCGGTAAAAAGCAAAACTCCATATCTACATCAACAACCGAAGCATAATATATAGCGACGGTAGTCAGTGCACAAGTACCGTGGATAAGACAACGGCTAAGGGACTATGGAGTAGAAGAGAAAACAATTCCAATCATGTGTGATAACACAAGTGCAATATCTATTACGTAAAAATCCGGTATTGCGTCAAGAACAAAGCACATTGATGTAAGACATCATTTTATCGTAGACCATGTTGAAAAGGGGGTGTCATCCTAAAACACATACCCACCGAAGATCAATTGGTGACATCTTTACTAAACCACTCAGTTATGAAAGATTCAGTAAACTAAGAACTGAGTTAGGAATGATTGAAATTGAATAAGTATCAAAAAGCGGCTAACTGGAGTAATCGGCTAAGTGACTTCATTAACTGGTACGACCTTTGCCGTTACAGGAGATGGAGCAAGTAAGGCACTGGTATCCAGCAAAGGTAACTTAACTGATTGTTAGGAACAGTTAGATGGCGCAGCTAAGTGAAGAACCTATTGGAACGGCTAAGTGACCAGCGAAGGAACTTCACTGAAATAAAGACTTGGACAAATTAAAAGTGTGAACAAAATCAATTCTGATTACACGTGGAGAATAAGGAAATTATGGAGGATTATTCTGTACACACGTGGCGATCAACTTATGATCATGGAGGTAATTATATTATTTTTTGAATTATAAACTCCTCGATTCCCGGGCTCTATCATTACTTTCCTCAAAGCACACCCCCATTCCACTCGAATATCGCGATTTTCATACACAAAATCACGCCATTATGCCACAAAATCCTTCCATATTCAAAACCACGTTCACACTACCCAAATCACACTATATAAACAATACTTAGAGATTTTCAGAAATCTTTACATACTCCTGCAAATTGCAAACCCTACTTTTTATCTCTAAAATCTCAAGGTATTTCCTACTAATCTTCCTCTACTTTTCCATGGCTTCATCCTCCCAAATCACTGCCACTGAAAAATACTACGAAAAATCAATCATCACCGGCTCATTTTTCAAACCTGAGCACTATCTCTCATTTTGTGATAATGACTCAAAAGCTCAACGTTTTGTTGATTGCTGCTCGAATTTGGGGCTGATGACCTTTCTAAATCCTCCAATAACTGGAATCTGCTATGAAAATCTAATAGCATTTTGGAAAAACGCCAAGTTTGTGCCCAGCACAAAGAAAACTGAAGTTGATCGAATCCAAAGCTCAATCTTTGGAAGAGAAATAATCATCACACCAGGAGCACTCAACCGTTACCTGCACCTTCCATTGAAAGGACCGGCTAATGTCAAGCTTGTGACAACTGACATTGCAAAGTTCTGGACTGAGATAGCCAAAAGTCCAAAGAAAAACAGCAAAACATACAATCTACCCAGATCAACGCTCAAACTTCCGTTTGCTTTGAGTTTGCACCGCTTATCACCAAAAATATTGAAGGCGAGAAAAGGGTCAATGGAAAACCCGACCGAGGTACGAATTAAACCGATGGCCATAATCTACAATCGCATCAAATTTGACTGGGCAACATTTGTGTTCAATCGAATGAAGGATCAGATTCAAAAGGAAATCGATCTATCCATCACTGCACCAGGCAAGGGTTTGCAGAAAAAAGGGTGATTTCTGGGAAAAGAAATCATATGGGTTCCCCCTTCAACATTTGTTCAATCAGTTGAAAGTACGACCCATAAATTTGCAGTCTCCACACAAATCCAAGACGATGTTTACTTACATCAAGGCTTCCTTAAAACCCAAACCCATAGCTGGGAGCAAAAGAAAGCAACCTGAAGGCAGTAGATCAGGAGTGGGACGAAGAACCAGATCTCAAAAGGCACAAGAGGAGACCAATATGCCTGACACCAGCAATTTGGATGAGCCTGTGACAATCAGTGATGACACGGCAACAGAAGAAGAAACGCAGCAAGAGGGAGTCACCTACCTGGAAGAAGGTGAAGAAGGATACAAACTCACTTCATCTGATGAGGAGGAGATACAAGATGAAGGGGATGAGTTAGAGGATGACCACTCAGAAGGAGGAAATCCTGAAACAAATCAAGAAGATTTGGGGATTTCTGATGATGAACTGACTCTCCAGAAGTGCTTTTCAAAAGCATAGGCAAAGTTGACAACCGGCCAAGTGAGCCAGCTGATAAAGCTCACTCAGCCGAACTTGTCAACTCCCCCACAATTGCACAAGGGGGACCAGTAGTCGATGAAGCGGTCCACACTCAACAACAACCTCTAAATGACCCCGTGTCTAATGAGGCAGAACAAGAGCAGATGGAAGAAAAAGAAGAAGCACAAGATACAAAGGAAGAAGAGGAAAAGGAAGAGCAAGAAGTTGAAGTAGAAAATGAGGAGAAGCAAGGTGAAGATGATGAGGATGAAAGTGATGAGGATGAAGAGGATGCCCATGTGGCACCAGAAGAAATTGATCCAGAAAGAGTTTTCAATCTGGACATCCAACCCCTCATTGTGGACATAGAAAGGCAATACTACAACAGGCAAAATCTGAAGAATGCCTTACGGAGTGAAGCAACCTCCTTCAATCACAAGATTGAGGCCCTCATCAGCCATATCAAAATCCAAGATGAGGTCATGGAGAGACAAGGAAACATAATTTGCAACTTACAGCACCTCATCCCTCACCATGTCCAAACCAATCTTGAATTCCATGCTGAGACGGTTGACAACAATCTCAAGCCATTGGTGGACACCCTCAATGCTCACACATCCAAAATTCAGCATCTGGATGAGATCATGGAGCATTCTGGCAAGCAAATGGACTTTCTCATCAAAGTTGGTGAAGCCAACAACAAAATACTGGAGAGAAAGTATGGGCCTCTCCCTGAGTCTGATGCGGCAATTGCAGACCTTGAGGCACGTTTTGATGCTGCCACAAAGGGGGAAGGTAACTCAAAGCCTGAGAGTTCCAGTGGGAAGGGAAAGGTGGAAAGCTCCAGTGGAAAGAGAAAGGGCAGCAAAGGCGAGGACAGCAAAGGCAAGGGCATCAGGTTTGAAGAAATGAAGAAGTAAACCAGTTACCTGTTGCTTAATTGAATTCAATTTATCTTATCATTTGCCTTTGTTCATTTAAATAAAAAGATGCAATATCTTATTGCCCTATGATGGATGAATAAAATTGTTGAACTTTTAATCTGTTGTGTATTATGAAAATTTTGATTACTTATGTTCAGGCTTATGAGGGTTTTGGCATCATCAAAAAGGGGGAAATTGTTAGGAACACTTTATTATGTTTTGATGATGGCCATACTAGCTGTTATAGCAAGCCTGAAATAAGTTAGAATTCTCTGTATAGGTCTTTACTTAGAGTCTGACAAGTTGTATAAGTTAAGTCAGACAAGTATTGTACTAGTTGGTAGGACGGCAAAGCAAGAACAGACATTCGGCAAAGTGAAGCCAGCCAAGCACCAGCAGAGAAGTAATGAAGACATTATGGTCTGACTTATAACCAAGGAAGTCTGTGATGACCTTGGATAAGTCTAAGTTATGTTTTAAGTGATGAAACTCCATGTTCAAATATGGTGTACACTAGTCTCACCCAAATCAAGGATCAGTGAAGTACAAAGACTCTCCAAAAATTAGAACAAAGAAGGAAACAGTGAATCGGCTGAGTAAACTGACTTTCGGCAAAGAGAAAACAAAACAGCGAAGAAAGAACTAACGGCTAAGTCAGAAGGCTCACTCGACCGTTCTAGAAACGGCGAAGAGACACTTACAAGATCAGATTTGATATACGATGAAGATTCAGAAGATCATGCATTAAATGCACAAATCAGTAAAGGATCAATCAAGGACGGATTTTCTGCTATACGTTTGAAGAAAGAATCCGATCACTGAAATCAAGGAGAATACAATTAAGGGGGAATCAAGAATAAAATCAAGGATTATTCCCTCATTAATATAGCCAACGGACGGAATTTCAAAAACCAAGGTTATTCAAGGCTATAAATAGAAGGCATTGACAGAAAAAGAATACAACGATTAAGAAAGAAAAATCAAGCAGAAACTCTGTCAATTTGAAAAGCCTTCTCTCTGAAGTTACAAAGACATATCTAGTGATCAACTCAAGTATCAGAACTACAAAGTCATACTCAGAATTGAGATTGATCAAGCAAGTGTGTGAATCACATTCACATCAAACTCGAAGCAACCGAATCGGAGAGGCAATCGAGAAGGAGTTGAATCTGTGATAGGCTGTTGAAGGATCTTGATCTTAAGGAACAACAAAAGGAAGACCGAATCACCGAAGTCATTGCGGTCAAGGAGTGATAGTCTTGTAGATTGTGAAGCTTGGGAAGCCAAGGACAATCATACTAGTGTATCTGTGAAAACAATAGTGAATTCTTCCAATCATCACAGGAGAAGAGTGGATTAAGGGATTACACCACCCTGAACCACTATAAGCCTTGTGTCAATTTAATTTCTGCAGTTTACTTTACAGCATTTATTTATTTAGCCTACATCTGAACTTATATATGTGACTGTCTACACTGATTTGAAAACAACATAGTAAGAAGGGACTTATCCGCTGCCCAAAAGCTTTCAAATATAAGAAAAGTTTTTGAAACTCCACTATAGTCATTCACCCCCCCCCCCCCCCCCTCGACTATAGTTTCACCCTTCTCTCGGAACCAACAGTAAATAAGGATAAGAGGTTCTAAAAAGGGTTAACGGTAACATCCCGATTTAGAATGAACAGTCTTTGGAGGATTAATCCATATGTAATGATTATATCAATGGACGCTTATTATCATTCTCGTGAGGAGATAAATATAATCTCATAATCGGAGGAGTGCAGTCACGGGATTATGGTGGCATATTCCTGTGATTGATTTATCGAATATAATTATTCTGTTCGTAAGATAATTATTTATTTGATTTATCGGAGCCGCTGATTATTAGTCCATGCTTCTCGACGTGCCTCCAATATAGCATAGCTATTCTCGGACGTCGAATCCTAATAATATTGATTTAGTTCTTATTAGAATTTAATTAAAACGATATGTGAATTAATTGTTTAGTGGACTATTAAATTAGTTGGGCTAAATAATTAAATATGTGAAAAAGACATTTTTAATAATCTTGGCCCAATTTAGTGTGTATGGCCGAAAATTATTGTGACTAGGTCACAAGGAGTAAATTTTCGGCCAAAGGTGTATTATGGAGCAAGAAATTAGTTTTCTTGTGATTAATAAGACATGTGCACAAAATATTTATTGGATAAATATTTATGGTAAAAAATAAAGATAATTATTATTCTAGATTTGTTCTAGAATATTTTGGGATTATCTTTTATTTATTGGATTTATTTATTTGCAAAATAAAAATCTTTGGAGGACAAGGATTACTCTCCTATATAAAGAGAGTTCTCCCAAGCCTAAAACACAACACAAATTTCGACTTCTATTTCTTAGAGAGAAGTAGGAAAATTTTCGGCCAAGGGTGAGAGAGGGAAAATCTTGGAGGTTTTCCGGGTAGCATATCGGAAGGATTCGAGACGAGGATTTCCTTCCACCGGGAGTTGCTTTGATCACACGTGCGGAAGATCGTGGTGCTCTTCACACCATCTTTTGTTTGTGGTTCTTCTACTTGGATTTTGAGATCCAAGAGGTATGATCTACAACCCCCTTGTAGAGTAGATCTAGTTATTTTATTACGTGTAATTAATTTATAGATCTAGATCCTTAAATCGCTTCCGTTGCGGATGATATTACTAACAGTGGTATTAGAGGCCTGGTGATCTATATTTATACGTATAAAATATTAGATCTAGAAGTGGATAACATGTAGTTTTTGTGTCCCAATTTTTTTTATATAGGGGCCGAATATTTGCATTTTTTTATGTTGCGATTGTTGTTGTTTGAAGAGATGGATTGGGGTTGGTACTGTTTACTCGTTAGATCTATTGTAAGCTCTCTCGATTTAGATCGTTTGAGAATAGGATTGATGTAAAAGTTGTTGTTTTTTTTTCCTTTTTTTCGGCTATTGTTTTTTTTTTAATTCCGGAAAAATGACGAAGAACGATGATGAACACGAGATGAAGACGGAACTCGAGGTATGAATAGGAGTTGGGGAGGAAATTTTTTTGTTATTTTTTTTTGTACCACAAGGCTAGGGTTTGATTTTTTTTTTCAAACCCTAATTTTTTTAAAATCGGCAATTTTAAAAAATAAAAAATAAAAAATATCATTTTTCTGGAATAAAAATACAGCAGGATTTAAAAAAAATTAAATAAATTCGAAAAAAAAAAATTTTAATTTTTTTTATAAAATAAAGGCCCCTTCTCCTTTCGGGTTCGTGGTTCAAGGCTCAAACATCGAAGACAACAAGTTGTAATTTACTGCTTTCCTAGGATAGATTAGATACGGGGGTACCAACGATCCATCTCGGTGTTTAAATTTTCCGCAATTTATTTTTTATGTGTTTGATCATAAAATAGATATAAAATCGAAATTGCCATGACATGCATCATATCATAAATCCACTCCCTGCATACATGTAGAATTTTAATTTTGGTAATTAAAATAGGCATGTATACAAACTCGCGTAATTAGTTGAAATTTAATTAATACGTGGTAATTAATTAATTCAGTAACTAATTAAAGATCCGAGGACGCGTTATGAAATCGTTAAGCCTTTTCGGTGTGTGTTCTCGGTGAACCGCCTTAAAAGCCCAAACGAGATCATGTTTTCAATTCGTAGTGTCTACGAGATTGAATGATGGTAAAAGAACAATAAATCTTGGATAAAAACGGTTCGCCTATAGGTTGGGTGGTCAACTGAGCTTCGCTCGACCGACTTAACCCTCATAGTGTGATGCACGGGGGTCCGCCAAGACTAAGCTACACCGGCGAGCGGAGGGGTGATTCCTTCTTATCTCAATAGGGCTCTCTTGACCCGATTTCGTCCTACTGTCACATATGTTCCAACGAATAGGACGGGTAGGCTTCCCTACGTTACCGACACCATTCGAAATCCTTGATTTGATGTGCTTTTATGTTAACATCAAAAAGACGTGGTTAGTTAACCCACCACCACTTCCAAAATATTGAGTGGGAGCGGGGGAGGCGACAAACCAACCCCACGGCCTCTACTATAGATACAAGTAAGTGAGAGAAGGGTGACGCCTCGCGGCGCTTTGATTTCGTCCCCCTACGGATGGTGTTCACCCCTATCAACATTCATGGCTTGGTCTCCGAAAGGATAGGATTTCGGGTACTCGTCGGGTCACCGACCTATCCTACGACGGCACACTCGGGGCGTACCTAAGAGATCCGATATAGTAGGTCACACTCATCAAGGGTATTCTTGATAATATCTAGGCTAAAAAAGGAAGGTAGTCAATGAATAAAGGGATGTTCTATTCTCGTGGGATGTTAGATCCTCACAAGTTATTCATTGATGAGATTGTCTCGATTTAACTGTCATCTCTTTGACCTACCCTACGGCGGCACTGAGATGCGAGGTTAAAACCTTGGAATGGTATAGTAGACTTAATTTTAGTTTACAATTCCTAAAATAAACTTATATTGTAGTGTTAAACTTGAATTAATATATGACATTTTATTTTCAAAGAAAAATGTCTCGCTCAAATTTCGCTTCACCGTCGAAAAATTATCGGGAAACAACTTTAAGAAATGGAAGAGTAATCTAAACGTGGTACTCACATACGAGAATGTGCAATATGTACTCACTTCTGAATGCCCTACGGTGGCGATCCAAAAACCCGGAAAAGCTGAGATCGAGCAGCGTAATCGCTGGATCGAGTCAGATAACCGGGCTCGTGGGATCATCCTGGCGGCTGTGTCGGAGGTTATTAGGACCCAGATTGGAGAGTTTGAGACTGCATGAGAAATCATGCAGAAACTTACTACGATGTTTGGATCACCTAGCAACCAAGCAAGACACGATGCCATCAGGATGGCAGTTAACACGAAATTGAAGAAAGGTCAACCAGTGAATGGTCATGTTCTAAATATGATCAGTTACGTCAATGACGCCGGTATTCATGGATCAATGTTCGATGAAGCAACTCAAGTGTCGATGATTTTGGAATCGTTGACTCCTGAGTTTATCCCGTTCAAAACTCAGTATCTGATGGGCAAACATGAGTTGACCATGACACAGATGCTTAATGAACTGACTATCTACGAGGGCCTACTATCAAAAGATAAGGTCCAAGTAGGGGATAAGAAAGCTGAAGCCAATATGGCCGAAGCTAAACCATCAAACAAGCCTAAGGCCAAACCAAAGAAGAAGGGTAGTGTTGCACCTGTGCCCAAGCAAATAAAGAAAAAGAAAGCCAAGAAAGTTGATGAGGCCAAGCCCAAGGGCAAATGCTTTTACTGTAAGGAGGTAGGACATTGGAAACGCCATTGTCCAGACTATCTTCGTGATGTAAAGGATGGCAAAGTCAAGGCTGTCACTGGGAAAGATAAGAAAGGTAATTCGGAATTACTATTCTTGGAGTCTTTTAATGTAGCTAAAGATGTGTCCACTTGGATTCTTGATACTGGAGCTACTAACCATGTATGTTCTTTATTGCAGATTCTTAGTTCGTACGAGGAGCTGGAAGAGGGTTCTCAAGTGATACGAGTAGGCACTGGGGCGCTCATTTCGGCTAAAGCAGTGGGAGCTGTGGACTTACATTTTAATAATAGAATTTTACATTTAGAGAATGTTTATTTTATTCCGTTCAGGAGAAATTTAATTTCTCATTCCGCCTTAGTTGAACAATCATTTTCTGTTTCAAATTTGAATGGTGAATTTGTTATTTCGAAGAATGGCTTTGAATTGTGTTCAACTACGAATGAAAACGGTTTATATTTTGTAAGACCACATAAAGCTCCCCTACTTAATACTGAAATGTTTAAAACCGCTCATCAAAGATCTGCTAAAAGGCAGAAAGTTTCTCAAGTAAAAGAAGATAAAACATACTTGTGGCATCTGAGGCTCGGCCATATTTCCTTGGAAAGACTCAAAAGACTAGAAAAGGTTCATGCCTTAGGTGAGTCATCTGTTGACACACTGCCTGTCTGCGAGTGTTGCCTGGAGGGAAAAATGACTAAGCGTCCCTTATCATCAAAGGGTAATAGGGCCACGGGAACTCTATACTTAGTGCATTCGGACCTTTGTGGTCCGATGAACGTACAAGCTAGAGGCGGATACGAGTACTTTGTGACTTTCATTGATGACTACTCGAGATTCGGTTATGTTTATCTGTCGCATAGGAAGTCCGAGGCTTTTGGTAAGTTCAAGGAGTTCCAAGCGAAGCCGAAAGGCAACTAGGCAAGTCATTGAAATGCCTTCGCTCGGATCGTGGAGGTGAGTATTTAGATACGAGTACACCGACTACTTGGCTGAAAAAGGAATTTGTTTCCAACGTTCAGCGCCTAGGACACCTCAGCAAAACGGAGTTGCTGAGAGGAGAAACAGGACATTGATTAACATGGTTAGATCAATGATGAGCTACGCCTCACTACCTAATCCTTTTGGGGTTATGCTTTAGAAGCAGCGGTCTACATTTTGAATGCAGTACCGTCAAAGTCTGTCGAAAAGACACCCGTAGAGATGTGGTCCGGACGTCGCGAAAGCATTCGTCACTTCCATATATGGGGTTGTCCTGCACATGTGCTGATGGACAAAACTACCAAACTACAATCGCGTACGAAAGTATGTTTGTTTGTAGGCTATCCAAAAGGTACACGTGGTGGTCTATTTTACGATCCGGAAGATAACAAAGTGCTAGTCTCGACTAACGCTACGTTTTTGGAGGAATTAAAATTGTACGATCCGGTCTATTTTACGATCCGGAAGACCACAGACCTCGAAGTAAAATTGTACTAGAGGAATTACTCTCCGATGACGTCAGGCCTATTGTGGCTGTTGATGTTCCTGTAAACAACACTACTAATACAACAGTCACTTCCGACATTCCCGTTCCACCTAGACGTACTGCGAGAGTGGTTCGGCCACCGGCTCGGTACGGCATGGATTTAGAGACGAACGTAGTCGCCTCTGATGGGGTGGAAGATGATCCTCCGACCTATAAGAAGGCCATATTAGATCACGATAAGGATAAATGGATTGACGCAATGAATCAAGAGATGGAGTCTATGTACTCTAACTCAGTCTAGAAACTTGTAGAACTTCCTCAGGGTGAAAGGCCCATTGGATGTAAATGGCTCTACAAGCGAAAGAGAGGAGTAGATGGGAAGGTCGAAACCTTCAAAGCACGGCTGGTAGCCAAAGGTTACACACAGCGAGAGAGTATAGACTACGAGGAAACCTTCTCACCTGTGGCCATGATGAAAACCATCCGCATCCTCCTTTCGATTGTTGCATGTCTGGATTATGAAATCTGGAAAATGGATGTTAAGACAGAGTTTCTAAACGGCTTTCTCTACGAGGAAATCTATATGCAGCAACCAGAAGGATTCATTGAAGATGGTCGAGAGTACATGGTGTGCAAGTTGCTCAGATCCATTTATGGGTTGAAGCAAGCATCTCGTTCCTGGTATCATAGATTCGATCACACGATCAAGTCTTATGATTTCGAACAACACTTTGCTGACTCTTGTGTGTACAAGAAGGTTATCAAAGATAGTATTGTATTTCTAGTGTTGTACGTTGATGACATACTCCTAATTGGCAACAATAAGGGGATGATGTCCGACGTGAAAAGTTGGTTGACCACGCAATTCCAAATGAAGGATTTGGGAGAAGCGAGTTATGTTCTGGGGATCCAAATTATAAGGGATCGCAAGAACAGGATGTTAGCTCTGTCCCAAGCAACTTATATAGATAAGGTGCTGGCACGCTTCAGTATGGAGAATGCCAAGAAGGGTTTTCTACCAACCCGTCACGGCGTTTACCTCTCTAAGACTCAGGGGCCTCAAACTCCTGAAGAGACTGAAGCTATGGGAAGAGTGCCATATGCCTCGGCTGTTGGTAGTCTTATGTATGCTATGAGGTGTACGAGACCTGATATTTGTTACGGCGTTGGATTAGTCAGCCGTTTTCGGTAAAATCCAGGGCAACCGCACTGGACAGCAGTAAAGAATCTCATCAAATATTTGAAGAGAACCAGAAATTATATGCTCGTCTATTCGAGTGGGAGTTTGGAGTTAGCGGGGTACACCGATTCTGACTTTCAGTCAGACAGAGATGATTCTAAATCAACCTCTGGTTCAGTGTTTACGTTTGGTGGCGGTGCAATAGAATGGAGAAGCCAAAAGCAATCCAGCACAGCCGATTCAACAATGGAACTGAGTTCATAGCGGCCTCCGAGGCAGCTAAAGAAGCAGTTTGGTTAAGAAAGTTCATTAGCGGATTAGGCATTGTCCCGAATGCTGAAGATCCTATTACTCTCTATTGTGATAACAATGGGGCCATTGCCAACTCTAGGGAACCTCGAAAGCACAGTAAGTCGAAGCATATATAGAGGAAATACTGGGTGATCAACGATTTTGACGATAGAGGGGACATTTCCGTCCGAAAAATCGCCTCCGCCGATAATCCTGCTGATCCATTCACCAAGACACTGTCGATTGAAGCTTTTAGTCGACACTTGGAGACTATAAGTATTAGAGACATGTCTCATTTGCTTTAGAGCAAGTGGGAGTGATAGTTTGCTGTATTTTAAATAATATGGTGTGCTCTAAAACAATTAATCACATGCTTTCGTGCAAGTGGGAGATTGTTAGGTGTCATGCCCGAAAGACAATTTTGTAATTGTTTTATTTAATAAATGAAATGATATTATTATTCATATTTATTATTCTCATATTCACCGATGTGACAATAGTATTTACACTACAGAAAACCCTAAAGTATATCGTTTATGTAATCACTTAACTCAGTGTATGGGATATACACGGGAGGATTGTGTTAGTGAAGATGTACTTAAAATACAATTAGCCCGTAGTGAAGTTAATCGAGAGTATCGGGTCTCTCCTTTAACGTGCTATTAATGCGCCCGAACACAATAGGTGTGATTGTCTTATCCGGACTTTCGGTTAAGAGAACCTAGTGGGGCATTTATATATGATAGATATATCATATAGGGCTGGACCGATTTGATTAGAGTTCACAATATAATTCCGTAATCGAGATGTCTTATCGAATCAATCGATGATCATATTTATGGATATTTCTTAATCTTGAGGTGATCACAGTCAACTGCTTGAATCAGTATGAGGTTTGACTTGACGGTTAAGGATTACACTGAGTCTGTGATCTGAATTACCCCATCTTGGCATTATACTGGATTGAGTGAGTAGTCTGTGTTATCACAGATACGGAATCCATTCCTTCCATTTATGGAAGTAGATAGACAGCTTCCCTTATTTGTTAATACTAGAAACTGATCGATCGTACGAGTTCATATTACACTGATTAGCTACCAGTGAGTTGTATGAATTAATTGATCACTATGGGGTTAATGGTAAATAAGGATAAGAGGTTCTAAAAAGGGTTAACGGTAACTTCCCGATTTAGAATGAACAGTCTATGGAGGATTAATCCATATGTAATGATTATATCAATGGACACTTATTATCATTCTCGTGAGGAGATAAATATAATCTCATAATCGGAGGAGTGCAGTCACGGGATTATGGTGGCATATTCCTGTGATTGATTTATCGAATATAATTATTCTGTTCGTAAGATAATTATTTATTTGATTTATCGGAGCCGCTGATTATTAGTCCATGGTCCCCGACGTGCCTCCAATATAGCATAGCTATTCTCGGACGTCGAATCCTAATAATATTGATTAGTTCTTATTAGAATTTAATTAAAACGATATGTGAATTAATTGTTTAGTGGACTATTAAATTAGTTGGGCTAAATAATTAAATATATGAAAAAGACATTTTTCATAATCTTGGCCCAATTTGGTGTGTATGGCCGAAAATTATTGTGACTAGGTCACAAGGAGTAAATTTTCGGCCAAATGTGTATTATGGAGCAAGAAATTAGTTTTCTTGTGATTAATAAGACATGTGCACAAAATATTTATTGGATAAATATTTATGGTAAAAAATAAAGATAATTATTATTCTAGATTTGTTCTAGAATATTTTGGGATTATCTTTTATTTATTGGATTTATTTATTTGCAAAATAAAAATCCTTGGAGGACAAGGATTACTCTCCTACATAAAGAGAGTTCTCCCAAGCCTAAAACACAACACAAATTTCGACTTCTATCTCTTAGAGAGAAGAAGGAAAATTTTCGGCCAAGGGTGAGAGAGGGAAAATCTTGGAGGTTTTCCGGGTAGCATATCGGAAGGTTTCGAGACGAGGATTTCCTTCCACCGGGAGTTGCTTGGATCACACGTGCAGAAGATCGTGGTGCTCTTCACACCATCTTTTGTTTGCGGTTCTTCTACTTGGATTTTGAGATCCAAGAGGTATGATCTACAACCCCCTTGTAGAGTAGATCTAGTTATTTTATTACGTGTAATTTATAGATCTAGATCCTTAAATCGCTTCCGTTGCGGATGATATTACTAACAAGATCAACTGTGTGGATTCTGTGGAGAAGTCTGGTACATGTACATCTTGGCATTGATGAATGCATCTGGTACAAGTACATCTGATTATGAAAACTAAATGACTATGCATGAGAGTTCAAGTCAAGGCGGAGATTTGTTAGTTAAGTGACTTGATCTTTAAACCGATGAATAAACCGGGTGGAACGAATCTATGAAACTCGAGCCGAGAATGATGGTCATCTTAGTAAGTGTATTCCGTTCGTGAAAGTCAATTTTTATGAAGTGCCAACCGAGTTTTTTCTGAAGTCATCTTTCTGTTTTGTCTGCTGAGTTTTGCTGAGTACAACTACGTTCTACATCTGATCAGTTGGTTACAAGTATAGGAAGGTCAGCTGAAGCTGAATTTCATCTGTTGGATAACAACTAGAGCTGGGGTCGATGGGAGTCAACTTTACGTGACTCCGGTGCATTGTTTATCCCCGTTTACCACACTTTCAACACATTTTTGGGTGATTTAGACCGTTTTCGGGGTATTATCGTGAGCTTATGGCACGGGGAGTGAATCCGTTACTTTGATGGATTACTACCCCTTTTTTGTTGATATTAACCCCATTCCCGAGCACTTTTACCCTCCGGAATTGTTTGGATGTTTTTGGTTGTTTATGATGTTGAAGGGTATTAGTGTCTCGAGGACCCGGAAGGCAATGATTTATGGTGAAAAGTATGATCGAGGCAAGAGAAGAGATCAAAGGAAGAAAAGTTGAAGTTTTGGGGCAACAGGGGTTCAAACGCACGTTTGAACCTCCCAAACTCGCGTTTCAGTAGCTACAATATTGATCAGAGTTCAACCTTTCTAAACGCACGTTTCAACTTGCCCTAAACGCGCGTTCCAAGTCCTTCAAACGCGCGTTCCAAGTCCTTCAAACGCGCGTTTGAACCCTTCCAAACGTGCGTTCCAGATGAAAATCAGCCAAGAACCTGCCTAGAAATGATGCGAAACGCGTGTTTCAACTATGCGAAACGCGCGTTTGAAGATTTGAAACGCCGGTCCCAGCCCCCCAAACGTGCGTTTGAGGCCGAATTCCTGCAAATTTTCCCTCACCTTTAAATACCCCCCTTAGACTAATTCTTGAGGAACAACCATTCTCTTAGCAAAACCCTACCCATTTCTTAGCTCGAATTTTGTAATAGCTTAGAATACACTCTTTTAGCTTAAATCAACACTATCTTAGCTTAATATTTCTATTTCTTAGCTTAGATTTCTACTTCAAACACTAAGAGACCATCTTTTAATTAGTTTGCTATTTTGTACTTTTGGATCTAAATTTCGAGTTTCTGCAAATTAATGGTATATTTCTTCTTTCTTTCACTTGTTATGTCTTTAATTTACTGTTTCTTCTTTGTTTTAACTAGAATAATGAGTAGATAATCCCTTTTCATAGTCGAATCATGTGAAATTTGGTGAAATCACCCTTTTGGGTGATGAAATTGGGAGTGGGTAGTGCTTTTTCTTGTTGTATCTTGCATGTTTCACGTCTTAGAACTTGTTATAACAGATTTGGACTAGATTGATCACCTAGGTCAAAATCACACACCTCACTCTAAAGAGTTGTTCAGATAGAGAGATGTGGGAAAAGAGGTTCTAAGATCACGGCGTAGACTCGGTTTAGTTGTTAAACCGAGCCCAAAGTGAGGTCACTTGTTTTCACGTTTAAGCGGCTCTAGTGCATAACATGTTTTGTTAGTGAATCTTCTTTAGGGAAGGGTAGTTAGCATGGCATAAGGTGTTAGGAGAGAGTTGTTCAGACCTTAGCACCGGGATTAGGAGTTTGCACCCGTGAAATTGAATGCGAGAGTTCGTTTGTTATAATGCACACTCCCGGTTTTGTCTATCCTTGGGGTTGAAACTAGCTATTTTGATCATGGTTCCGCTATGTTCCTTAATCTATCTTTAAAACTTAGTAGTTTAATTTTCTTTCTTTCTTCTCTAGCTTTAGACTCGTTAGTATAAATCACTTTAGTGTCGTTGTAGTAAATAAGCACTTTAAAAAGATTGATCGCCTAGACTAAGTAACACGTTCACTTTGGTACTCACAAACACTTTTCCCTTGGGTTCGACCTCGTACTCCTGTAGCTATGCTAGCAATCGACCCAGTACACTGCCGGTTAGAGAGTTAGTTTACCCACGGTTTCGAGTCCTTATAAATTGTTTTTGTTGGGGTAATTTTTAGCTCAATCAGGGTCCACATCTGGGGTATTTATGATAGTTCCGACAAAGATCTTATGGCTGCTAGGGTTAGGGAATCGTGCCTATAAATACTAATGTTGTAATCAATGCAGTGGGCGTCTTTCACAAGTGTGTGAAAATCCTTGCAACTTTGTGCATAATAATATATCTCCTTTTCTGTCCGTGTAGTAGTCGGCACAACGTCGGAAATCACGTTAAATCATTGTGTTCACTTTGCATCTATTTTTATCAATTTCCGCCATTGTTTATGGTTGTATTGCTTCGTTTTATCTTTCTTAGAGTGCAATTTTCTCATCCGTGTTTTAACAAGCTTGTGATTCCCGATTGATTATTTGATCGCCGACGAGGCAATGACCAAAATGGAAAGAGGGTTATGTTTAGAGTGGATAAGGGTATAAATGGAACTATGTCTAAAATTTATAAGGAAAGATAGGTTTGATGGGAAAAGTCGTGCGTATGAGGTATTCTCCATTTTCTCCAAACTGGAATTGGGAGGTTAGGGTTTTCAAGAAACCCAATGGGCCAAACCATATATTAGTAAACCATAAGGAGGGTAAAACCTTCAATTGCCAAAACGTAAGAGGTTAAAGTGTCTTTTCCTCAATAAATATGAAAATACAATATCCAAATTCGCAATATGAATGAAAAATGACACTAAAAATATATATCACAAAAAATTGACTACCAAATTCGTAATAATATAGAGTGACATTGCAAAATAAACGCTATGGTAAAAATGATAATATTGTTGATATTCTTAGAACAAAAAACAAAATAAAATGCGGCATTATCATTAACCAGAAAAGTAATCAAGTTAAGTACATCATGTTGATGGTAGAGTATTTATAGATGATACTCCAGCCAACGGTTACTATATGTTGTAGTTTATTAATGTTGTTACAACATACAAAGCATCTAGAACTAAATCTTTAGATCTGATCATCTTCTTAGCTGGTTTATGAGTAAATTACATATGGTGCAGTTCGTTGTTCATAATTCTACATTTAGATGATTTATCCTCGAAATTGCTATTACTTTGCCGTATTTTGTTGTGATTTGTAGGCAATGGAACTTTAGGCAATGGAAAGATGGATCGGAGTTTCTGAATTAAAGGGTTCGGGTGAGAGAAAGAGGCAAGTGACGAAGAGAAAAATCTGGTAGAAGGCCGGCCCAACCACGACAGGAGCAACACGGGTCACGGCCTAGTCCATTGGATGTTAATTGACTTTACAAGCACCGGTTTCAAGTCGGTTATGGTTTAGATTAAGAGTTAGGTCGGCTCTAAGGCTATATGAATTATGTAGCAGTCAAAAATAAAAAGGGAGTCATTTCTTGAGTTGCATTACAATATACTTTTGCAATTGAATTATGTCTCTTATGTGATTTCATGAAGTTTTGAAGTAGTTTCTTTGTGTTCAACGATCCCTCCCCCAATTAACCGTTAGCTTGAGTTGTTTCTGCTAGCCATCATCATCAAAGGTATGAGTTTTATAACCTTTTTTCATAATCTAGGATAGATGACTGATTAACAATTAAATGACGCCTAATCAATTAATCAGTATAACCAACGCACCTTAATTCATAGTATAAACAGATTCGTAACATGTAAACCTAGAATATTGGACATCTCCGCACCAACCGCGGTGACGGACTTTACCGCCGTGGCTGGACAACCAAAAACACTAATTCTGAGGGTTCAGCGCCAGCTACGCCTGATTACCGAGTTTAACCTACGTGTGTCAAATCGCGCGCGCTTTGGTATCCGTCTTCGTAATTTAACATGAAGGAACCTTGTTGAAGTGTTAAATTGGACATAGGTAGTTAGATCGCTTAAGAAATGCCAGCCAATCTACGGTGGCTGCTTAGGTGAGGTTTGCAGGTTACACCGGCGTTCCTAGTTGATAAGCATGTTCTAGTTAGTGAAGTTCTAGCCTATCACGGTAGAAATGTGATCGAGCATAGCATTCTACCGCCTTGCAAGAAAGTAGAATCAATTTAAGGAATTTCACCCGTAGGTGTATAGCTAAGAAACACTACAAGAAAAACACTTTTTTTGCTACACTGTTATTTGCCACACAACAAGAAAAAGTGTTGCTAAATACTTACTTTTAGCCACATGAGCATGGCAAAAGAGTTTAATCATGTACTATTAGCTACACTTTTTTTGTGTGTGTGGTAAAAACTAGTGTAGCAATAGAATATTTTTTTTGTAGTGAAAGAATTACGAATCTGATATACTCGGGGATTAATGAAGCCGTTAGTTATATTGTATTGGTTAATACCAATGTTCGAACATTGATCTCCAAGTCAAGTATAGTCTAGCTCAGCACTGGACCGATGCACATTGTGCGGAAGTGATAGGATTTCGTCATATGCATACAAATGGATAAAATCATAAATCTTTTGAGATGCTTTCCATTAATAAAGAAGCTTTATATTCCATATCATCCAACTTCATTTAATATACTTTTAGAAATTAAAGGTTGGTGTTTGCTTTTTTGAGCTTTATGCTTATTGTCGCTAAAGGCCTTTTGTGCAACAAACATGTCAATATTATTATTTTAAAATACTACATTCGTCCTATAAAAAGTATCTATTTTATAAAAATGAATTGTCTCATAAAAAATGTATATTTGGAATAACAATGTATCATTTAATGTATTTTTTTCAAACATACGTCTATCACCATTTAATATTTCTATACACTTTTCATATTCCAAAAAAAAACATTTATTATAAAGCAGGGGTACATATGTCCATTAGTATTTAAAATATAACACATTAATTATTTTCTTAATTTGTGTGCATAATAAAAAATGGACAATTTTTATGAGACAGCGGTAGTATTAATATTTTCAGGTTTCAAATGTGACACAAATTAGCTTTAACGCACAAACATGTCATTATTATTATTATAAATGATCCGGTCAACTGCTTAGATCGTCGTAATCGTTTGGTCTAAATGGACTAACCCGAATTGACAAGACATTTATATCCGGCCAACTGCTTAGACCGTCGTCATCGTTTGGTCTAAATGGGCTAACCCGAGTTGACAAGACATTTACACCCCCCACTTATAAGGGACCAGATGATTTCTAGAGGTGGCCCTCACCGTCTCTCAACTTGGGTCTGACGGCGCTAAATGAGTCATAAATGATCCGGTCAACTGCTTAGAACGTCGTTCTCGTTTGGTTTAAAATGGCTAACCCGAGTTGACAAGATATTTATGTCTCACAATTATATAAGGCTGAGTATTCTATTAATTTACAGGTGCGGGAGTTTACATTAGCAATGACATGTTGTATATCATATTGTGTCGTCTCTAAGCACAAGTGTTGTTTATGCCTTCATTAGCAACAAAAGAATTCTCAACAACATATATTTTGGAGTGATATTTGGGTAGAAGATGTCTCGTAAAAGAAGAAAGTTCCTAGATTCTTTCGGTTAGAAGAGAGAAATGAGTGTCATGTGAAGGAGGGGAGAGTGGAAAGAAGGAGCATAGTGAGTGGGTGTGGGACCGGAGGAGGACCATTAATATTAGAGGAAGAGAGGAGAAAGAAACTTCCGCCGTAACATTAGTATATTTGATCTCTTCTTGCACTTGTTTGAATCACTTTTATGGCCGCTTACTTTGAATCACTTGTTTTCTGTTGGTAGGCTTTAAAAAACTCATCATTGATGTCTTGCCTAATCAAAACAACTTAATTCCTTTGAAGACAAAATTTCTTTCAATCAAAGATTAACATTCTCATTTGGAGAGTTTACCTCAATCGAATTCTGACGGGAGTACCTACCCTTAGATTCCTTACTTTGCCTGTATTCCAACAACGAAGAGGAAGAAGCAGCACATATGTTTCTATATTGTGACTTTGTGGTTTCGTCTTTGAAATTCAAGTGGAAAATTCAACAATCCATGTTGGGAGAGATTTCCACACTCTTGAATCTATAAACGAAATATATACTATAAATAAATATAGTAGCACTTTTACTACTATCAATTGGTTTTAGTACGACGATAAGCGCTTGATTTTTAACATGGTAGCACATTCAGACGTCATGAGATCGAACCCTGGTTGGAACATTAACTAAAAAAAATTGTCTGGTTGGAACATTAATTATAAAAAAAAATCGTGCAAGTGTGGGGCGAGATTGCCCACAATTTAGGGAGGGTGGGTGTGGGGAGAGATTTCCACACTCTTGAATCTATAAAAGAAATAGGGAAAAATGCATTTTACCCCCCTAAACTATAACTTGCGCAAAATTTACAACCTCTATTTGATCTATTTTAAACCCTAAACTATAGTTATGTGCAATTTACAACCTTAAAGTAAGGATTGCTCAATTTTCCACCCTAAATTATTGTAATATCCAATTTACAACCTTTATTTTATTTTTAACAATATTTAAATCTCCAACTAAGGGCGAATTTGTCATTGTACTTCACCACTTATCTTCTTTCATATCTTTTTTTCTACCTACCCCTGAGATTGAATATAGATCTTCATCAAAATATTTAATATAGATTTTTAATGTACAATGAAGAGAAGAACTGGAAATTGGATCCAGTGCCATATCAACATTTAGAATAATCGTATTTCATTGATTCAACTGAACGGATAGAGTACAAATATATAGGGTTTGCTGACTTAGTTAATAAGTCACTACAAGATAATTATGACAATAATAATATTTAAAGTAAATATAATATTCAAACTATATTATCCTCGACATGCCCCCACAATCCCGTGGGAAGTGGCTGAACACGGAGATTGGATTTTAAACTGGAAAAATGAGGCTGAGCCAACGGTTTGGTGAGGACATCAGCTAACTGATCCTTCGAGGAGATAAAAGAGATTCCGAGCTAGCGAGCTACAACTAATTCGTGAACATGTTGGAAGTCGATCTCTATGTGCTTCGTGCGGGCATGAAACACCGGATTGTGAGCAAGATAAGTGGCGCCAATATTATCACACCAAAGAGTAGGCGGGGAAGGCAACAGAACTTGCATCTTATGAAGAAGGCTGCAAAGCCACTTCAGTTCGGCGGTGGTGTTAGAAAGAGTCTTGTACTCGGCCTCGGTGCTACTTTTTGAAACCGTCAAGTGTTGCTTACTACGCAACTAATGTGATTGGCACCAAGGAAAATACAATATGCCCCAACTGAACGGCGATTATCACTGTCAGCAGCCCAATCAGAGTCAGAATAAGCCCGGAGCGAAACAGAGGACCGGCGAGAAAAGAAGAGGCCATCAGATATAGTGTGCTTAAGATACCGAAAAATACGTCTAACGGCAGCCCAGTGAGCCTCGGTGGGTGAAGGCATGTACTTACTATCCTTGTGGACCAAGAAGGCAATATCAGGTAGAGTGAAACTGAGATACTGTAGACCACCAACAATAGTACGGTAAAGCGACGGATCGGCACAAGTAGGGCCATCATCAAGTGTAAGACGGGTAGAGGCTGACATAGGTGTCTGACAAGGCTTGGCCTTGTCCAGAGAGGCACGCTGCAGAAGCTGAAGAATATATTTGCGCCGAGTGAGAAATAGCCCGTCGAGGGTAGGAAGCACCTCAATGCCAAGAAAATATGATAGAGAACCAAGATCCTTAACCGGAAAGTGCCGACCAAGATAAGAGACAACCTGGTCAACCAGAGAAGATGATGAACCAAGTAATAATAATATCATCCACATAAATCAGAATATAAACACGAGCACCATCGCGAGAATAAATATATAATGAGATGTCAGCTTTAGAGCCGACAAAGCCAAACTGAGTCAAGACATCGGTGAAGCGAGAGAACCAAGCACGGGGAGCTTGACGAAGGCCATAAAGGCTGCGGCGAAGACGGCAAACATAATCCGGATAATCAGGGTGAACAAATCCCTGGGGCTGCTGCATATAAACGGGCTCAGATAAATGCCCGTGGAGGAAAGCATTCTGAATATCCACCTGACGAAGAGACCAACCCAATGAAACTGCAAGTGACAAAAGAAGACGAATAGTGACCGGTTTAACGACCGGACTAAATGTGTCAGTGAAATCAACCCCTTCGGCCTAATGAAAACCCTTGGCCACAAGGCGAGCCTTGTGACGCTCAAAACGCCCATCGGCATGACGTTTAGTGCGATAAACCCATTTATTACCAACAATATTCATACGAGGATGCGGGGGAACAAGATCCCAGGTTTGGTTGCGCAACAACGCGTCAATTTCCTCTCTCATAGCAATATGCTAATTCGGATGTTTGAAGGCTTCGGTATAGGAAGAAGGGTCCACGGAGTCGGTAGAAGCAACAAGGGCTTTAGGAAGCGGGTAGCGGATAAGGTCAGGCCGAGAGATAGGTTTGAGGGAATTGGTTTTGGTTCGAGTAAGCATGGTATGAGCGGGAGCAGGAGGGGAAGGCGACGAGTCGGGAGAGGCCGAGGCGAAAGTGGACGCAGGGGAGGTGGGCGGGGAAGGCTCGGGAGTGGGGGCCGAATATAGTGGGGCCGGGTTGGAGGGAACCGGCATGGGAGGTGGATTTTGTGAAGGTGCTGGCAGGAAGACATGAAGCGGGACTATGAGTGTATCAAGAGTGGGTTTTGAGGGCGAAGGTGTATAGGGGAAGACAGATTCATCAAAAACCACGTGGCGAGCAATGTAGATACGGCCAGAGGCAAGGTCCAGGCATTTATAACCGTGGTGGGAAGGACAATAGCCAAGAAAGATGCAAGTTTTAGAGCGGAAATCAGTCTTGTGATTGTTGTAGGGACGGAGATAGGGCCAGCACACACAACCAAAGACTCGAAGGAATGTATAGTCAGGAGACCGGTGGTGGACCATTTCGTAGAGAGACTTATAATGAAGAACTTTGGTGGGAAGCCGGTTGATAATGTAAGTGGCACTGATAAAGGCGTCCTCTCAATAGGGAAGCGGAATATTAGATTGGGCAAGAAGAGAGAGACCAACTTCAACAATTTGACGGTGGCGGCGCTCAATGGCACCAACTTGTTCGTGTGTGTGGGGACAGGAAAGGCGATGCCGGATGCCAAGAGAGGTAAGAAGAGTGGAAACGCGACGGTACTCACCACCCCAATCGGTTTTGATGGACTTTAGTTTGGTATTAAACTAACGTTCAATCATAGCAAGAAAGTCAGGAAAGATATTTTCAACATCTGATTTATTCTTCAGGGGATAAAGCCATAGATATTTGGTGAAGTCATCCAGAAAATTGACATAATAACGGGAACCATAAATTGAGGGCTCAAAACAGGGCCCCCAGACATTGGAGTAAATCAGGTCCAATAGGGCAGTAGAGTTAAACTCAGAAGTGTATAAAGGAAGACGGTGACTTTTTGCTAACTGACACGGGGCACAGACAGACGGAGATGCCTTAGTAGGAGTGAAGGTGGAAAGGCTTTTTAAGGCTTGACGGAGTACGGAATAAGAACAGTGACCGAGACGCTGATGCCAAGTGATAGAGGAGGTGGTGGAGGAGGCTAGAGCTTGAACAGGAGCAGGAGGAGGGTGAAGCGGAGTGGAGAAGTGATATAATCCAGCTTTTACAAAACCCCTAAGGTGGGTGTGACCGGAGTAATCTTTTACAAGAAAGTAAGACCCATGAAATTCAAACTACACGGAGTTATCCGAAGCAAATTTATGTATTGATAAGAGATTTCTAGTGATGGAAGGCGTAACAAGAATATGAGATAAATGAAATGACTGGGAAGGGGAATATAAAGAAGAAGATCCGTAATGAGTAATAGGTAAACCTGTACCGTCGCCTACATGCATTTTGTCGGGCCCGGCATAGGGTGCAGATGAGAGGGTGAGATTGCGACGGTCAGGAGTGAAATGATGAGTGACACCAGTATCCGCAATCCAATCAGAACTAGGATGTGTGTATAGAGAAGCAGCATATGACTGGGAAGTCCGAGGTGGTGGTGACCGAGAAGGCGAGAGGTGAGAGGAACCATAGCGGTAGGGACACATGATGGAGCAATATGGTTGGCCTAATAACAAATTTGACAGGAAACAGGCGCAACAACATGATGGTAGCAACGCCCCCGATCTCGAGAAAAATTCGAACCATAGATACTGTTTCGTCGCGCTTCCATTGAGGGGGAGTATAGGTGGGGGTCGTGGGAGACGTTGATTTGACAAAATTAACACCAAAACGCAGCAGTTTGGTCGTGGCACAATTCAGAAAAATTTAACCCTCCAAATAGAAATTCCACCGTTCATATTTTAGTAAAAGGAGAGACGAACAAGACCTCCAAATTTCATCACGATCGGAAATTGTTTTGATATCTGATCGTTTCAAGAAAGGTTCAGCTGAAACACCAAATTAAATCCCAACAGTTCGGTTTCGGGAATATTCAGAGAAATTGAACCGTCCAAAAGTCAATTCCACCGTTCAGATCGTATAAGAACATATTACGAACACACCCTCAAAATTTCAACGCGATCAGAGTTGGTTTCAGTGTCCGATCGTTGCCTGAAACTTTCTGCAGAAACACAAAGAAAAAGCTGTGTGTTTTTTTTTTTGGAAAAGAAAAGAGTTAGGGCTTATGGAATAATTGACATAACGAGAGAGAGAAAATCGAGATGCTCTGATACCATATCAACATTTAGAATAATCGTATTTAATTGATTCAACTGAACCGAGAGAGTACAAATATATAGGGTTCGCTGACTTAGTTAATAAGTCACTACAAGATAATTATGACAATAATAATATTTAAAGTAATTATAATATTCAAACTATATTATCCTCGACATGCCACGTTGAACCAGAACAAAGAGAATTGATCCTAGCCGGTGGTTGATATTGTGTTGTTTTGATTTTTTAAATTTTTTTTTAACAACTGTTTTCATCTTCATCTTCTTGCTTATGTTCTGAGGCTTAAACTTTACGTGTAGATGCTAAAAGGCAAAAACATGAAAATTAAAACAATGTCTTATTGTGTGTGGGCAAAATTAGGATTTTAGTCCTCTAACTTGGCCTATTTTGGATTTTAGTCCTGCTCTTGCTCCGGTGAGGAAAATGGTCCACTAAGTTGGCTTTTTTTTGGATTTTAGTCCTATCCGCCGGAAATAGCTGATTGGGCACCGGAATCTTTAAAAAACGCTTACGTGGCAGACTAGTTAGAGGACTATTTTTAAAAATTATGGTGCTCAATCAGCTATTTCCGGCGGATAGGACCAAAATCCAAAAAAAAAAAAGCAAACTTAGAGAACCATTTTCCTCACCGGAACAGGAGCAGGATTAAAATCCAAAATAGGTCAAGTTAGAGGACTAAAATCCTAATATTATGTACGATGATATAGTATCAATAAATTCAATACATCATACTATTAAAAATTTAGTGATGTCATATCAATTACTTCAATGCAATATCATACTATTAAAATTTAATGATGACATATCAACTAATAATTATATGATGACATGGAACAATAATAACATAACATTTAAAGACAATGTCCAAGTCGATTAAAAATTTCAATGCGATCTCACATGTCGGTAATATATATATAACAATGATACTAATGATATACATATAAGCTTAACAATTAATACATATTTGAACATTTCACGGAGAGTAACATGTCTTTTTTTTTTTTTTAGGAAAATAACGGTGAATAACAAATTATCAATTTGGAAATTGTAATCTGACAGCGTAAATATTATTGTATTTATTTAAAAGAAATGATATTATTGATTTTGTTGACATTTTGATGTTCTATTTAGTTATTTATATTTTTTTTTTTACATTTTTTGATAATTTTTTCCAAATTTTTTAAGCATTTTATATGGGAGAAAACCCGTCTCGCCCGAAACGATACAGTTACGCGACGATTCATGTGACTCAGTGACCTCCGAGTCGACTACCGCGACCGCGACTTTGAACCATGGGGGTAAATCGAGCAATCAATAGTTTAAGGTTGTAAATTACTCATACTTATAGTTTATGGTTGTAAATAGATCAAATAATAGTTTGAGGTTGTAAATTTTACGTAAGGTATAGTTTAGGAAGGTAAAATGCATTTTCCCCAAAGAAATAAATACTATAAAGAAATATAGTTACAGCTTTAGGGGAGGTGGGAAGGTGGGTGTGGGGAAAGATTTCCACACTTTTGAATCTATAAAAGAAATATATGCTATAAAAAAATATAGTAGCAGCTTGATCTTTAACAATCCACTCACTCATTCTCCATTGACTAAAGGATTCCTCCCGTTAATCCAATTGAAGCGAATGACCCAGATGTCTTTAAAACCAATATATGGATCATCTTAATTTTTCCCGTTAAATGATGTCATTCTCTTATGCCATATTATCCAAAGAATAGTTTACATTGGAGCCTCCAAAATCCATTTGTTCCTATGCTAGAGATTTTTTTAATGAAATAACATCTTTGCCATTAAAAAAAAAAATTCTTCAACATAGTAGTAAACTAGTAAATAATATATGTTTTTACTCAAGGACCAACAAAAATTGTCACGGACTGCTTCTTACATAAACACACCTGATATAAGCGAGCATAAAGCTGTAAAGTCTGACTTCTCCCTTCCCCAAAACTCCATATTCCAAGCTACCTTCCACACCCATCCTCCTATTTCCACTCTCCCCGAGTCACACACAATAATCTTATTGTGAGACACGATTCTAAAGAGCCTAGGATAAGCACAAGCTAAGATTTCCTTTCCAACTCAAGCATCAAACAAAAAATTCGTAAGCTTCCTATCCCTTACCTTCTTAATAAGGGAAGAGGATCACAGAATTCCTGCCTGCCTTTTGAATAGATGAAAATTTTGAAACGATACCTTGCGAAATCCTCCCCTTATTATTATGAGCGATGCCTTCCTCATAACCACCATTATCACTATATAATGTACTCACTGTAAAGCCCAATCAAAGGGCACAAGCATTATCTGAATTCCACCGACCAAAGAGGATCCCATCGTCCGCAAATTAACGATGATTTAACGCAAGGTAGTATTTTACTATTTTAAAGCCATTAAAAAGACCTTTCTTAACCACACTATTTATCATCGGAAAATATTATGGTAGTCAATGTCCAACAAACTCAATCTTCAATTCAATAGTTGAGAATTAATACAAATTATCACAATCACCCACGTAATGACATGGGTCCATTGAGTTTGGTGGTAATTGAACAGCATAAAATTTGCCTCATCATAATGTTATGAGGGGCGAGTTTGAGCCTCCTACTAAGATTTTTGAAAGAATCTTGTACACTGACCCGATCGATAAGGAAGCATGATTGGATTTCGTGGGTATTAAAGTGACAAAGAGGACATAATCCTTTGTTTAATTATCCAAGTTTTCCAAAACATTTCATACGATTCTGAAGAATATCTTCCTTTACCAACAACCATTGGGATTTGAAGAACTGCTAAGTAAAACCATGCATCAAGTATATTATTTTTCATTCCCTGATTATTTATCTTACTTGAATGTTTTCTTATTTCCGAGAAAAAAACACACACACACACATATTCCCAACTCGCCGCCTCCCTAATTTGCCCTATCTCCAATCCCCTCGAATGAAAACATCCAACCTGACTAAAATCAGAAACAAATATTCAAGACAATGTTGAATCGGTTCGTGTAACACGATTTTTCCGTTCAATTTGACGGCTAGTTAAAGAAAGGGTAATAATTGCAATGATTCAGGTAACATAAGTGATAAACTTGCAAAAAGGAAACATGAGTGGCATATCACAACCTTAATTAAAAGATAGGGGTGTTTTATGTAATTCAGTCGTGTTAAAAAGATACCTACGTTTATGTATAAATTGTTCATTTTATTTACTCCATTTTTTAATTTTTGAACTGAGGAATTTTATTAATCAAGATCCGTCAAACGAGCGTTCAAAACGTCATCCGGAGGCAAGGGGCCCCAAGATGTACGGGCAGACACAAATAAAACATGTCTATTAAACTTTTTTTTTTATTAAATTACAATATTCTTATCTCTTACATTTCCATTTAAGGCTGATTTGGGTCTCCTTAACAAGAGCAACACACCGCAACCGCCAATTATCAGATCAGGAAATGAGACCGCTGGAACACCCGGAAAGCACCCTTTATTGTTTGGAGGGTGCAAACTGTTAAAGTTGTCCCACATTGAGCATTTGTTATTGTATCACCCAACACATTAAGAGATGGATTTCCCTCAACTTACCACCTATGTTTTGGGGATGAAGCACTTCTTCTTAAATGGGCTTCGGCCTCTCTGTTGGCTTTATAGTGCCCTTTATATGCCTTCTGTGCCATGTGGCCCAGGCTATTTATTGACCCACACTTAAGGGGCGTGTTAAAGTTGCCACACATTGGCATTTGCTATTGTATCACCCACCATTTTATAGACCCACACTTGAGGGGGGCACTACAAAAAAACAGCAGTTTTGCGACGGAAGATTACCGTCGCAAACAAGGGTTATTCCGTCGCAAACCCTAGTTTGCGACGGATTTGCGACGATTTTTCTTTGTCGCATTTTTTAGTCGCAAAACCCCAGTTTTGCGACGGTTTATCCGTCGCAAATTGTTTGCGACGGATTTTGCGACAGATAATAACGTATTTTATTTTATTTTTTAATTATAATTTCCGTCGCAAAAAATGTATAGTCCGTCGCAAACATGTAAAACTTCGTCGCAAAAATGTATAATCCATCGCAAAAAATGTATAATCCGTCGCAACTTATTTTTATTAAATAATTTATTTATTTTTAGATCTTTTCATATCCGTCGCAAAATGAGCCTTTGCCGTCGCAAATACCATATTGCGACGGATATATTCCGTCGCAAAAAATAAAATTAAACAGAAAATTATGGCTGTTTTGCAGCAGCCGGCCAAACCACCGCTGCAAAACAGCCTTAATTTTCCCCGGTAGCATTACAATTGCTACCGGCTATCAACAACAACAATATAAACGGGAATACGATATCAAAGGGGATATGTCAAAAAATACGTCAAAGGGGAAATGTCAAAAAATGAATAAAACGATATGTCAAAGGGGATACGATAAGCCAAAATAAATAAAAATGTATCAAAATAATGTCACCCAGTCAGACCCGGTGTACTACCTAAACCCACGTCACCTCCTCCAGGTCCATGATCAGAATGGTCATCTCTCGTGCTTTGCCTCGTACCCGGGTTGCATCCCTCCGGAGGGATGCTGGCTAACCGCTGGGTAATCCACGCCTCCATCTACGCTAGTCTGTCATCCTGACGCTTTCTGTCTCTCTCTAGCTCCTCCAACCTCGCCTGGGTTTATGCATGAGTCCGTCCGTCTCTCTCGCCATCTCCCGGGTGAGACGGGTGATTATGCCCGGAGAGTATGTCTCGGCCGGATGAGTGTCGAGCGAGCGAGCGAGCTTCGTCGTAGTACATGGAGGCGGCGACCCCATGCCAAAAACTCTCCCCTTCTTGTCGTAACCACCGGCGGCTTCGTAATAAAGACGCGACTCGTCGACGGGGTGTCGGCCGCGTCTCCTGGGCTTTCGCCTTCTTCGAGGTGAAGACGTCCTGCAAAGTATGATATAAATTTGTTAGTAACAATAATTACATGATATATATATAATGTATATATAATATTTAGAATACATAACGTACCATGATTTTCTCAAACTTCCTCGAGACGAAGTTGCCCGACTTCTTCTTCTTCGAACTACTCACCGGATCACCGGCCGATGGGGCGCTCCTCTATTGTCCTCCATGGCCCGAGCGAAATCGATAACGCCGCGTCCGCCCATAGCATGTGTCCCGTGGGATCTTCCCTTCCTCACCGGATCCGAAGCTCGGTTTAGCTTCTTTTTCGCGATGTTTCTGGAACGCCTATTCCGAAATAAGATAAACAAGTTAGTACATACATATATATATATATATATATAAAACAAGTATTGTTAATTAAATATTGAATAATTGCTTACGGGACTCCCAATCCACTCCTCGAACTGACGGAGAATATCCAGGGTCATCCAAAGCCGAGCACGGGGGTTTGTTTGAGCCCGATACATATAATCACGGACCCTGTTGATAGCATACCGCTCAAAAGCTTCCCTAACCAGGCGCTCGTGGCGTAACTCGAAGCTGAAATGACCCTGCAACATAGTTATATATATGTTATATGTATAGTTATAATTATAGTTATATTTATATATAGTTATATTTATATGAACGACGTACCCTAAATGCGTTCCACCACCTATCCCGTCGCTCTGGGCGGCATTATGCCACGTGGTGGCAAAAGTGTTGAAGCCGCCGATTATGGCGTTCTTGGCCATTTTCTTGACATAGTTGTCGGTAAACCTGTCATATTGAAAACAATAAGTTGTTAATATATTTGGTTAATCAAAATATTAAAAAAAAATACAAACAAATTAAAGCAAGATATGTATTAACTTACCATCTCCCCTCGGGATCCAAAACTGGCAATCCAAGGTCACCATTGACAATGACACCAAAATCCTCCTCGCTCATCCGGTGTATCTCATCATCCAAACCCGTCGTCGTGAGGAGGAAGACGCTCCGGGGGAGGGGGAACTACCCCTACCGCGTCTACCTCTACCTCTACCTCTACCCGACATCTATTTGACACGAAAAATGACGTTTATACTAATATAAATGCAATTATAATAAAAAGGCGTTTATACTAATTAATAATAAATTACAATGTTTAATACATTATTATTCACTATCATGACAAAATAAAATATTTAATACATTATTATTCACTATCACTACTAGAATGGAAGAGTTCTTCCTCCTCTTCATCGATCTAGATCATCAACCGATTCTTCTTCCTCTCCATCTTCTTGTTGAATGAAATCCGCCATCTCATCATCATCCAAGTCATTATCCCCAACATCGGAGTCAACATCGACATCAAGATCTTGGTGGACAATGTTAAGAGGATCGATAATCGGGAAACATCATTGATCACTTGTTCTTGGAAAACGGTTTCCTCGACGGGAGCATCGATAGTCGATCTTGCCTTTGTTTTGAAAACAACCGACCATTGATCTTTGTCTTTTTTCAAACTTGGATATGGAGCATAGTAGACTTGCTCGACTTGATAAGCCGAACAAATGGATCATAAGCGCCATATTTCCTACCACGATGAACTTCAACTATCTTATAATCTTTATGCACATTCATGCCCCGTTCGTAATTATCAAACCAATCACATTTGAACAATACGGCTTTGTAGACGATCGAATGTCCATAATACACCAACTCAATGATTTCATTTAAAGTGCCATAATAGTCGGCACCTTCCGTGGAACCGACACAAACTCCGTTGTTGACCGAAGATTTACGAATATCGCTTGCCCGGTTGAATGTCCGAAAGTTGTAGCCATTAATCGAATAACGTTTCCAAGTTTTGACTTGACGAGAAGGACCACTTGCCAAAGCTTTTAGCAAATCATCATTCAACAATGATGCTTGTTGTCCAAACCATTTGGTAAATTCATGTTCATGTTTATTCCAAATATCCGTCGAGGTCAATTGAGGTCCGTTGAACACGAATAAATTGCTCGAACAATCTAAGAATGAATCATTTTGTCGGTTAATGTATATTTGTTCGAAAAAAACTGTTAAGCATTGTATATATGTAGTAATGAGGTACTTACGGTTCATACGGTTTCATGATTTCGCAGCTAGACAATACGTACTTGTGCACAAAGTCATATTCTTTATTATCCAAGAACCTCGTCTTGCACTTCCCGATTGTTGTACCATTATGATCACGGAATAACTCGGTAAATCGAAACGATTGCGATGCCGAAGTCTCACCAACAAGCAAGATTCTTTGCTTTTGTTTCAATATGATCATCGTAATACATAGAACATAAGTTTGAAATCTCTTCCAACAAATACGCATTGCATATTGATCCCTCTACGAAAGCTTTGTTACCAATCTTTTGTTTTAAGTGATTCAAAAACCTTTCGAATGGATACATCCATCGATATTGCACGGGACCACCAACTCTGACCTCATACGGCAAGTGTACCGGTAAATGCTCCATCGAGTTAAAAAACGCTGGAGGCAAAATCTTCTCTAACTTGCAAATAATCTCAGCAATGTTATTCTCTAAACGAATCACGTCTTCTATTTTTAGGGTAGCAAAGACACAAGTCTCGAAAGAATTGACTTATCTCAGTCAATGCATTCCATTCATTTTTCGGAATCAATTCTCGAAGGGCAACTGGCAACAAACGTTCCATAAAAACGTGACAATCATGGCTTTTCAAACCACGTAGAATGTATTGATCATGATCTACGCACCTACTCGGTCCGAAGCATAACCGTCGTGGAATTTCAACTTGGTGACCCATTCACACAACACTTTTCTTTTACTCGCTTGTCAAGAACAAGTGTACAATCGGGGCGCTTTCTCGCAAAGCTCTTTCAAATCTTTAGCAGATTTTGGACCACAAGCAAGCCTTGCCTTTAACGTCCATAACCGTGTCAATCGCTTTTTCAAAGAAGTTTTTCTCAATATGCATCACATCCAGGCAATGTCGAAGCGGAATGTTTTCCAATACGGAAGATCCCAAAAAATGCTTCTTTTCCACCAACCATTCTTGGAGTTTTTAAGCCGTTTCAAGTCCGAATCCGAGCCATCAATGATGCTTGGTAGGTGTTGTACAAATTCCCATACCTCCTCACCACTCAATCTACGGGGTGGAGTCGCGTGTTCATACTTGTTTGGACTTCAAAAAACCTTTATCGGTGCGAAACATATGGTCTTCGGGGAGAAACTCGCCGATGACAATCAAACCAAGTGCATTTACCACTATGTTTGAGCCGTAACGACTTGTTTCCATCACCACAATAGGGACAAGCTTTCACACCAGCCGTAGTCCACCCGGATAACATGCCATACGCAGGAAAATCATTGATAGTCCACATTAGTGCGGCCCTATTATGAAAATTTCGTTTTGTGGATACATCGTAAGTAAACAACCCCGTTTCCCACAAATGCTTCAACTCCTTAATCAATGGTTGCAAATAAACATCGAGGTTTCCTTTCGGATTTTTCGGCCCCGGTACAAGCACCGATAAGAATATAAACTCGTCTTTTCATGCACAACCAGGGCGGAAGATTGTATGGTGTAACCATGACTGGCCAGCAAGAGTAGTTCTTCCCAAAATTACCAAAAGGTGCAAAACCATCTGTGCAAAGTCCTAACCGCACATTTCTAGGCTCCTTAGCAAACTCAGGGTGCATTTGGTCAAAATGCTTCCAAGCTTCAGCGTCACTTGGGTGGGCCATTATACCGCTTGTCCCGGGGTTTTCCGCGTGCCACCTCATTTCCTTGCCTATATGTTTCGTGGCGTACAACCTTTGGAGTCTAGGTCCAATCGGGAAATAAGTCATCACTTTGTTAGGCACACGTTGACCTCTTGCGTTCGTTTTCGGTTTATATCGATCAAGGTCACACTTCCGACACTTGTCCGTATTCGCGTCCTCCTCCCAAAATAACATACACCCCGCGGGACACACGTGTATTTTCTCATGGGGTAGCTCTAATGCCTTTAACAACTTTTTGGTTTGATAGAAGTTCGAGGTCATTAAGTTATTCTTCGGAAGAATATCTCCTATCAAACCGGTAACCCCGTCAACGCATTTGTGAGAGAGGTTGTGATCACATTTCAAAGTGAGCAACCTAGAAGCCGCTTGCAGTACGGAGACACTACTTCCATCACATACAGGTTCCTCTGCGTTTTTCGATTTCAAAAAACGATGCAACTTCGTGGTTTGGTGTCTCATTGTTCTCCTCTTGGTTAAGAAATTCTTCTCTTACGTGATCAATCCTATCACGTAATGCGTCATTAACCATGTCCTGATAAGGGTTCACATTCCGTTCTTGCTGAACGTTGATCGGAATGGGAAACTCTTCACCATGACACACCCAATCATAGTAGTTTGCGCAAAACCCATATTTAGTTAAATGTAATCTCACGTCATGTTCGATTGAAAATTTAGTGTTCTTACACTTACTACATGGACACTTCATCATTCCATTATTTGCCCGAAACGAATCTAACTCGCTTTGCATGTTTTATGAATTCCTCCACTCCATTCACAAATACCGGGTTAAATTTCTTGTTAGCATCCAACCTCTCGTACATCCAACTCCGTTCTATTCTTTTCATTTTCAATCCTACACATCATATCATACAAAATATGAGACTAACAATAGTCTTTGAAGGTTGTCTCAACACTTTTGCAAACTCAGGTTTTACTCAACTTACTATGAAACTAACAACACTATAACCTAAATTTTCGATTCATGGTCAAAGGTTCGACGTCAAAATAATTCGGAGGCTTTGCCGGATAACAAAGTACCCCCCGCACCATTTTCCAAACGGGTAGGAACAAGACCCTTTGAGGACCTTATGTATGTTATGCTTATCATGTAAGCACATACTTATCATCATTTCAATCCAAATTCAACAAACCAATTCAACCAACATCCGGTTTCTAAACTAAGCATTTTCAACCAACATCCGGCTTTGCACATACTTAAGCATTCAACAAACCAATTCAACCAACATCCGGCTTTGCACATACTTAACCATTTTCCTAACTTATCTAACTAATATACATAAGTAAGCATTTTCTAACTCATGATTACTACACATATATATCTATAAATCTATACTACATATGATACACTATATAAAAAAATATAAAAAACGAAATAAAAAATATACATATACCATATATATATACATATACATATACATATACATATACATACATACATAAAAATATACATATAATACATACATAAAAATATACATATACATACATACATAAAATATACATATACATACATACATAAAAATATACATACATATACATATACAATATATATATACATATACATACATATATATATATATATAAAACGAAATAAAAAAAAATATACATACATATACAATATATATATATACATATACATACATACATATATATATATATATATATATATATATATATATATAAAACGAAATAAAAAAAAATATGCGGCGGGGGGGGGGGGGGGGGGGGGGGGGGGGGGGGTCTAGGGGGAGAGGGGGAGGGAGGGGGAGGGTAGAGCATACCCGTGGGTGGCCGCGCGGCGGTGGTGGGAGGAGGTGGCGTTGCCGGAAGAGCTTCGGCGGGGAGGTGGGGGTGGGGGGCGGCGGGAGAGAAGAGGGAGATGAAGAAGTGAAATGAGGAAGAAAAGGGGGAAATGCGACGATATCCGCCATTTTGCGACGGCAAATAATGTCCGTCGCAAACAAAAACCTAATTCCGTCGCAAACATGTGCATACGGAATAATGAAATAATTTATAAAAATTTATTAAATATTCCGTCGCAAACAATAAAAATTCCGTCGCAAAACGGAGTTTGGCGACGGCAATTAAAGTCCGTCGCAAAGTTTATCTAAATTTAGAATAATAAAATAATTTAATAAAATTTTATTCGATGGTCCGTCGCAAAGTGATAAAAATTCCGTCGCAAAATTGCCCGCCAAGTGAAAAAATCAGTCCCGCCAAGTGTCCCGTCGCAAACATTAAAATATCCGTCGCAAACGTAAATTTGCGACGGAAATAAGTTCCGTCGCAAAAATGCCGTCGCAAAACTGCTGTTTTTTTGTAGTGGGGCGTGTTAAAGTTGTCACACATTGTGCACTTGCTATTGTATCACCCACCATATTAAGAGACGAACTTCCATAACCTCAGAACCCTCAGAACGTAGGTTTTGGGGATGAGATCCCTCTTATATGAGATTGGGCCTAGATCTTCTATACAAACATGTTGTTTTTATCTTTAATTTTATCATGGATTGCTTTGTGGTTGAAGGCCACATAGCCGGACATGTCTATTGGTTGCGGATTCATATCTAGAGGAGTAACCTCGACGGATTACTACAAGAATATGGTCTTTTAGCAACTAGATTTTTTGCGACCACATCTTGTGGTCTTAAATATATATGTTTTGAGACTACATATTAGTCTCAAATATCTCGTTAGTGAATGTGAGAAATATTAGGATATTTGCGACCGAGTGTAGTCGCAAATGAAAATCTTATTGCGACTACGGGTGATGTCAAATACACAAATCCATATTTGGCAAAATTATTTGGCGTAAAAATGTGTGCGCGTTTTTCCTTTAGGGCGGGAAATCACTTTTGAGACTATAATAAGTAGCGGCAAAAAAATTATATTAGTATTAGCGACTACGCGTAGTGACTAATATTTCGCCTGCCCGATTTTCCTCCCACGTAAGTTTATGGGTTGATTGACACGCTGGAATATCATATTTAATCGAAAATTATATATTAGAAAAGGTTTTTTTTGTCACTACGGTATAGTCGCTAAAAAAATCCCCGCCGGCGCGTTTTTATTCCCGCAAATTGTTTTGCCCAAAATATTCAAATAAGATATAGAATAATGTATTGGAGAAAAAAAAATAAAAATAAGTAAACCTATCTGCCCAAAACATATCAGCGATTAAACCCTCAAACCAGATCTCTCACCCCTCTAGCGGTAATTGTCAATTTCAGGTACCAGCATCGCCGGATCTCTCAGTTTCAGGTATTTTTTCGTGATTTTTCCTCAGTTTGTTCTCTTTTGAGTTTTGGATGAGGACTACAATCGAGTAAAAAAAGCTGTGGATTCGTGAATGTCAATTTTGTTTCTTTTTCTTAGTCCCTCGATTCAATTTTTCTGTTTTTTCTTTAATGAGTGAATATCATATAATCATTTTGTGATTGATGGGAAGAAAAGAAAAATGTCTTCTCATCTGATATTGACATTTTTTTTGGTTGTGAATTTTGGATGAATTTAGCTTTTTAGATGTTTAGGATTTCTGTATTTTTTTGTAGTTGTTTCCTGCACTTTATGTTGAGCATTTTGTGGTCAAAATTGGTATTCCCCTGATATGAGCAGTAGATATTTAGATGTTCTTGGGCTTCTTATTCTTTTTCAGGCCTTGGGTCTTGTTTATCAGATGTTCTTTTTTACTTTCTTTATGCCGTTTTCTCTATAGTGTAAGTATAGTTTAGCAATATTGAAGAAACTTTCCATAATCCAGTACTTCAACCTTGAAACTGATTCCACTGCGTGAAACTTTCAGCAAATGTATGACATTGAAGATGACTATGAACTTTAATAAATATCGGCAACAAAAATTGAAGGATTTCTAAAGCTATAGCAATATTGCAAGCTTTCCGAGTATATCAGTCCATGACTGTTGTTGGTTTTTGGCTGCAGGGAATGAGCAAAATCGAAGAAATTTTTAATCGGGATGGAAAAGTTGTTGATGATCTGCTAAACATAGCGAAGGTTAGTTATCTGTACCACAAGGCATTCAAGCAAATATTGTCTCGATACGTTCCTGTGGCTGGAAACATATTTTGTCATTTTGCACACATGATACTGTGCAGTAGAATCTCCGTTAAAGAATTTGAATTTCCATAATCCATGGCAGTTGGGCTTTTGTTTGCTGCTCTAAAATCCATGTTCTTACATAGTTATAGAGATTTGTATAATTGTATGAGCGCAGACTCTACGCGCAATGCCTATTGTTGATTTGGAAACGCAGACTTTATGCCTTGTCGGAGCACCTAATGTCCGAAAATCTTCATTAGTCCGCCTACTTTCAACCGGGAAACCTAAGGTATGCCGAAGCTGGTTGTTTTCTTAATATTAGTATTTTGTATATAGGGCGATTGTTTTGCATTGTGGTGCCACTAAGGGCTTCTGATATTGATTCAAGAGTTATTGTAGAAGGGTATCTTGAAATTGTTGTTTTTTATGTTTTAGCCCAACTCCTCATGTTGCTGAGGAAGGGAAAGGCTAATACAATGATCCGAAAATAATTGAGCGTAACATACGCCTCAAAATTCAACGGAGTCCTGATTATGTTCAAGGGTGAACACTTTTACTATTGCTATCTTCAGATTGGCTCATAAACTGTATGTTTAGGCAATCATTGGTTTTTTTGATTTTTCAGGACAGATTTTGAAGGTGGATACAGGGACATCAAAGGTCGACTTGATAAGTATGAAAAGGTTGCTCTCTTGTGTATGTTTATGTCCTGTTTCATTGGAATTCATCAGTGAACCAAATGAGGGACTTGGAGTGATAATTTATTCTTTTACCTCAGGTTTATTCTCGTGAGAACTTTCTGATTAGTAGTGTTGGTTATGTTGTTGCCAGCATGTTGCTTCAGCCTAAGCACAGACATAATGGCAATTTTTTGTTTGACATGTATGAACAACTACTTCCTATTTCTACAATAATAAATCATTTACCCTACTGTTTTCAGTTTTTGAACCATTAAATCCACTATTGCATTAAGCAAGTCATTGTGATTTTTTATTTTATTTTTTATGCAGTGTGGGAAGACTTGTTCACATTGATTTTGGTTTTATTTTGGAAACATCACCTGGAAACAATATGCATTTTGAAAGTGCTCACTTTAAGTTGAGTCATGAAATGACTCAATTACTCAACCCACCCGGTTCAATGAATAGCGAAACCTGGTTCCATTTCATGAGGTAATTAACAAACAAGATTTTCTGCCACTAGAAATGTCTGAGGGTTAAATGTCGATTCTACACACTAGAAATGACTCACCCGGTCTGAGGGTTAAATGCTTTTGTATGACCTAATAGAACTCTATTTTGCGTCCTTAACATGCATTAGAATAAAGTCTTGTTAATCTGTTGGTCTTGCATCAAGTCTTAAGCGAAATTCAGGTCTCTAATATGTCAGTCTTCTTGCCTGCATAATCTGTTTTCTTTGGATCATTTGAGGTCTATTTTCTAGTTTAGCTCAGTTGTTAAGAGTGTCCTGATGTCAGTCTATCTGTATGTGTGCATATATGATAAGAACCAGTTTTTTAATTTCTTCTCTCCGCTCCTCCCCTCTTATTTTCCTCTCTATTATACTTCCTCTTTCAACTGCAGTATCAATATCATCTCGTTTTTTATCTGTGCCTGTGTCTCAAATTAGCATCTTTCGGAGTTCCTTCCAACGTTAACTTGCTTGTTGTCTTTTCAAGGTAATTTTCATCTTACTTGGAATTTTCACTTTTGCCTCGATATTTGATTTGGGGTGCTGGTAAATTTTCGGTCCCCTTTTCACTGTTCTTTAGCTCTTTGGGACTTGTTGAAGTGATTTGTGTTTTATTTATGCCCGACTTATACTTGGTGCTTGATTGCGGCATTGTTCTGGGATTTATTTTCGTTGGCTAGTGTGTTTCAGAGTTGGGGTTGGCGTATTTGCTGCTTTTGATTTGTGTAATCTTTTTGTTTTGGTGGTGTGTATGATATCCAGGACTTGTTGGATGGGCATCGTGAGGATGATGTGTACATTAGGTACAAAAACTGAAGTGTTCGGCTCTTGCTCGTCTAATGGTGAAAATACTGCACGTATGCAAGGAGGGGAGGCACAGTTATCTAACATGACTACAGAGATATCTAATTTGAAAAGAAAACTGGAAGACAAGATCAAGATGAGGAGAGAAGACTGAAAGAACGAGAGGATGCGATTGAGAGGCGTATGTTGCTGAAACCAGTGCTTTTCTTTCAAGGATCAAATTTATGTTGGCTTCGTTGGGAGGCTCGCACAGTTTGTTACATCAGCTCCAAAGGGGAGGTTAGTGATACATCCTTGCTTATTCAATGATCTGCATTTAGTGTTTAAGTTGCATCGATCTCATGTTGTTTAGCCTGTATTGGAAACTTGTAATGCCATCCTTGATAATTCTGCAAATCTATATATAATTTAATATTTCGTCAATAGTAGTGGTTTGTGTTTTTTGTTTTGTTTTGTTTTGTTTTTTAAGTAGAGTTTTGTGTTGGTTTTTAACAGTATACTTCTAGATAGCAAAAATAATGAATGAATTAAGCTGGTATGATGTAGATGCATCCATTGCTTGAGACTGATTTTGTGTTTGAACTTATTTGTGATTTGTGATATCTATATGTATTTCCCATTCTTGATAATTGGCTGCAATTCGTATAATGTTCAACAAAACTTTGTATCATGTTATAGTTGATGCTGCTCTTCCCCATCTACGACTTCAGTCCCTATAAAAGAGCATCAATGTGTTTTACGGGAGATAAAGGATATGGGAGCTATTGGCACAACTATTGGAGCGGATGTTGGACTTGGCACAACTATTGAAGCAGCAGATGTTGCACTCGCCATTGCACAGTTCAGGTGCCTCCGCCATCTCTTCCTATTACTTCTGATCCAAGTCAACTGGTCCTAGACCACTTGATACGTAGATTATTTGATGTAGAGATCTTATTAGTATGTTTTCTGCAATTTTAACATTTTTCTTTTTGGTTTATCGTTAGATGTTTATATTTTGTTGTAATATAATATGTTTTGTACTTCTAATTACATTGTTAGTCATTTTAGCATTGATTGTTGTCATCTTATATCCGTATATTTAAGAAACCAATCTGTATTTGTAAAAGAAATCAATATTACCATTTTTTTTTTATAAAAAAAAAAACTATTATTTGCGACTACATATAGTTGCTTAGTAGTCGCAAAAAACGGCATCCATGTCAGCTGCCAAGTGGCATTGCCATGTTAATTACTTATTAGCGACCACGACGTAGTTGCAAAAATTGCTGCCATGTCAGCTGCCAAGTGTCATTGCCGGGAATTGGTTACCATCATTTGCGACTAGCAGTAGTCGCGAAAAGTGTCTCGGTATTTGCAACAACAGCATGTAGTCGCAAATACACTTTTTGCGACAGATTTTTTGCGGCTACGTATTTGCGACCAACCGTGGTCGCTAAAAATGTATTTGCGACTACAAACACCTTTTAGTCACTACTTTCCGTGGTCGCAAAAAATCTTTTTTCTTGTACCTAACCGAGAATAGGTGACGTTTTATCTTTTACTACCACGTATATAACTTTATTGTGTATTAACTAGCCACCTAAGTGTTTTCAAGTAAGCTCCCTCACATACACTACTCTCTTTCCTATACCACTAGACACGGACAAAGACTAACAATTACACAGACATTGATGAACTCTAGTTCATCAAAGCACAAGCCCTTTCATGCTCTTCCGACGGATCCGAACTTCAACTCCATTTAAGAGTACATTCGGTGCCGAAACTAAACGAATCGGAAGCTCAATCGAAGCTTGTTAAGGTTTAATTAATGTTATAAGACCAAAGGATAACAATTAGAACGTATTACATAGCTTAAAACACAATTATCACAAAATCTAGGCGCCAATGCGTGCGCATTCCTTGATCGCAACTTGCTTTGAAACATTCGCTCAACCAATGTGTGTGCATTCCGGGGAATGTATACGCATTGCATTTACCGAGAGCGCACTGAATCATCATGATTCCCGAATATGTGCGCATTGCTAGGCATTGCGTGCGCATTCGCGTAGAAAAACCCTAAAACACGATCTCCTACACTTAATCGATTCCCAACCCAAACCAAACACGTTTATCAACAAATAACTCGAAAAAACAATGGTAGAACTCAACTCAAATATACCAAAAATATCACATCTCATTAATTACAACTTAGCATTAATTCTATCACCAAACAACACCAAAACTCACCGGAACTCAACCTATCATTATAAAGCCGTAATTACTCATTAGGAAGAGTTTCTTACCTTAATTGCCAGCAAAATGGATCCAAAACCTTCAAGAAAATGCTGAATTTCTAACCCTTCAACTTGTAACCTAATTAAACAACAAGTAAACCTAAAAATTCTATCTTTCTTGAAAATCCCGAATTGAAAAAGTGTGTAAAACTGAATATTACCTGAATTAATTGCTGTCAAACTAATTTTAGAATAATCTACGCTCCGAGACCATCGTTTCGACTACTCATGGCTGCAAAACAGAGCGACGGATTGAGAGATATGAATTTTTAAAGAATCGAACTCGACGAAAACAAAAAAAAACTAGGGCTAAACTGAAAACTTACGAAATTAAGAGTTGTTGTTTTCCAAAGTTGTGTCTCTTCGCGGTGATCACTTTTCTCTACTGCGGCATCTTGAAACGATGAACGGATTGGCCCTGCGATTGGGGTTTACGTTCTCCCTTTTTCAGGCATCTTCTGCGTCTGTTTCTTCTTCTGAGCGCCGTTCCTCTCTTGTTTTTCAGAAGTTGCGTATGAAATAAAATGAGTGATTTTGGGTATTATTTCTTTTTATAGCTATCAATTAATTCCATTAATTAAATAACTAAATCTCTTTAATTAAATTTTTTTAATTAAATAAATAGGATAAATAATAATTATGTCGTAGCGGGTATACCCGATTCTTATTTTACCTTTTATGAAAAATCGGGATGTTACGGTCGTATTTTTTTCTTAGCACCCGATTTTCTCACATTGGGTTTTCTTTACGACAATGATTTTAAGGAGGCGGGGCCATATATTGATGACGCTAGATTCGGTGTGAGGGCTAGTAAAAGTCTTGTAAAACTCTGTATTGATGTTTTCATAAATTAAAGTGACTCAGTTTTACTTTAACAAAAATCTCTTGCCTTTTCATTTACAACTATTTGATACGACGTGGATACCTTATACAATCCAAACAACATCTTAACAAAAAGCGTATAGCCTTCTATGTTCTTTATTATGTTTACATCAAATTAATTGTTGTTATAACTACATTGTTGTCATAATTTTTCTTTTCAAAAAATGCACGTTGATTTCTTGAAATTCTAAGTTTTCTAACAATATACAATTAGTCTTTTGTTTAAAAGAGAAACCTTTAAAAAAATACTACATCCGCTCCATAAAAAGTGTCCACACTATTTACGCAGATTAAAAAACTCAATTAATGTGTTGTATTGTGTTTTAGTAGTAATAGACATATATACCCTTATCTTATAATTAATGTTTGTTTTGGAATATGAAATGATCAATAAATGTTAGGCTAGAGGTATGTTTGGAAAAGAAACATTAAATGATATATTGATTTTCTGAATGAACACTTTTTATGGGACAAAACTTTTTCAAATATGGACACTTTTTATGGGACGGAGCTAATACAAAAGACATTTTTATACAATTGTATTATCCCGACCCTCCCTTATACACTAATAGTAGGAAATGTAGAGAAACTAAATTGATTTCATTAATGTATCATTGTACGATATATGTACATTTGAAATGAATGTTTTAGGTCATATATGTTAAAGTATATAAGAAATATAGTAGCATATTTACTACAACCAATTGGTTTTAGTAAAACGATGCGCTTGATTCTTAACACGCTTGATCCTAACATGGTAGCGAACGGAAGGTCTTGGGTTCAAACCCCGCTGCAAACATTTATTTTCCTCCATTTATAATGTGCAAGTGTTGAGCTGGCCTAGTTGGCTCAGGCTTGTTGTGCTCCTATATAGTTGACATAGCCTTGATATGGGCTCACACTTGAGGTTCCCCTATTTATAATGTGCAAGTGTTGGGTGGCCTAGTTGGCCTTTGTGAGCCTAGTTGGGTCGGGCTTGTTGTGTGCCGAGTTGACATAGCCTTGATATGGGCCCACAATTGAGGGCGTGTTAAAGTGTACAATGAAATATAGTAGCACATTTACTAACACCAATTGGTTTTAGTACAACGGTAAGCGCTTGATCCTAACATGGTAGCGAGAGCGAAGGTCTTGGGTTCAAACCTGCTGCAAACATATATTTTCCCCCATTTATAATGTGCAAGTGTTGAGCTGGCCTAGGTTGCTCAGGCTTGAGTTTCCCCGATTTATTATGTGCAAGTGTTGGGCTGGCCCAGTTGGCCTTTGTGAGCCTAGTTGGCTCAAGCTTGTTGTGTGCCGAGTTGGCATAGCCTTGATATGGGTCCACACTTAGAGGGCGTGTAGGCTTGTTGTGTTCCGAGTTGGCATAGCCTTGATATGAGTCCACACTTGAGGGGGCGTGTTAAAGTGTATAAGGAAATATAGTAGCACATTTACTTAACCAATTGGTTTTACTAGAACGGTAAGCGCTTGATATTAACAATATAATGAACCATAGATCAAAGTACATACAACTATTATCAACCAGAGATTAAAATTGACATAGAAATTAAAAGCATATGATCGAGTGAGTTCGACCTGTCTAAGCAATATTCTTCGGGAAAAACGGCTATCGGCTAAACCACATCAACTACTCATGCACTGTATTACCACGTACAGGCTTTCGGTTCGTTGGAATGGAGAAAAAATAGGATCATTCAGCCCTAGTTGAGGACTTCATCAGGAGATCCTATAGCACTATAATTATTCATCCTATGCACGGACGTCGTCATCAGTGATATAATAAGTACAACAATAAATCAAGGAAGGTGGATATCAGTTAAAATTTCAAGAAGAGGTCCTCCAATGTCACATATCTTCTTTCGAGACGACCTATTACTCTTTAGAGAGGCAACTGAGCATCAATACAAAGTCATGAAAGACATTTTACTTGATTTCTCCAATTGTTCGGGCCAGAACATCAGCGCAACAAAGTCAACGTTTCACACATTCGGCAATGAGGAAAATAATATCATTACAGCTATTGCACAAGGCTTGAAGATGACTTATACAGAAGACCTGGGTAAATATTTGCGCGTTCCTCTTCTATATGGTAGAATGTGTATTTCTCATTTTACATACTAAGAAGACAAGATGAAGAAAAAATTGGGCCCCCGGAAATCCAAATCCCTTTCAAAAGCAGGAAAACGCATACGTATTCAAAGCTCTCTAGCTACACAACCATATTAATGTTAGGTGTAGTGCCCGAAAGACAATTTCTGTAATTGTTTTTTATAGGATTTATAATTCATATTAATATTTTCATTTATGCTTATATTAATACACTGCTGAAAACACTAAGTATATCGGTAAGTAATCACATAACTCAGTGTATGGCATACACACGAGGATTGAGTTAGTGATGATATGCTTAAAACTAGTTAGTCCGTGGTGAATTTTATCAGGGTATGGGTCTCATGATTAATATACCAATAATGCGCCCAGAACACTTAACGGTGTGACCGTCTTATCCGGACCGTCGGTATAGGGTACCTAGTGGGGCATTTATATGTGATGTCTATCATATAGGACTTGACCGGTTTGAATTCTAGATATAATTCCGTGATCGAGAAATCTTATCGAATCACAAAATGATCATATATGGATTAATCTCAATCCTGATGTGATCACAGTCTACTGCTTGGTTCAAAGTATGGTTTGATGTGTTAGTTAAGGATCACTTGGATACATGTGATCGAACACTTCTCGTTGGCTCTATTCGGAATGAGTGAGTAGTCCGTGACTTCACGGATATGGAATCCATTCCTTCTGCGGGAAGTAGACGACGCTTCCTTTATTTGTAATCCTAGAAGCGATTGATGGGCCCGATTCATATTATATTAGTTATGAACTAATTGATCACTAGGGGGTTAATGGTAAATAAGGATAAGATGTTTTGAGAAGGGTTTACGGAAATATCCCGAATCAAAACGAACAGTCTATGGATGATTAGTCTATATGTATTGATTATATCAGTGGACGCTTATTTACTCGATGATTAGAGTGTAAGTATATATCTATAATCGATAAAGTTCGGTTCCGGGTTTATGGTGGCGTAATCCCGGAATTAATAGATTGAATAAGAATTATTCGTCAATGAATATTTTTATTTGATTTATTGTAGCTACGGTTATAGGTCCATGGTCCCCGATGTGGCTCCTAACATGCATATGTTTTCTTGACGTTAGGCCTCAATGATAATTAAGTAGTTGGACTATTTAATTGATGTGCGAAATAATTATTCAGTGGGCTAAATAATTAAATACATGGAAAAGATATTTTTCGTGGACTCGACCCTTTTGTGTATCATACGTGTGCTAACCTAATTAAATTAGGGGAGGCGCATTTTGTAAGTATATATTATCAAGAAATTAGTTTTCTTGGATAATTATATGACATTTGATTAATTGTTTATTTGTTAAATAATTAACTGAATTATATTAGATTGATCCTTAAATATTCTTGATTTGTTCTAGATTATTCTAGGAGTATCTTTTATTTAATAAGGATTATTATAATTGATTTTGTATTAGTTATTAAATCCTTGGAGGACAAGGATTTCTCTCCTATATAAAGAGAGCTCTCCTAGATCCTACACAAGATAAAAAACACGCCATATACACAATTATAATGGGGAGATGTCGACTTCCTATTAGGGTTTAGAGTTGGGAAAATCTTCGGGATTTTTCGGGTAGCATATCAAGGAGGTCAAGCATCAAGGATCAACATCCACCGATTGTTACTAACTGATTTGTTCAGTCCACATCCAACACCGGCAGTTGGTGATAACACTAATAAAAGCTACTAAACTAGATCAGTATATCGATCCACCCCGAACGTAGTGGGAGTATGGTTTGTCCATTACCCATTGCAGGACCTTACGGTCTATAGGGTAGATTGATGACCTATAGCCGTTCGTGGGCTATGTAGGATCCTGATCATAGAGGTTGGTTTAAAAGCCATAACCCTGTGAATGGAGTTTGATACTCCAGTTCTGTTGAAACTCTTGTAGAACCACCTGAGTAACTCAGGCCCAGTGGGAGTAATTAGAATTACACGAGAGAAGAGTCGAATGAATAGGAAAGTTTAACTTTCAATACAAAGCTGAGTAATTTAGGGGTGATTCCCTAAAAGGTAGAGAGTTAACCAGACCGTGATCTCTCTTACCACTTAGTCTTGCTTGATTTCGTCAGATAGCGGGAAATAGGGGTGATTCCCTAGGACTTCCTTGCCGAACAACGGAATCTGAATTCATTCAGAACAGAAGGGTTTTAGCTAAAAACAAATAACGGATTCGTTACAAATCAGAAAATAGGGGTGATTCCCTAAGACGTTTTTGCGAGACTAACGGTATCTTAATTTATTCAGAAAGAACCTTTGGCAGGATGCCTGCCATAACTTATATCCTTTGGGGATTAAAGCACACCTCTAGGTCATTTCAAAGTCATATGTTTTAATATGTGGACTTGACCAGAATGTTGATAAGCCTTTCGTAGGCTGGGCATCAATATTAGTAAAGTAGTATGTAGATTAGTGTTTGTGAATGGTAACACTGAAACATTTGGAAACAACATGGGTGTGTTATTTGAAGTCAGAGTCTGACATGCCATCGGGATTCATTCTAAAGGATTTCATTCGCTCAAATTCTTGAGAATTGATCATTGGCAATCCCATCCATTCACCTGGTTAAGATATTCTTGCATTTATGCAACATTCAACGATGTAGTCTACCCTACCTCTCAGGAATGATTATCTAAACCTGCGGATGAATACTAAATGGGATGTTTAGTGAATCCTCAAGTCTCTTCGGGAGAATGAGGAATAATATGCTATTATATTCAGGTGCAAACTAGAATATAAGTGATAACACTGATTCTGGATTTAGGTCAGATTGAGGATGATCGTTAAATCAATCTCGGTCTCAGTGTTTACTCATGTGATAAAGTATTATCCAGTAAGCCGATACTACTTCATTGTGCAAAACATTGGAGAGGTAGCTCATAAGGATTTTGCAATCACTAGAGGTCATAAGCATATTGACATCGTACCACCGGATTAGTTGGAAAGGCGACGTTTCGATCCCAAAGATTGACTCAAGCCGCCAACCTACCTGATCAGTGTACCGAGTCACATGGTATTCGGATTCTAAGTACGCGCCGGGTCATTGACCTACCCTGCAGCGGCACACTCCGGTCGTGCTTGGAAGGATGAATTACTAAGATACGCTTGGAGGGTATAGATTTGAGGGATACATCTCACTGGTTTTGAGCAAGTGGGAGAATGTTGTAGATATAGATATAAAGGGTGTGCTCTAAAACAATTAATCCACTTGCCTTTCGTGCAAGTGGGAGATTGTTAGGTGTAGTGCCCGAAAGACAATTATATATTTGTTTTATGACGAAATTAATAATTCATCTTATTATATGCATGTATGCTTATAATTAAGACACTACGAAAACCCTAAGTACTTCGTTTATGTAATCACATAACTCGGTGTATGGCTATACACAAGAGGATTGAGTTAGTTAGATGTACTTAAAATTAACTTAGTCCGTAGCATTTATTAATCGAGTACGGGTCTCATGATTAATTTGCTAATAATGCGTCTAAAACACTTTAGGTGTGACAGTCTTATCCGGACTGTCGGTAACAGGGTACCTAGTGGGGCATTTGTATATGATGATAATCATATAGGGCTGAACCGATTTGATTTGAGTTCTCGATATAATTCCGTGATCGAGAAGTCTTATCAAATCACAAGATGATCATATATAGATTAATCTCAATCCTGAGGTGATCACAGACAACTGCTTAGACTAGGGTAGAGTTTGATGTGTTAGTAAGGACCACTTCGCAGTATGTGGTCCAACACTTCTCGTTGGCTCTATTCTGGGATGAGCGAGTAGTCTGTGCTATCACAGATATGGAATTCATTCCTTCCCTCGGGAAGTAGACAGACATTTCCCTTATTTATTGATCCTAGAAACTGATCAATCCGCGGAGTTCAGATTATATTAGTTATGAACTAATTGATCACTAGGGGGTTAATGGTAAATAAGGATAATATGTTTCGAGAAGGGTTTACGGAGATATCTGAATCGAAACAAACGATCTATGGAGGATTTATCCGTATGTAATGATTATATCGGTGGACGCTTATCAACTCGTGGTTGAGTGTAAGTTATCTATATTCGGCAGAGTTCAGTTTCGGGTTTATGGTGGTGTAATCCCGGAATTAATAGATTGAATATTATTGTTCAGTCTGACGGATAATATTATTTTAGCTACTGAATATGGGTCCATGGTCCCCGACGTGGCTCCTAATATAGCATATACGTTTTCTCGTCGTTTCACCTCAATTATAATTAAATAGTTGGATTGGACTATTTAATTGATATGTGGATTAATTGTTTAGTTGGACTAGATAATTAAATACATGGAAAAGAAATTTTTTGTGGACTCTGCCCAATGTGTCAAAATTTCGTGTGACCTAATATTTTATTAGGGGTGGCCGAAATTTGTTGTTGTTTAATTATTGAGGAATTAGTTTTCTTGGATAATTATCTAACATGTGATTTATCTTTTATTTGTTAAATGATAATTCATGAAATATTAGACAGTAATATTATTTATCCTAATTTGTTTGGGATAATTATTTTATTTATCTTTTATTTGGAATAATGATTAATCTAATAATTATCTTTTAATTATTAAATCATTGGAGGACAAGGATTACTCTCCTATATAAAGAGAGTTCCCCCAAGCCTAAAGGACACAAGTAATTTTCGAAATATTGGGAGGAAAATAGCTTAGAAATTTCGGCTATTTTTCGTTGGGTTTGAGTTTTAGAAAACTTCGGGTTTTCTAAGGTAGCATATCGAGGAGGTCCGGCGACTTTAAACACCATCCACCTGGTGGTGCTTGGAGACACACGTTGGAAGACTTTGGCTTCTCAACTAGGCTCTCAACTGGCTTAGATTGATGATTGTTCTAGACGTTTATTCACAATAAACCGGTAAGCAATCTAAACCCCCTCGTAGGTTTAGATCTATTTTATTCATGTATTTTGGTTGTTAGATCTAGATCTTGTACTTTCCGCTGCGTAATCGGGTGGATCTTTGATCCATCCGGCGATATTACATCCTACAGTGCCTTGGCGTGCTGAGGTTTTCGATCTACATTGTATCATCATGTAATAGATAGGCCTAGTTCATAAGCTTACTGAACTTGTAATTCAGCACCTTGTGAATTCCGGGCATGATAATTTAGTTCTTTGAACTTGAATATCCTTCTTATAATTTGGCTGATAGTTCAGACTGTTTTAGACTTGTATTGATCTTCTATGCATTACCTCTTAGTCTGATGTACCTAGTGTACTAAATCTATAGTCCGTTGTATTGATCTTCTATGTATTACCTTTTAGTCGATGTACCTTTTAGGCTTAATTCAAGTGATTAACTACTGAACCTGCATGTTATAAACACCACACCTTAATCAAGTTAATCTACGCTATTCTTTTTATCAATCAAAACATAAACTTGACATAGGCTTAATAGTTAATCACTTGAATTAAGCCTTAAATGAGCCTTATATGAGCCAGAAATGTGTGCCTTGAAGTAGTCACTTGAATTAAGCCTTAAATGAGTCTGATACTGATACTGATACTATTTACTGATACTGATACCGATATTGATACCGATACTGATACTGATACTGTTTAGTGTAAATGCTGCGATTAAATTAGGCTTTCAAATACTACGTCGAAAAGGTATCAAATGAGGTCTCAAAATGAAGATAAAAAAGAATATGAACTTTGGTGAAATTTTTTTTGATGATCAGTGTTCTAAATCAAAAGTTACGGTCGTTTATAAGAAAAACGCTCCAGTTAATACAAATATTTTTTCGGCTTTCAAAATTTACGTCAGAAGGGTATCGTATTTGGGCTCAAATTAAAGAGCAAAAAAAAAAGAATTTTGGTGAAAAATTTTCGATGGATCGGAGTTGTAAATCAAAAGTTACGGATGTTTGAAATAAAAAAAAACAAACAAAACAAAAACAAAAACATACCTGAAGCAGAAAGGAAGCACTTGAAGATATACGCGCGTCCCTTCTATAAGGATGTAATTTTGTCCGTCTGAAATTGTTTGTCCTTTTTGCAACTAAAAAAAGGAGTGTGTCCTATTTATTCATTTTGTAATTTTTTTTTTTGTCCTTTTCCCTCAATCTCTCTTAAAAGATCTCAAGAAAAAAAATGAAGATGAAAAAGTTTAAAATTTTTTTTGGGATATATGGTAATTTGCATAAATTTTTTTCTACTTATTATTAAACTACATTAAATGCGTTTTCACTGCTGTTATTTCCTATTCAATGATTAAACTTTTTATTTGCAAAAAAAAAAAAAAAAAAAAAAAAGAAGTGATTTAAGAGAAAAAGAGAAAGAGAATTGAAAGAAAAAGCAATCATGGAGCAAATAGAAAGAGATTTGAGAGAAAAAGCAAAGGCTTCTTGGAAAGAATATGAATCGGATCGTCACCAAAAAGGAAAAAATACAAGTCAAAGAATTTTACATTCTCTCCGGACCAGGATGCCTTCCGATTGCCCATGACGGTAAGTCGATGAAATCTACTTGATGACGTATATCAAGTGATAATAAAATACTTGACCACCATAAACCAATACTAGCAAGAGGACTAGGTCCATCGTAGTATAGCTATAGCGAATCAAGGTCGATCCCACAGGGGAACCGGTTGTGGGTCATTTATATACAAACAATTAATCATTCATGTCAAGGACACAAAGGCGGTCTACGACCAACAAAAGACAAGAAAGTTAAAGGACACGACTCGACACAACACATAAACAACGTAATTAACCTCCCCAATTATTATGTTATCGTTTGGATCTGAGATTCTATATAATTAAGCTAGACTCGACAACTATTGATCCGATTCGTATTTCTTTTATATTGGCTACGGGAGTCATCCCTTAAACTAGATCTAGCTCTGGGTAGACCATCCAGATCACTATGCTACATCACGTGATTTCGCTTTTTCGGCCTCCATCTCATATGACTCGCACGCTTACAAAACTAGGGATGCCGATATTAACCGTATTCCTCACCTAGGCAACATTCCTTTGTTCAGGCGTACTTCCTAAGCGATCGCATCAGTCTCCGTCCCATTAACACTAACTTTTTAGGTTTCATGTTAATCTATGATTTATGTATAACTAGGTGCATGCAATTCCCGAATACAGAACAGATCTAGATCTCGCTGAAAGTCCCGGAAGATCAATTCATGAGCCGACCTAGGAGCCCTATATTGGTATTTCCTAATAATACGCTAATTAAAACAGACGAGCAACATAGCCGTAGCCATACCTACTAAGACAAGAAATTCTAGGTGGACAATCACACCGTAAAGACGTGGCTAGATTGACGCGACAAACAACTAAATCTTAGCGTTTCTATATACGTAACGGATAAAATAGAGATTCATAAAGCAATTATATAGATCTACTAAAAACACGGTTGCTGATCATACCAAAGTCATCTATTGGTCACCGGATAACAGATCTGGGCGTTTGGATCCTTATAGACAAGGAATCCCCATGGCTCATATCGTATCCTTAGATCTACATCGTTCGGTGAAGAACGAACAACCTCAAACGATAAACAATAATTGGGGACTTAATTACAAAGAACAAAGAACAAATAAATACAAGAACTTACATAAGCTATGAGAACTTGTAAAAAACTCGCTCTAAGAAAAACTCGAGGATTTTATTATAAACCGAGAAGTGTCCGAGGAGTATTGTGTGTGTGTTTTTGGCGTGTATGATATGCCTTTATTTATAGGGGTTCAAGCTAATTAAGAGATATACTTCAAAATATCAAAACAAATAAGAGATAACACTCGGCCGATCTCCAAAAGAAAGGCAAAATGCGCCCCCCCCTTTATGCGCCCCCTTCTTTGGCGCCATCTCTTCCTTACTCCTCTTTTCGTGCTTATCCGATCTTTATCTTTAATGCATCCGGATTTCCTTGGATTTATCTTGAGATTTAATTTTTCCATTTGTATTTATCCTCCAAAATTATCTCAATCTATAAAATAGATATTTATCTCAAAGTAAATAATAAAATAATAAAAACGGATAAATACCAAAATATAAATAAAAACGATAAATACCAAATTATATAATAAAAATAGATAAATACCAAATTATATAATAAAAATCACATAACATTAAATAATCCATATAAACATGTGATTTAATATAAAATATATATTATTAATCTCGATTTAAGGTCTACGTTGATGACTTTTACGGGTATATTTTGACCGTCATCAACTACCCCCCACTTAGACTTTGATCGTCCCAAACAAAGCATCAATAAGTCATTCCCCAAGACAACATTTTCCATGGTCAAATCATACTTACACGAGAAACTCGAGTCAACTCATACCACTTATGCTCATAAGGTACCCATTATTCACTACTCGTTATGAATCGAAGTGATGTGTGCATGTGCATTTAGTTTTATATATTCGTGGCAAGATTAGAGTTTATGCTAACTTCGCAGTCTCAACCTACCAACATCAGCATTCCCACTTCTTAAGCCTCACAATGGTTAAAGGCATGGTGCAATAAGCAAGAGCGTCATCCATAAGGTTTTTGGACTTGGAGACCGGGAAAAATACTCGAAGCCTCTTAAAAGTTGAATTTTTTTCTTTTCATTTTCATATTTTCAAGCATAACATATCTCAAGAAAGAAACTTGCTTTAAAAGTAAATTATACATTGCAAGAATCCCCCTTTCACGGATGAGTTAATAGCATGAATATTACCACAAGCGCGAGGCTACTTTGGTAATGTTACTACAAGCCTAGTGTCTAACATTTCGTTAAAACACAGATAATTCTCAAGCTTATTACTCCGCTTTGATGGCTAGAAGATAAGAATACACCAGCGGATAATTTTCGACTCTAGATCTGTATAACCAATCATCTATGCAATGTACACATAATTCTTCTTAGTTATTATAATTTGTGCGGTATTCGTCGATTCACACATTGAGTAATCGAATAATAAATAACTACTTGCAACAGTTGGCATGAATATCCTTAAATTTACCTTTACATAAGTATAATATGATCATGTACTCTCGCAACTTGGTTCCTTTCCTATCAATTCTTAGCTAGGAACTCGCAATTCTAAGGGTACGAGATAAATAATATGTCATTTATTCAATTTTTCAATTTTTCACCATTTCATTTAATTTTTCAATTATAACACATCATAGCTAAGTCTCCTACCCCCCACTTAAACATGTCATTGTCCCCAATGACAAATAAAAATGAGAATTGATGAAAAAGACTTAGCTCTGGAAACGGCTCTCAAGTAGATGCTGAACATCGGAGTGATTCAAGCACGCCGTGGAGAAGCAAATGAAAACCTGTTGAAGCAAACCAAACAGAAACTGCACGAAACCGTTAATAACATGTCAATGGAAGATATAAAATAATGTGGCAGTAATTAGATATAAAATATCTAAAAACAGATTAAGCCACTTGATTTCATATAACCACTGACAAGGAAAACCAAAGAGTTATAAAGACTTGTTCAGACATGCATTCTAAAACAAATAAGAAAAAGGATACATATATAGACGCAAAAAGAAAAATACTAAATAGAAATAAAAATAAACAATCAACTAAAGATTATAGTCTTCATCGAAATCCTCCACCACAAAAATATTCTTAAAACCGGGTGGAGAAGATAAAGATAAAAAAGCATTACCCCATGTGTGAAAACACGAGGTTTACCGGATTGATAAGGTATTTAATCCAACGTAAAAGAGAAACTTGGTAAGGTATAACGGATTGAATGTGACCTATTGGTAAAAGATAGGATCGAAACCAAGCGCGGATGCTTCACGTTTTGATTGGATATCAACAACTTAGGGAGATGTAGCTTCTTCTCGAAATTACTAATAACCCAATATATCACGTAAAAGTCATCACCGTCATCAATAAGGTCGGATCGGTGCGATTTTTAGAACAAAACTCATCATCTATAAAAGCCGGAATTGGTGGAAAAGTGTAAAATTTAAAACTTTCGGTAGAAAGATAAGTTGCATTTTGATCGAACCAAAAACTTTTAAAATCTAGCTAGGGTCAGAGCTACACTTACCCCAGCTAGGATCATGAAAACCAAAACGATAAACGATAATCATTAAAACTTAGCAATTTACGAATTCCGCAACAAAAGGGTATTTTTGTAAACAACATGGAGGTTGAGAGTATGATGGGTTTAGAAAAAGATAGTGAATGATGATAAGAAAAGATAAAGGGTGGGTAAGAAATTGTGTATTGGGTGGGTACTGGTTAAGGGATTGGGTTAGGGTGGGTGAGTGAAATAGATGGAAAGAAAGAGAGGGGATGAAAGAATGGTTAGAAATGTGAATTGTGAGGTAGATTGGTGAGAGAATAGAACGGTTGAAGGGTGAAAATGTACAAAGGAAAGGATAAGGATAGTTGCAGAACGAATTGCACACAACTTTGGATTTTCACTCGGATCGCCATTCTAAAAAGTTTTGGGAGTTGACCAAAAAACGTTATTGTTCGCACCAATCATTCTCTGTTACTTTTTCAATAATTATCAAGATCTCTCAATGTTTCCATCTTCAGGTTGATTGCTAAATTTCCTTTTCTTTAGCAATTTCTCGACTCTCCTACGGAACTCTACTTCACGTGGCCTATATTGAGTAAAAAAGTTTTGCACATCCTTAGCCTAATGGCCATCGGAACACGGCAAAATAAAAAACCTCAACATATGTCACGTTACTCTTATTGGACTCAAAGAAAACAAAACCTAAAAAGAAATCCTAAGGGTTTTTAAGAAGTAGTTCTGAGTTTAAAGTCCTCAGCTCGACTTTCCAAAAAGTATCCTTGTCAGTTATCCTTCTTGGATCGCCGGATGTTGACCCCTTGAGCACGATATGAGGTGGCTCGTCGCTTTTGCGGATTAATACCCTTCCCTTGGTTGTGAGACCTAGGAAACGACATTTATCCATACCATTTATACAAAGATCTTACCTCGGCTCTCGTTTTAGGAACTAGTGAATTCTAAGAAGATTTAGTCTTAAGGACCCATTTTAATCACATCCTCTATAATGCTGCTTCATTATGCGCTCTCAAAACTCAACGTCTTCTTTAGATCGCGAATGCTTAAACTACACAAATTGTTGCTCCCCTAGCCAGTAGAAGCAATCTCATGCATAGGACAATGAGATTTTAACAGAACTACGAGGAACTCTTTATTCACTGCTTCCTTCAACTACTACATGTTTCCCTACACCTTCTGGATGAGACGATTTGGGGCGGATCCTTCGGCACTAATAAAATTAATCTTGAAACTCACTCCGGGCTAAGATTCTCATTTAGGTTCATGTAAAGACTAACTTATGTTCAAAAAAAAATAGTACCTTGCCTTCAACATTATACCACGAAGAATTTAAGCCTTAAATTTTTTTCCGGAGCCATCTTGATGCATTAAAGGTATTGCTTCCATCGCTTTTCCCATCGCAGATTCGTAGCTCCACATGTTGCTGGGTTATTTCTCAACGCCCATGAAAAATTACTGACTCGGATTACTGCTTCCCTGGTTTCTGCAAACAGAAGAAAAACAAAACGGACCGTAGGCTGATTTTAACGTGGTTTCCCATGCTGCTATCAGACCTACGGATTAAACATACAGAGATAAACAAACACGCGAAGTCCCAGAAAATAGAACCGAGGCTCGGCGCGGCGAGAGAAAGCCTTGCTTTGGGAGCGAAGCCACCGTTCCATATTCGGAATTTTTACAACTTACGGACAACCGTAGGGACTCAAAAAACGTAAAAACGGACTCTAAAACAGAAAACTCGACATGAATAAAAAATTATTTTTATATAAAATTGACCGTTGGTTCCCCGGAAACGGCGCCAAAAACTTGATGACGTAGATCAAGTGATAATAAAATACTTGACCACCATAAACCAATACTAGCAAGAGGACTAGGTCCATCGTAGTATAGCTATAGCGAATCAAGGTCGATCCCACAGGGAACCAGTTGTGGGTCATTTATATACAAACAATTAATCATTCATATCAAGGACACAAAGGCGGTCTACGACCAACAATAGACAAGAAAGTTAAAGGACACGACTCGACACAACACATAAACAACGTAATTAACCTCCCCAATTATTATGTTATCGTTTGGATCTAGAGATTCTATATAATTAAGCTAGACTCGACAACTATTGATCCTTTTCGTATTTCTTTTATATTGTCTACGGGAGTCATCCCCTAAACTAGATCTAGCTCCGGGTAGGCCATCCAGATCACTATGCTACATCACGTGACTTCGCTTTTTTGGCCTCCATCTCATATGACTCGCACGCTTACAAAACTAGGGATGCCGATATTAACCGTATTCCTCACATAGGCAACATTCCTTTGTTCAGGCGTACTTCCTAAGCGATCGCATCAGTCTCCGTCCCATTAACACTAACTTTTTAGGTATCATGTTAATCGACGATTTACGTATAACTAGGTGCATGCATTTCCCGAATACGTAACGATCTAGATCTCGCCGAAAGTCCCGGAAGATCAATTCATGAGCCGACCTAGAGCCCTATATTGGTATTTCCTAATAATACGCTAATTAAAACAGATGAGCAACGTAGCCGTAGCCATACCTACTAAGACAAGAAATTCTAGGTGGACAATCACACCATAATGACGTGGCTAGATTGACGCGACGAACAGCTAAATCTTAGCGTTTCTATATACGTAAAGGATAAAATAGAGATTCATAAAGCAATTATATAGATCTACTAAAAACACGGTTGCTGATCATACCAAAGTCATACATAGGTCACCGGATAACAGATCTGGGCGTTTGGATCCTTATAGACAAGGAATCCCCACGGCCTCATATCGTATCCTTAGATCTACATCGTTCGGTGAAGAACGAACAACCTCAAACGATAAACAATAATTGGGGACTTAATTACAAAGAACAAATAAATACAAGAACTTACATAACTGCAGAACTTGTAAAAAACTGCTCTAAGAAAAACTGAGGATTTTATTATAAACTGAGAAGTGTCTGAGGAGTATTGTGTGTTTTTGGCGTGTATGATATGCCTTTATTTATAGGGGTTCAAGCTAATTAAGAGATATACTTCAAAATATCAAAACAAATAAGAGATAACTCTCGGCCGATCTCCAAAAGAAAGGCAAAATGCGCCCCCCCCCCCCCGCCCGCTTTTACGCGCCCCTTCTTTGGCGCCATCTCTTCCTTACTCCTCTTTTCGTGCTTATCCGATCTTTATCTTTAATGCATCCGGATTTCCTTGGATTTATCTTGAGATTTAATTCTTCCATTTGTATTTATCCTCCAAAATTATCTCAATCTATAAAATAGATATTTATCTCAAAGTAAATAATGAAATAATAAAAACGGATAAATACCAAAATATAAATAAAAACGGATAAATACCAAATTATATAATAAAAATGGATAAATACCAAATTATATAATAAAAATCACATAACATTAAATAATCCATATAAACATGTGATTTAATATAAAATATATATTATTAATCTCGACTTAAGGTCTACGTTGATGTCTTTTACGGGTATATTTTGACCGTCATCACTACTCACGGCGGCGGCACGCCTATTGTTCTCCTGGTCCTAATCCAATGGAGTATTATCACAGATTTAACCGAGCCTATGATGCCCGTGGTTTCCTAGTCGGCTACAAGTTTTTACAGGGTGAAAAATTTTGCTTTACCTCAAAGAGTAGTTGTTCTTGTTTGTCGGTCAAGTGCCTTGATTCAACATGGGTTGCTGTGCACGGTATGGAGTCAATATACATGGTAACTAGGCGCCATGATGTGGACATGACACGTCTGGACCCTTTCTATCAGCGTTATTTCACAAATCAGCAAACTATGTGCAATTATGCTACAACTGTAATCTCTGAAGTCGAATGCCTTCCATTTGATGACAATTACAATTACCATGACGACGACTTACGTCGATGCATTGGTCATATCATCGAGAAGCCTTTCGGTGTTGTTTCTATGGTTCCAGACACTAAAAAGGTTCATGAAGTAAGTGGCCATGAGGCCTCGAAGTGATGAGTATGATGTAAGCAAAGTCACCATGTTTTTGGCGGAGAAGATGACCAGCGGTTTGGTGTTTACTTTCGATAAACATACATATAGCAATAAGTGCTTTTCAGCATATGTGCCTCCAGGAGTTGAAAGCTGAAGATATTTGGGTTACTACTATGCTTTTTTCACGTGGTACTGCAGAACACTTGCACCTCGATCAGAGAAAGGAGCATTTAGCCGTCATTAGTGGTGGCTCGTCCTCTGGTTGCAGTGGCTCCCAAAAACCGTCATAGAGCATTTTTAATTTTATCATCACTCTGCATGAGGACGTCTTTTGAGGCTTTATGGTATTATTATCACTACTACAAGGGGTATCGACTGTGAACCTTCCTGCCGTACTAATCTTGTTTTATTTATTTTTAAATCTATTTACTGTGGATTTGGGATTTTTATTTATGGGATTTTAAGAAGAGAATATTAGGTTTTAGTCAACTTTCCCAATGTATATAAATTTTAATCCATACTCATTTTTTTAGTTGCAATAAGGACAAAACATTTTCCTTCGGATTATTTTGCCCTTTCTTTCAATCAACAATAAAAAAAATAGATTTTTGTCCAGAAGGACAAAATTATCAAAAAAAATCGGGATAGAAGGAAACTGTAATTTAATAAGGACAAAAGTAACAATTATGAAGTAACAAATATGAAGTAACAAATGTGGAATAGAGTAAATATGAAGTAACAATTGTGAAACACAAAGTAACATTAACACGTGAAGTAACAATTTTAAAGTAACAATTGTGATTTTTGTCCTTTATAATCATGAAAATATTAGTTTTGTCCTTCCAGACCCATTTATTAATTTTTTTGTCCTTGTGGCCCCTTCCTCTAAAAAAAAGCGTGAACCCAGATCTCGCTGCTGATGTGATATTGGGAACGGGAACTAACGCATCATATGTCGAGCGGGAAAATGCAATTCCCAAGTGGCAAGATCTGCTGCCTAATTCAGGAGAAATGGTTCACTCATCGGTCCTTTATTATCCTTTGACATGATATCAATTTTAATATCCTCTTTAACAATTCAATATGTTGAATCATTTGTAAAAAATTAAGGCAATCAACATGGATTGGGGTAACTTCAGGTCATCTTCCATTGACTGAATATGATGATGAAAGCCTCAATGCTGAGAGCTTAAATCCTGGGGAGCAGGTAAACACCTTGATTAAACTCAGATTGAAATGTAATAGCTTTATGGTTTTTCTTGCTCTAGGATGAAATAGAGAGTAATAGTTCACTACAAAAAAAAATACCTTTTTGCTATACTATAGCTTGCCACGCCACAAAATAAGCGCCGCAAAAAATGAACCTGTAGCGTCACCTTTTATGAGCGTCGCAAAAAAGTTGTTTTCGCGTCAAAAAAATTACTGTAAAGGTGCCTTTTGCGTCGCTCGTAAACAGTGACGCAAAAGGTAACTTTTTGAGGCGCTTTTTCGCTGGAGCGTGGCAAACAAATGTGTAGCAAAAAGTTATTTTTTTAGTAGTGGTTTTTCGGGATTGAACTTGGAACAAGCTGCCTGCGTATCCAAATATATATATTTGGAATCAAGTCCAACCGTAGTTCAGTTGGTTATGCTTCGGAGTGGAGTTAATGGGTAGTTATGCATTCTACCCATGTCTCACGTTTATGCGCAACGGTTTCTTTTGTACAGGTGTACATCTCTGATATGTTCCATCCCGACCAGAGACCTGCTATGGCCGTCATGACTAGTGACCTGCCCTGGTCGTGGACTTACTCCCGCGGTCTAATCTTTCCCTGACCAAGGACCTAATTTAGTCATCTGATTCATGTATTGTTGCTTCGAATTCCGGGTCGGATGTGGTTCTAGATGCATGACACGTGGACGAATACGGGTTACCCTCAATCAAAGCCCCCCCGATCTTAATCGATATGGTTCTATCTTGAGATCGGATTAAGATCTGAAGCTTACCACTCTTCCACGTGTATCGTATAGGTGGCGTAATCAATGTTGACGCGGTTATTTCAAACGCCACCATAATGATGTTAGGTGTAGTGCCCGAAAGACAATTATATAATTGTTTTAGGACAGAATTAATAATTCATCTTATTATATGCATGTATGCTTATAATTAAGACACTACTGAAAACCCTAAGTACCTCGTTTATGTAATCACGTAACTCAGTGTATGGCTATACACAAGAGGATTGAGTTAGTGAGATGTACTTAAAATTAACTTAGTCCGTAGCATTTATTAATCTGAGTACGGGTCTCAAGATTAATTTGCTAATAATGCACCCAGAACACTTTAAGTGTGACAGTCTTATCCGGACTGTCGGTAATAGGGTACCTAGTGGGGCATTTATATATGATGATAATCATATAGGGCTGGACCGATTTAATTTAAGTTCTCGATATAATTCCGTGATCGAGAAGTCTTATCGAATCACAAGATGATCATATATGGATTAATCTCAATCATGACGTGATCACAGACAACTGCTTAGACTAGGGTAGAGTTTGATGTGTTAGTAAGGATCACTTCGCAGTATGTGGTCCAACACTTCTTGTTGGCTCTATTCTGGAATGAATGAGTAGTCTTTGCTATCAAAGATATGGAATCCATTCCTTCCCTCGGGAAGTAGACAAACAGTTCCCTTATTTGTTAATCCTAGAAACTGACCGATGCACGCAGTTCATATTATATTAGTTATGAACTATTTGGTCACTAGGGGGTTAATGGTAAATAAGGATAAGAGGGGAGATATCCCGAATCGTAACGAACAGTCTATGGAGAATTTATCTATATGTAATGATTATATAAGTGGACGCTTATCAACTCATAGTTGAGTGTAAGTTATCTATATTCGGCAGAGTTCAGTTTCGGGTTTATGGTGGTGTAATCCCGGAATTAATAGATTGAATATTATTGTTCGGTCTGACGGATAATATTATTTAATTTATTGTAGCTACTGAATATGGGTCCATGGTCCCCGACGTGGCTCCTAATATAGCATATACGTTTTCTCGTCATTTCACCTCAATTAATAGTAAATAGTTTGATTGGACTGTTTAATAGATATGTGGATTAATTGTTTAGTTGGACTAGATAATTAAATACACGGAAAAGACTTTTTTCGTGGACTCGGCCCAATGTGATGAAAAATGCGCATGACCTAATTATTTAGGTGCATGGCCGCATTTTGTATTGTCATTATTATTAGGAAATTTGTTTTCTTGATAATTATAATATATGTGATTAAATTATTTATTTGTTAAATGATTTAAGGAAAAGAAAATCTACTATTTATCTTAATTAATTTAGGAATATTCTAGATTTATCTTTTTAAGAAAAAAGATTATTTTGATTGATTTTGTATTAATTAAAATAATGCATTGGAGACTAGGATTTCTCTCCTATATAAAGAGAGTTCTCCGAAGCCTTTTATCACATAACATCACACACATTATTGGGAGTAGCCTAGAATTTTCGGCTATAATACTAGGGTTTAGAGTTGGGATAATCCTCAGGATTATTCCGGTAGCATATCGATGAGGTCAAGCGGCTTTAAACACCATCCACCTGGTGGTGCTTGGAGACACACGTTGGAAGAAAGTGGCTTCTCATCTAGCTTGGATCTTGGATTAAAGACTGTTCTTGGAGTTTATTCACCATAAACTGGTAAGCAATCTATCCCCCTCGTAGGTTAGATTTATTATTTATTTATTTTGATTGTTTAGATCTAGATCTTGTACTTTCCGCTGCGTAATCGGGTGGATCTTTGATCCATCCGGCGATATTACATCTTACAAATGATTTGCTGTAATCTTTTCAGACGACGCGTAGTCGGAACGTCCCATCCTTTGACGAAAGGCTATTAAACCCATCAACTCCTGCAAACAGTCGTCATTATAGCTAAAGATATCAGATTTGCCCGATTTGCGAATTGAATCATCAAGTAAGTTCTTTCTCTTCTTGTGCGAGTTCCTTTATTTCTTATGAATCCGGACCAACTTGATACCTCAAACCTTGGTGAGAATCCCTTCTTTCTATTCTCGCCTTCTCATTTAATCGCTTCTTTTATTCCGGCAATTCTTGAATCATCTTCAACCGAGCTTTAAGAACCTACGAGACGAAAAAAATGATGGCTTGTCATGCAATTGATTCCAAATTGAGTGATTCTGATATCACCAAAATTTGTGACAAGTATGGGATAAATAAGGATATTTATGCCCCCATTCGACCTGAACCTGGAAAAAGTGCAGCTACTCCTCCTTCTGGATACTGTACGGTTTATAAGGAGCAATTTGATTGCGGCCTTAGATTTCCTCTCCCTCCTGCATATTTGGAGATACTCCGATATTACAATCTAGGGATCGGTCAGATAGTCCCTAATAGTATAAGAGCTATCACTGGTTTCTTGATTTGGTGTAGGTGTTTTGTCACCCCTTTTACGTTGTTGCTATTTTGGACTTTTTATCAATGTAAACATGTTAAAAATAGTCCTGGCTGGTTTTGTTTTTGTAGAAGGACCGATAACCTGAGTAGCATACCTTTGATTAAGAAAATTGACCAATCCTTTCCGGATTGGAAGAAACACTTCTTCTATATTAGGCCTCGGACCGCCGAGGGATCTAGGTAAATAGAACACTTCTACTAAGAATAGCGATGTGTTGGAAAGCAAGCCGGATAAGAAGTTGCTTAAAGACATTAGGGGTCTAGCATATATCTGGGTCTGAGGAATTATAGCTCCAATTTAATCGATGCTGCCCACTTGGAGACCGCTGGTCTGGAGCCTTATATTGAGCTGTCAGAGGAGAGATACAATATAAGTAGGATTCATCATTTTTAATTTTTATATACCTTCTCTGATGCATGCTTTTAACTATTTGTTGATATTTGCAGTGGCAAGTTTCACCGATATCGTTCAGATAGCTGATGACGCCTCACCTCCTAGGGATCAAGATGCGTCTGAACCCATTGTCAACCCGGATGTACCTGATCCTACAGCCAATCTTGCTGACATTCATCGACCTGAGCCCTCAGTTGAAATGGATCCTGCTGATGATGATTCTAAGAATATGATTGATAACCAGATGGTTCAACACTCTTCTCATGTGGAGACTACTGCTGAGATTAGCCGTCCTTCAAAATGTATCAGATCTCACAATCAAATTGATGAAGGTACTGGGGCTTCTAAGCAGGCCAATGAAGAAATATATGACTGGAAAGAATGGTCCAATCAAGATTTGCCGAAATTTGTAAGCATCTTCTCCCGGACGTGCTAATTTGTCTTTACTATGCAAATATACTGACTTTATTCCCTATAATCTTTTTTAGGGTGCCGAATTGGGTAGGGAGATCCTTTCTAGACTGAAGAATTCAGGAAAGGTTGAGGAAAATTTATCCAAGTCTCTGTCTGAGTGGAAAACAAAATATGAAGACTTGCTAAATACCTCTGCAGCTGAGAAGATTGCCTTATCTGATTAGATACATGCAAAGAATGATGAGCTAAAGGTCATGACTGATGAGCTCCAGACCCATGTTGCTACTGCCAATGAAGTCAAATCCAAAATGGAAAAAATGATATCCGGCCTGGAGGTGGAGAGAGATGGTCTGAAAAATGCTTTCCCCGATCAGATGGCTAAGGCTGTTGCCGATTACAGAAACTCTGACGAGCTGGCTGGGAATATGAAGATGCGTTTTGCTCCCCTTATATGATATGGATATTCTACAACCATTGATGATATAAAAGCCATAGGTTCTGATGTTGATACTGCCAAGCTGACTCATTCGAGTTGGAGCAGGAGTGATGCACCTCAGACTTATGAGGTTAGGTTTAAGGAGTTTAGAGATGGAGTTAACTTGGTCTACAAATACGCTAAAAAGCCTTCTGCTACTCAAACTGGCTCATCATCTCAAGCTCCCCCAACTTCAAATTAGCAACATCTTTAATCTATTTCTTCTCCAATTCCAATTCAAAACTTTGAAACTTTTTGAAATTTTGCTTTGCAATGTCTGTACTTCAACACTTCTGCTACCATTTTGTGTGGTACCGTTTTGTAATATGTTTATAAGCTTGCTTTTATCTTTATGTAGCTTTGCCTTTATATAAGTTTACATTTGCCTTCATGGCTCTATACTCTGTACCCCCTGTATGATATGTAACTTGTATGGAAAGGACATGTCATACTTTGGTTTTTTCTTTAAGTGTTTTCCGATCAGGTTTGGTGCCTGTTAAATTTAAAATCTGACCTGAAGTCTTAAGTTGGTCTGATTTGTAAGACTTATAAAATTATTCTCTCTTTAGGGAATTAATGACCTGATTTTTCAGACTTAAACGAATATCCTCTTTTTAAGAGTTATTGACCTAACCTAAGGTCTGATGATTTAAGACCTGACTTGAAGTTTTGAAGCAGTCTGATTCTTCAGACTTAAACAAATATCCTCTTTTTACGAGTTTTTTTGACCTGACCTGAGGTCTGTTGCATTTAAGACATGACCTGAAGTCTTAAATGGGTTTGATTTTTCAGACTTAACAAATTTTCTCTTTTATAAGTGTTTTGACCTGACCCGAGGTCTTGCATTTAAGACCTGACCTGAAGCCTAAAATTGGTCTAATTTTTCAGACTTAACGAATTTTTCTTTTTATAAGAGTTTTTAACCTGACCTGTGGTCTTGCATTTAAGACCTGACCTGAAGCCTTAAATTGGTCTGATTTTTCAGACTTAACGAATTTTCTCTTTTTATAAGAGTTTTTGACCTGACTTGAGGTCTTGCATTTAAGACCTGACCTGAAGCCTTAAATTGGTCTGATTTTTCAGACTTAACGAATTTTCTCTTTTTATAAGAGTTTTTGACTTGACCTGAGGTCTTGCATTTAAGACCTGACCTGAAGCCTTAAATTGGTCTGATTTTTTAGACTTAACGAATTTTCTCTTTTTATAAGAGTTTTTCAACAGAGTTGTATTACAACAAACGCAACTTCATTCAACATAATTTAAAGAGTTCAACATTATAACATAGTGCATAATAAATTTGCTGAATGACAAAACGATAAGTACTTGCCTTACACATAAAATTTTTTCAAGTTAACTGCATTCCAACTTCTGGGAATGGTCTTTCATGTACTGTCCGCCAACTGATACGCTCCCTTTCCATGCACTTTGTTGATCTGATAAGGTCCTTCCCAGTTTGGACTCAACTTCCCATTGGATTCTTGCCAACTGACTTCGTTTTTACGCAAAACCAGATCACCGACCTTGAAATAACATTGCTTGACCCTTGAGTTATAGTCCTGAGACACTTGTTGTTTATACTTAGCCATTTGTATCAGAGCAACGTCCCTTCTCTCTTCTAGTTCATCTTTTGCATGCCTTAATTCCTGTTCATGTACCAGAGCATCATATAGGATAGTTCTTGGAGATGGTAGTCCAATTTCGGCAGGGATCACTGCTTCACATCCATAGGCTAGGGAGAATGGGGTTTCACGTGTTGATGTATTTGGAGTAGTCCTGTAGGCCCACGGTATGTTTGGTAGATGTTCTACCCAATGCCTTCCTTCATGTTCCAATCTTTTCTTGAGACCCACCTTAATTTGCATGTTGGTTTGTTCCACCTGACCGTTGGCTTGTGGGTGACCAACATAAGTGAAATGCTGGGTTATTCCCAATTCAGCACACCATTCCCTAACCACTCTTTCTTCAAATTGGGTTCCGTTGTCTGAAATTATCACTTTAGGTATTCCATATCTGCATATTATATTCTTTCACAAGAATTTTTGAATCTGTTTGGCTGTGATAGTAGTTAATGCTTCAGCCTCTACCCACTTAGTGAAATAATCAACAGCTACTACCAGAAATTTGAAACTTCCTAGGGCTTTAGGCAATGGACCCACCAAATCTACACCCCACTGATCAAAAGGCCAAGCCGATACAACAGGGGTCAGGTTCTCTGATGGACGATAGGACAGATTGCCATGAATCTGAGATGTCCTGCATGCCAAAACCAACTCCTCTGCATCCTGCTGCATTTTAGGCCAATAATATCCAAATAACCTGCACTTTCGAGCCAATGCTCTTGCTCCCAGGTGATTTCCACAAATCCCTTGATGGATTTCTTTCAACAAATAGTTGCCGTCCTCAATGGTGACACATCGTATCCAAGGAGAGATAAATGATTTTCTATACAAAAAATATCATTAAAGAGTGCATACCTGTCTGATAAACATTGGATCTTACGAGCCTGTCCCTTATCTTCGGGTAATTGTCCATCTTTCAGATAGGTAACAATAGGATCCATCCATGTTTCCCTCTGTGTGATTGGTTGTACCTCGGATATCTCATAGCTACGCTGGTCTAACTGTTCGATCAAAACTTTTTTGTCTGATAGGAAATTTGAGGCCAACTTGGAAAATGCATCTGCTCGAGTATTTTGCGATCTGGAGACCTGCTCCACTTGAATTTCTTGAAATTGGTCAATTTTTGACTGGGCTAGGGATAAATATTTTTTCATGGGCTCCTCCTTCGCCTCGTATTCTCCTTTAATATGATTAACCACTAACTGAGAGTCGCTATAGACCTTAAGACGATGAACCCCCAACTTCAAAGGTAAGTTCAACCCCGTGATCATCAATGCTTCATATTCGCCTTCATTATTGGTTGCATGAAACTTAAAGTGTAATGCATAGGGAAATTCTTCACCGGTTGGACTGATAAGGAGAAGACCTGCTCCTGATCCAGTTTTGCTAGATACTCCATCAACGAACAGATTCCACTGACCTGATTCCCTTGGGCATAAACGCTGATCAATGGATATGGAATTCTCTTCTGCCAAGAAATATGCTAATGCTTGGGCTTTTATTGCAGTTCTTGGCTTATATTCCAAATCGTAACCTGCCAATTCAACAACCTATTATGCTAATCGATCAGAAGTATATGGTTTGCTCAATATTTGCTTCAAAGGCTTATCACTCAAAACTATTATCGGATGACTCTGAAAATAAGATCTCAATTTCCTTAAAGCATGAACCAAGGCTAGGACAAGCTTTTCCGTATCTGAATATCTGATTTCAGGCCCATGCAAATCCTTGCTCGTGTAATACACTGGTTTCTGAACTGTTCCTTTCTGTCTGACCAAAACAGCGCTGATAGCTTCATCACAGATGGACAGATAAAGATATAAAACTTCTCCTTCCTGGGGAGATGTCAGAGTGGGTAGCTCAAAAATGTAATTCTTCAACTCATCAAAAACTTTCTGACAGTCCGTGTCCCACCGGAATGGAGTTGCTTTCCTTAGAATCTTAAAAAAGGGTAATGCTCTTTGTGCAATCTATCCGGATGGCCTTCATCTTGGAGCCATCTAAACCAGTAAGTCTTTTTTTTTTTTTTTTTGCAAAACAGTTTCGGTTTCAGTTCTAGATCGACCTGTTTATTGATTGTATTATGTATACGTTTGCAGAGCTTTTTCCCTGCTATGACAAAGATTGTTGGAACTTTAGGCCCGCGTTCTCGCTCTGTTGAAGCTTTATTTTGAGAAGCATGGTATTTTGGATGATTTACAATTTGATAATTTTGTTAGGGATGAAATTTCGCTTAGCTCGTGTTTAGATGAACAGGCAGATGTTCCGAAATTAACATCTTTGCAGCTAAATTTAATTGGTGAAGGTTCCCATGTCGTTTATCTTCAGTAATTAGGCTCGAATTCAAGTTATTATCCAAGAATTTTTGTGAAGTAATTATAGTTGAAAAGCTTCCCTCTGGAGTTTTTGCGGATCCATTTGAAATGCAGCATTTGGTACAGCACTCAGGTAATTTACTTTACCTTTCAAAATATACGTCGGAAGGGTATCGTGTTTGGGCTCAAATTGAAGAGCAAAAAAAACATGAATTTTGGTGAAAAAATTTCGATGATCAGAGTTGTAAATCAAAAATTACGAGTGTTTGAAGAAAAAAAAACAAACAAACAAACATGAAGCAGCGGCAGAAGTGAACCATATGCATATGCGCGTCCCTTTTATTAAGAAGTGGTATTTTTGTCCGTCTGAATTTTTTTTGTCCTTTTTGCAACTAAAAAAAACAGTGTGTCTATTTATTCATTTTGTAAATATTTTTGTCATTTTCCCTCAATCCCCCTTTTAAGAATATATATATTTTTGGGCTAGGCTCATATGCGAAAAAATTAAAAAATTTATATATTCTAATATAATATTTTTTTTTAATTTGTTTGATTAATATACGAGATATATTTTTATTTTTCTTCAAAAAAAGAGATATATTTTTATTTATGGGATTTTAAGAATCAATTTATATCTCTCTGATTTTAACACGTTTTATCTTATGGACCAATAAGGAAAGAAATATTTTAGGATTTATAGAGGCTTTAAGGACATCTCAACATATATATATATACTAGTAGGGAACCCGTGCGATGCACGAAGAACGTTATATTTGAAAAGTCGATCTGTGTATGTAGAAATTTGTAGATACTGTAGTAATTTAAGAGCTATTAGTGAAACCAAAAAAAATATTAAAAATGGAATGAATGAAATATTTACAATGAGTGGTTCAGATTACGTACCATTGCATAAGCCCTCTGAGTGGTTCAGATTACGTAAAAGGATTACAGGTGCTCCTACTTTAAGCTCTAAAGAGTGACTTGGTAATCTTAAGAGATCCAAAGAGTTAAGGAATTCTGTTGGGAGTAAGTGTTGTTGGTCATCTTGTAGTTCATCGTGTGAAATGGTGTCAGCACTCAAGTATGTACGACTAACTCCAGGAATGGTTGACAACATAATGGCATTAATCACATCCACATCAGTGTTTTTTGGTGATAAAATTTCCCTATCACGTAAGAATGACATATCACGGTAACATTGACAAAGATTGGGATACATGAAGTCAATTATTTCACGTAAAGTTGCTGCTTCATTCTTAATTAGGAAATGATCTGGTATTCTAACCCAATTTGTTTCCCCTAGATTCGTCAAAGATATAGCAGGAACGATCCCATCGCCAATTGACAAAATCCACTTTGAAAAGTCTGCATGACTGTTCCGTACGGATGCAGATAAATTACATGAGGAAAGACGCATGTTTGTAGTGAGATGTAAGACTGTACAATGCTGACATATATATGAGCTTGTTATTGTCACCAATATGGTGGATTCTCGTGAACCGGTAGTCACGACAGGTAGTGTTTGACGGAAGTCGCCACCAAGAACAAACAATTTACCACCAAAAGGTCGATTTGCATCATCAAACCCAAACCGATGCATCATGGGTGCTTCATCCCATATTATAAGAGCAGCTCTACGTATTAAAGCAGCCAGATCAGAGTATACTTGATTCTGCAGGTTGATGAGTCATCTGGATCTAATGGGATCTTGAAGCGTGAATGTGTTGTACATCCCCCCCAGTAATAGCAATGCAGAAATTCCAGATGGAGCAACAGATAAAATGATTTCATTCATAGACCGAAACTTCGAAATTAAAGTCCGCCACAGATAGGTTTTGCCAGTCCCACCGCTTCTATAAACGAAGTACAGCCCACCTGTGTTATTTTCATATGACAAAACGATTGCATTAAATGCGTGTAGGTGTTCTGCATTTAATCCTGAATGCAAGTTTTGAAACAACTCGGTCTCAACCGATTGATCATAGTCTAATTCTTCCCATATCAACCTATTGAGAGAAAATGTAGCTGCTTCGTTCGATGGCAAGGGCATGTCGAGGTAATCACGTAATGACCGACCATTCCCGTTTAATATTTTTTCGAGCTACAAAAGACCAAGGTTCTTCGCTTCTTCATCACCGACATTCGTAGGCCGAAGTACCGATTTCACGTCGAAGTCGATGAGCAATATCATCTGTAAGACTTACCCAGTGTCGTTCCCAAAAAGTTTTCAGATCTACAACCTCTCAATACAATAACAATGTTCAGAACATATTCCTCATTTGTATTGAAGAAGCCCAGAAAAAGGCTTCATTTAGTGAGCCAATCCGATGATACTTTGGTGATCCGGTACTACTGTTTTAATTGTTTCTTCTATCCACATTACAGCATTGCAATGTTCACAGGTGGAGGATCGTGGACCAAAAGACCACCTTAAATGTTGGTGTTGAATGTGTGGAAATGTATGTTGAGGAGAACCTAAGGACATGGTTGAAGTACATGATCATGTAATAATATATTGAATATCGAGTTGGAGTTGCATCAATTACATGGTGTATATATATGTGTTAATAAGGATGGATTTAATTATGGGATGTTAATTGAAAGTAATCAATAATTATATGGGAAACTGTAAACATACACGTGGGACAATATTGTAGAAATCGGTACGGAAGCGCAGTTGTAGGTGTATATGAATCCAAACAACAACATTGTGGGAATAAAACAACAAGTTATGTACAATATATGAAGTTGTAAAGTGTGCATTGACAGACCTGTAGGTGGAACATCCTCAGCAGTAGTAACGTGTACTACATCAACAAGAATAGGCTCATCCTGTGGAGCATCAACGGTGTCAAGGGTCACAGGGACATCTCGCAAATTGTCGTCTGTGGACTCATCATCTGAAATAACGACACGTCGCCTGTTGAAGCCAATTGGTTGGTAAATGTATGTGTCCATACCGTGGGAAATAGGTATGAGTACAGTGGTAGGTGGTACGTGATATTCTGAAAGAAATGAAAATTAAACAAAAATTTGTATAGTTCAGAAAAATTAAGTATTAAGTATATTTGTTGAAGCAATTTAATGAATATATATTTTAATTGGATAATAAGTAAATTAAGTAAGTGTTTTATTATTTAATTAATTATGTGGTTGTATGTAATTAAGTTTAGTTAGTACATAATTATATAAGTTCGGTTATTAGCACACAAAAATTTAAGTATTTGTAAGTAGTATAGTGATTTTAATTAGGACATACTATGGATACTTGTTAATTAGTTTGTATAAATATGTGTATGTCACATAAGTACATAAATAATCATTATTTTTAATAGTGCAAATTAGTTATAAGGCCGTCGTTAGAGAATTAATGATCATTTAGGACACTCCGAAATCTTATTTAGTTATAAGGACATTCTAATTTTAAGAAGGAAACTTATTTAGTTATAAGGACATTCTAATTTCAAGTGGATAAAGAAGAAAAAATGAAGGAAGAAAAAATAAATAAATAAAAAGATGAAGCGCTAGAAAAAAAAACGTTGGAAGAAAAAAAAAACGCTGGGAAGAAAAAAAAACGCTGGAAGAAAAAAATAGATGAAGCGCTGGAGCTGATGTTTGTTTTTTTTTTTTTTTTTTTTTTAATATGCAGTGACATTGATGTCTGAAGCAGTGACATTGATGATTTTAGCAGTGACATTGATGACTTATGCAGTGACATTGATGTCTGATACAAGGACATTGATGACTTATGCGGTGACATTGATGTTTGATGCATGGACATTGATGTCTGATGTAGGGACATTGATATCCGATGCGGTGACATTGATGAATGATGCAAGGACATTAAGCTAAACAAGATCGTCAAATGATTCAAGATCGTGTTAAAGAATTGAGGATTCCACAATGAATCCAATTATCGGGAGGCACAAACAACGTGTGGCCATTACAAGAGTCATAGTGAAGAGTCTTTGTAGTTTCACCAAACTTGTAATTATACATATTAAAAGCTCCACATTTGGAGAAATGCAAAACAAGAGCGGCGATCGATGCAATTGTTAGGTTTTATGCGATGACATTGACGACTTATGCGGTGACATTGATGTCGATGCGGGGACATTGATGTCGATGCGGGGACATTGATGACTTTTGCGGTGGCATTGATGTACGGCGATGACATTGATGTTGTATTTACAATTTGATAATTGATGCAATGATATTGATGTCACCGCATATACAACTTGATACACACATTTGATAACTTTGTAAAGTAACTTTATTTCTTTGTTATCTTTAAATATTTGATTGATGTTGGTTTATTTGATTAGTGTTGGTTTAAATTTTCGATAACTTTGTAAAATAACTGTATTTCTTTTGTTTTTTTTTGGTTTAAATGCATATTTTTACAACCAAATGTATGCATAAATTGTTACAATAACACGTCACTGCATAAATCGTTACAATAACACGTCAGTGCATAATTCGATACAATAAGACATCACTGCATAGATCGCTACAATAAGAAGTCACTGCATAAATCGCTACATGAGACGTCATTGCATAAATCGCTACAACGAGATGTCACCGATCAAGGTTGTCAACGGATCGCGGCGGCCAATACATCATGGTAGCCAATGAATCGCGGCGGTGAATGCATCGGGGTGGTTAATGGATCCCGGTGGCCGCATCCGGGTAGGTGGTCAATGCGTACGATTGATCGATACGTCGCGTCAATTTTTATGAAGAAAAAAAATTGATTTTATGAAATTTATTCGGAAAAATATCAAATTTAATTTTAAAATAAAGAAGACGAAAAAATATGAATTTTAGTGAAAAAATTATAATGATCCGAGTTTTAGATCAAAATATATGACCTTTAGAAATATGGTGAATTATAAATAAAAAAACAAAAAACAAAAAACAAAAAACAAAAAAACCACGCACGGTAATTTTTTTTTTTTGTTTTGTTATGTTTTTTTTAAATTTTATTTAATTACTTTGAAAGTTTTTTTTTTTCCTTCTTTCTCTTTATCCACTTGAAATTAGAATGTCCTTATAACTAAATAAGATTTCGGAGTGTCCTATTACCCCTAATAAGTTGAAAATAAGTCCTTTTAAATAATTGGCCCTTTTTAATATTATGAAGGCTCTCGTTCCTAGAAACTTCTCCCCTACCCCATTATTTTAATTACCCATCCTTATCACCATTCTCTACCTCCTCGTTTCTATTACCCACCACCACCTAACCGTCCTTTTATTTTCTTGTCAAAATTAATCTGAAAAGCTCTTTGAAGGGGATTACGATTGCTTCCTTTCCTTTTCAATGAGAAACCATATCTGGTTTAAATGAAAGTTGTTTCTCCTTCATCTCGAAATAGCCTCTGATGTTTTTAAGACTCTGCAACACTTGGATTTTTGCTCACATCAAAATTGTGTTGCTTTTGTCCGTGAAGGCAAGATCTTTTTCATGTGAGAAATCTCTGCACTACCGAGGCCTATGATGAACAGATCTGAGGCCTATGATGTGTCTTTCTCCAAATCTCAAATCGTGATGCTGTGATGGCGAATTGAAGAAGAAAAAGGCATCCTCTTTGAAATACTCTCCTCTCCATGGCGGTTTCCAATCTCCCGATTTTCATGGCCATCCGGCCGCTTCTGATGAAATCCGCTTCTCATGAAATATGCTTCTGATGAAATCTGCTTCTGTGGTGAAAATAACCCGATCTAAACGGTTGATTACCCTCTGATTTCCATGGCCATCCGGCCTATTCAGATGAAGAACCTATATTGTTCTATGCTCTATCTCTCACCGAAAAAGCTTTATGATTTCTGAAATCTCTACAACTTGGTGTTATTGGCTCTCTGGTGCTACTGAATAAATGTTTGCTAGGATTGATGCCTTCGATGCTTGGATGGCAGAGATGTTGAAGAAAGCTTGGAGCTTTAATGGTGAAAACGGATTTTCTAAGGCCTATGATGAATTATCTGAGGCCTGGTGTATCAACATCAACCATAATCAACCCAGAATATACTCTTTTGGGGAAGTCTCTTTCACCTTATTTTTATTTCAGTTCAGTGTATTTAAAAGTGCTTGGTAAGTGAAAACAATATGCTAAATTGACTATCTCCCCCTGCATGCTCAAATCAACTTTATGCTCTCTCTCTTTAAGGCCGATGATGCTGTAAACGACCTCTCTAAGGCCGATGATGAGCTTATTCTGAGGCCTATGAATTTATAGCTGATTGTTGGTTTTTGTAGGGTAGGATGTATAGAAACCTAGGTTTAAAAGAATAGCAAAAGGATTTCCAAATTTGTATAGAGTGATGAGAAAATCATACAATAAATTATGAAAAGATTGTGAAATAAGTGTTTCTAACATTGTGTTGAATGATGTGAAATAAGTAATAGGAAAATATGAAAAAGTCGATGATGGTGAAAACGGGTAATCAGTGTTTTCACAAGCAATCAGTCAAAATATACCTAACATTCTTTTATAGCATACACTAATTCAAAATCTGTTGTGAATGATAATAGATAGATTTTGAATGATATGTATGAAAGAGTGTGAAATCAGTGTTTTGAGAAGCAATTGGTTGAATGATGTGTGAAATCTATTTTTTTTAACATTGTGTTAATAGTTAATTGTGCTAACAGTTATAAAGTGGTTTTGTATTCTCTTTTAAATCAGTGTTTGTATTTTGTAACATTATTTTATAACAATTTTATTGCATTACTACGTAACAGTGTTGTTGATTGCTGGTTTTAAAGATGATTGTTGGTTCTGTAGGCTAGTATGTATAGAAGCGTAGGTTTAAAAGAATAGTTTTCAGAAAGAATATAAATAGTAATAAAAAAGTTGCTGGTAGTAGCAGAACACTTACATGAAGATAGTAGTCTGAAATGAGTGTGGTTAATGGATGTTGTACGGTCTTCTGTAAGTAAAACAATAGTAATTTTTTTTGGTATTATGAAAACTTGCTTGTAATGCATAATGAAATAATGTAAGAAATGTGCTTGAATAATACCAGAACACTTACATTTAGATAGTAGCCTGAAACGATTGTTGGTAATGGTTGTTGTCTAATCTTCCTGAAATGATTAATTACCTGTTGTTAAGTTTTGTGTAACAGTGGGAATATAAAGATTGGAAAAATCAACGGCCAATGCAAGAAGAACTGCTTACCTGAAGATGGACTGGTGTAATGTGGTATGAAGATTTGTAGAATGCGAAAAGTGAAGCTGTAAATTTGTTTATAGAAAAGTGAAGCTGTAAATTTGTTTGTAGAAAAGTGTAATGGTTAATTTGAGTGTAGATGTAGACTGAATAAAGTTGTGGTGTGTTTGTAGTGCATATCACAGAAGTTGGGAATAGTGGAGATAGTGGGTTGGTTATTTTGTTGAGTAATTTATGGAGTGGAAAACTGTATTAATTTGAAACAAAATTTTTTTTTTCTGAACAAAGGGAACGTGGGTAGGTTAAATGTAATTTTTTTTGTTGAAAGAACGTGGGGCTGAATAACGTGGGCACTTTTATAATTTTTTGTTTTAGTTTTATTTTAATAAACGTGGGTCTGATAACACAGGTGGGCTGTAATTTTATTTTTTTAATCTGTTGTTTTAATTAATATCCGGGTTTGGGTCGGGTCAATTAGACAAATACTGGTCAATTGGCGGTTATTTACTCTGAAATATTAATATAGATTATATTGTGGTACTGTTCCTATGAAAAAAAAAGTCACTTTGGAAAAATACGGCAGTGTATGCATAATGGATTATAATATAAAGTACACAAAAATGTTGGGCAATTATAAGAAAATTAAAGTGATTTTTCACGGGTGCCTTTTATCGGCACAACGTATTTATTGTTGTCATTATTTTATTATTATTATTTTTTATTTACTATCGACACCATACATATATATTTTTTAATTTTTTTTTTTTAGGTTTTTGTCAGCAAGGACATATTAATAAATAAAACAGGATCCAAGTACACTGATAATTAGAAAGGACAAAACCTGTGTAAATTTCCTAAAACACCCTTAACCTAATAATTCTATCCCTAAAACCTATTTTTGCAGCCGTCTCCCTTTTTTCCCATTTCTTTTTTTGAACAGGTATGGATTCGCAGCTATCTTGAAGGCTTCAAAGCTGTGAAAGAAAGCTGCCATTTTTGACCGGATTGATGTGTTCCGGCGACCGGATTGGTGTGTTCCGGTCAATTGAATTACAGGCGGAGGAGCGACGCAAGAGTTTTCAGGCTGGGAAAGGCGTGGTTGTTGATTATGAGAATTCTGGTGAATTGATTGAAAATAATGCTGATGCAAATGAAGAATTGGAAAATGAATTTGCTGCGGTTAACGGCGCCGGAGAAGGGAAGAAGACGAAGGCAAGTCGGCCATTGAAGGCGAAGGCAAGTCGGCCATTGAAGGCGAGGATTTTTGTCTGTAAGGAGGTTTGTCGTTTGTTTCGTATTTCCAACTCCGCTGCGTTGTCGCCGGATTTTGGCCTCCGGTGGCTGCTTTGAAGAAGAACGAAGCTAGCAGCAAGATTTTTTATTTTTTTTTTATTTTTTTTTATGGGCTGTTACTACTTGTTAATTGTCCGTTACTACATTTTACGGGGGGTACATTTACTTATTTGTTTTTAGTCTTTACTACTTGTTTTTAGGATGTTACGACATTTTATGTGATTGTTACGACTTTTATGGACATTTTATGGACGGTTACTACTTGTTTTCGTGGTGTTACTATATTTTATCTAGTGTTTAGTGGTCATTACTATTTTAATGCCCTTTACTACTCTTTAGTGGTCATTACTATTTTTTTTCATTGGATGTTACGATTTTTTATGAAATTTTGTTACTATTTGTTTCTTGGCTGTAACGACATTTTATGGGCTGTTACTACTTGTTTTTAGACCGTTACTACTTTTTCATTGGATGTTACGACATTTTATGGGCTGTTACTACTTGTTTCTTGACTGTTACTATTTGTAGAGGGGTAAAAAGTAACAAGGGGTATTTTTGTCCAAATATTTTGTTTTTGTCCTTTATAACATCCGGAAAAAAAGAATGTCCCCGCAAAAACCCATTTATGTTTTTTTTTTGTCCTTGTAGCCCCTTCCCCCCTTTTTTTTTTTTACTACCGGTCACACTAGCTTTTTCGATAATAACGTCGGTGATGATACATTTATAACTAATTAACTATAACGTTAGTGTCGGCGGTGTATATTGAAAACCAACGTCGATTATCGTTGACGTTATTATTGAGAATGAACGATAGTACCAGTGACTTTATTTACTCAATAATAATTGTGGTGTCCTAAGTTTTGGTTGATGAAAATAACCGTGACGCCGCTAACATGATTTTGTGGTGTCAATAAAAACCGTATTTTTTTATAAGGGCCCAAATTATGGATTAGGTTCCGTGATCTAGTTAATTTGTGCATTCGATCTTTAGCCTCAATTCACCAAGATTTTAGTCCCTTTCTATATAGGGAATTCTATTAACACCGTATAAATGTTTCGGACACTACAATTATTACATCACTTAATAAAAATGTTTCAAACAACATATACTTTTGAGATTTTTTTTTTGTAGAACTAAATTCATTGGTGATTATATGTTTCTCATGTGTTTTTTTTTTGAAGTGATGTTTCTCATGTGTTAGTGGCACGGATATGCTTCTACCCAACATCATTTTAACATTTCTTGAATAAGAGTAAATATTGTATGCCCGAATTACTCTTATTTGTATCCAGCAATTTTTCTTGAATATGTAACGCCGTTAACATTCGTGTTAGAGGCAAAGATTATATGACTGAAGAGCTAGGTTAACTTTATGATTCTAATTGATTTAAATTTCACACTTAATTTGATGACATTAATTATTTAATTGACAAATTTCGAGTTGATACTTTATCGAGAAAATTTGGATCAATCTGTAGAAATTTTTGGAAGCCGGAACTACCTATTCAATGACACTGCTCCTGAGTCAGCAGTCTAGTTGCTTTGATTCAGCGGCAACACCAACCTCAACTTTTATCTACAAATTTCAAAAAAAAAAAAAATTGCACAATACACAATACACTATCATGTAGTGTCTAGTAAGCATTTTTTTTTTTTTTACAACATTTGAATTATTATTTTATTTAATTGAATTTTATGTCAAGTAGTAATTTTACATGCATGTGAGGATCGTGTGCATTATGTATGTCAGATGTGTATGGATTATGTATTGACAAATCCCTTATTTTAGTTATGAGTTCTCGATAATCCACAACAGCCGTAACGTGCCCCGCCTGGTGGATTTCAGGTGGATGTTGGGCCGGTTATAAGTGCCCACCTACGGGTGTAACCGAGTACATTTATAGTTGGCCGGTTCAGAACGAGAGCAAGGTTTTGGTGCTAGGGTTTGGCGGCTTTTCTCTCCTGCTGATGTTCCGGAGGAGATGGCGGAGCCTGCTGAACCTCTCAAGCCGCCGGATTCCCTTAGTCAGCCTGTAAAGTCATATGCGGCGGAATAACGGGGAATTCAACAAGCGGATATCCCGCATTTTGGGGTGTATGGGACATGCAAGGGGAACCACCCTCTTCGTCTCACGTAACGAACTTGAGGTACTCTCACGGCCTTTTGCTAATGCTTTGGTAGCTCGCTTTCCTGATTACAGGCCTCGTATTGATGACATTCGTAAAAAATTTTTACGCCTCGACTTTAAGGCTACATGCAAAATTGGTTTGCTAGATACTAAACATGTTTTGGTCCATCCGGGATGTCAAGAAGACTATAATAGGTTGTTTACGCGACGTGAATGGTTTATGGGAGCTAACCGGTTTGTGCTTTCGAAATGGACAATTGATTTCCATTGTAATGCGGTTGCTCCTTGGTTCCCATTTGGTTTGAACTACCGGGTTTACCACTTCCTTTCTTTAATTCTAAATATGTTACTAAGATTGGCGCTTGATTGGTCGACCTCTACAAACGGATGCGGCCACATCGATATGCGGAGACCGTCGGTTGCGCGGGTTCTTGTTGAGGTTGATATTCTAAAACCGCGGTGTACTCGTATCCGGTTGGGTGAGGATGTGCATACCGGGCATTGGCAAGAAGTTAATGCGGAGTTTTGGCCCGATTATTGCTCTTTTTGTCATCGCATTGGCCATGCGAAAGCGAAATGTCAAAGGAAAAATCCGCCATCGAAAATTTACGGAAGAATACAAATAAGGATAATAGTCACACGAAGAGGTCCGATACGCGTGTTCCTGAAACAAATCCAAGCAAACCCCAACAGGTCTATCAAGTGAAGCAACATAGTACTGTTACTCCTATAGCTCCTTCGGACATACACACCGGTAGTGTGAATACAGCAGCGGAAACTTCAACTGGCAATGCTATTCCTCCAATCGCACGCACCTTCGCAACTTTGTGGATACCACCACCACGCATAATACTTTTAGCGTCCTTGAGTCTTTAGTTGAAGAAGAGCTAATGGAGACAACCCACCTTTCTCTCGATGCAAATCAAACAACCAAGAATGCACAATCAATCGTGGTTGAGGAACCCTCACCGTTAGCAAGGAGGCAAAGAAAAAGACCACGACATTGGACCCCAGTGCTAAATCTTTTGAATATCCTACGAGCAAGGCACAACCTCAGGTAGATAAGGGACAACATAGTGCTCCGATCTTGAAGAATACTGGGACTGGGGCCTGGATATCGACCGACAGCCTTAAGAGCTTTCCATTCCACCTTGTAGGCCCGCTTTGATGCTACCGGGGTAATTCCCGATTCGACAATATCAATCACCCCGAGAGAAAGAATCCCCGACCCCTACCTATCTTGATTTAGCTATGAAGGGGGGAGTGAACTGATGTCTTTGCTCAACAACAAAAGAGCCGAGGCAAAAAGAAAAACAAGACATCACCCAAGAGACGCTCACGCCAACATGATAAATTCGCTGCTGACTCGGACGTGGATAAAGTAATAGACCAACTCGATACCTCGGATTATGAGTCAAACCAATATCTAAACTCTTCCTTTCACCAATACGATGAATGGCGGACGGCTTCGAGACCGAAGGATTCTCGATCGTAGCACCTTGTAAAGGGATGACGACAAGAGCAAGGAAGCAAAGTTACCGGAAATATGATGAAGACTACGATTACTATTAATGCTTAAATTCCTTAAATGTCTTTTATTGCTTTGTGTTTTTGTGGAATCGACCGCGAACTAAGGCGACACCCACATGTAATTTCTTTTTTTCCCTTTTCATCAATAAAAGTTATTCCTTAAAAAAAAAAAAAAAAAAAAAAAAAAAAAAAAAATAGTTGGCCGGTTCACTTTTCTAATTATGATTTATTTAATTATTATTTGGGCCATGGTGTGAACGGTAAATATGATAGAACGACCCTTTATTATATGTGAAAATGCGTAATACCCTTTAATAATCTGACACATTATTTCACGTATGTTACTTTCGTACAATATGGTATGAAAGTTATGAATGGTAAATATGATATGGAAAATAATACTATGGTAGGTATGGTAATGCCCAATTATGATTTAGTGTTTTATGATGAATTGAATTATGCTATCTATGATTATCTCGTCAAGGTATTTTTTTTAGGGGCTCGTCCAGGGGTTTTAATGTAATAAATTAAAGGGAAAATTTATATAAAGGGTATGACATATTTACTATTTATTAAAAATGGTATAAATATTCTATAATTTATAAAAAGGGTGCAAGGAGATTTAAAAATTATTATAAAGGGCACAACATCCTTTATAATAATTTTTAGACTTCCTTAACCCTTTTTACAAATTTTAAAATAGAAAATAAAATAAATATTCAAAATAAAAATATTATGATTAAACAATCCAGAAAATAATAAAATAAAAATAAAAATATATTATTATTTGAAAAGATAACATAAAATAAAGAAATACGGATACAAAAACAACCATCGCCCATATCACAAACCCATCTCGCCTCCTGGTTATTTTTTCTCGCTCTAAATAGCTCCCATGACAAATATCCCTATTTATTTTTAGGGATATGAATAGTGCATCCCAACTTGTGAGGATGCACTATTCACGTCCCTAAACATATTTAATTATTAAAAGTTATAGGGATAAGGATAGGGATGCTGCTGGAGTGAAATAATAAATATTTAATGTGTATGAATAGAGTTGTGAGGTAGGATATGTATTATTTAATATTCTTTGAAATATTATAAGGATAAGGATAGTGATGTTGTTGTGGAGGTTTTCGAATTGTGATGTTGTAAAATTGATATATATATGTAATATTTTATATTATTTTAGGGATAAAATTTGGTGATTCTGATAAGAATGCCCTTAGCGTATAGGGTGGGTGAGTGGAGAAAAAGAAAAATTTCAGAGGAGAAAAAATATTCACAAGGGGTGGGGGCGGTGATGTGAGCCCGTTTTTCTTTCTTTGAATTTTATTTTGAGCGTTTTCAAATTTTAATGTCAGTTTATTATTTTGTAGATTACTTATTTATTATAATAATTTTCATTTTGAACATATTTTTCTTGGATATTTGTTTAAAAAAACTGATTTTGAAACTTAAGGCATTTAGAAAACTAAAAAAAATCATCGTGGACGCATTTTATTTAATTTTCCTATATTACTCCTAGGCAATAGCGCTAATTTCTCTCACCGGCGTCAATGGTGCCTGCACCATTACGGCTATCAATTCACCTCTTCTGAGCTTCTTTCTTTCATTTTTTGCTTTGTTTCTTGCTTTTGCTTCATGGGTAAGAATTCTCGAACGAAATCTGGGACTCCTTCCACTGAAATTACCCTCGTTCTTGCCCTCTGAGCTGTTAATGTTGAATTTACAGCTGATTTTGGAACTTCCTCCACCAGAAAGTTGGATTCTTCAGCTCTGAATTCTTCATCTGAGGTATTCTTGACGAATTCTTCGGCTTCTGCTGGTGAATTGGCTGCTTGTTCTTCCGGGATTTCTGATGCTTTGTTGGTTGATTACACTGCTCCACATGCTTCTTCTTCCATGAAATTGAAGTCTTCTTGGTGCTGCTTTAAATTATGTACACGTTGGGGATAATTTGGATAAGGACATTGTTAATGAACCTGCTCCTGCTGCTAAGGATAGTTGTAAAATACCACCTCGGTAAAGTAAAGTCCTGCTCACCCCGTATAAGTGTGAGACATAAAGGTCTTGTCAACTCGGGTTATCTCTTTTAGACCAAGCGAGGACGGCGGTTTAAGCGATTGACCGAACCATTTATGACTCATTTAGCAAGACGCCAGGGCACGGGGTGCAGGGGCATTACAGAATGGTATTCAGAGCTAACTACGGAACTAAGTGCCACACCGTAAGAGGCGGTGTGGCCCACCTCTAGAATCCTATGGTAGGGACGAACTGAGACAAGTCCACTGGGACAAATCTTGGCCGTCCCGGCGAGGACGCCAGTCCCTTATAAGAGAGGGAGGGATAGGGAGAATGTAAAATCCCACATCGGTAAAGTAAAGTCCTGCTCACCCCCATATAAGTGTGAGACATAAAGGTCTTGTCAACTCGGGTTAGCCCTTTTAGACCAAGCGAGGACGATGGTCTAAGCAGTTGACCGGACCATTTATGACTCATTTAGCGCTACCAGATCCGGGGTCTAGGGGTGTTACAATAGTGTTCTTAACGATGTTCATATTGCTGAAAAAGTTGTTTCCTGGGCTAATTTGTTCAAACAAAACAGAGGTTTCACTAATAAAGTCATTAAATTGAGAGAAGATTTTACTGGTATGACTTGCAATCTTGTTGATCTCAGCAATGTTGTTTTTGAACTGATGACATGGTGATTGGCTACTTCCCTTCCGAATTCCCTGGACGGAAAGCTGTTCAAAACCTTGTGAATGTGTGTGTTTGTATTATGTATGTATTATGGTTTAAAATTCTCTCTATTGTATGTATGTAATGTATTATGTTGATGATGACCAAATGAAGCTAAGCTCCAAGACTATCAATAATCTAGGATGTTAAGATAGAAATATGCCTTAATTAAAACTGAAAAATGAACTAAATATTTAATGTGTATGAATAGAGTTGTGAGGTAGGATATGTATTATTTAATATTATTTGAAATATTATAGGGATAAGGATAGTGATGCTGTTGTGGAGGTTTTCGAATTGTGATGTTGTAAAATTGGGATATGTAATATTTTATATTATTTTAGGGATAAAATTTGGTGATTCTGATAAGAATGCCCTAAGCGGATAGGGTGGGTGAGTGGAGAAAAAGAAAAATTTCAGAGGAGAAAAAATATTCACAAGGGGTGGGGGCGGTGATGTGAGCCCATTTTTCTTTCTTTGAAATATTTTTTTTAGCGTTTTCAAATTTTAATGTCATTTTATTATTTTGTAGATTATTTATTTATTATAATAATTTTTATTTTGAACATATTTTTCTTGGATATTTGTTAAAAAAACTGATTTTGAAACTTAATTAGACATTTAGAAAACTAAAAAAAATCATCGTGGAAGCATTTTATTTAATTTTCTTATATTACTCATAGGCAATAGCGCTAATTTCTCTCACCGGCGTCAATGGTGCCTGCACCATTCTAGCCAGCAATTCACCTCTTCTGAGCTTCTTTCTTTCCTTTTTGCTTTGTTTCGTGCTTTTGCTTCATGGGTAAAAATTCTCGAAAGAAATATGGGGCTCCTTCCGCTGAAATTACCCTCGTTCTTGCCCTATGAGCTGTTAATGTTGAATTTACAACTGATTTTGAAACTTCCTCCACCAGAAAGTTGGATTCTTCAGCTCTGAATTCTTCATCTGAGGTATTCTTGACGAATTCTTCGGCTTCTGCTGGTGAATTGGCTGCTTGTTCTTCCGGGATTTATGATGCTTTGTTGGTTGATTACACTGCTCCACATGCTTCGTCTTCCATGAAATTGAAGTCTGGTAAGCTTCTTGGTGCTGCTTTAAATTCTGTACATGTTGGGGTTAATTTGGATAAGGACATTGTTAATGAACCTGCTCCTGCTGCTAAGGATAGTTGTAAAATCCCACATCGGTAGAGTAAAGTCCTGCTCACCCCCATATAAGTGTGAGACATATCTTATCAACTCGGGTTATCTCTTTTAGACCAAGCGAGGACGGCGGTTTAAGCAGTTGACCGGACCATTTATGACTCATTTAGCGGCCGCCGTCGGGCACGGGTGCAGGGGCGTTACAGAATGGTATTCAGAGCTAACTACGGAACTAAGTGCCACACCGTGAGAGGCGGTGGGGGCCACCTCTAGAATCCTATGGTAGGGACGAACTGAGACAAGTCCACTGGGACAAATCTTGGCCGTCCTGGCAAGGATGCCAGTCCCTTATAAGAGGGGGGGGGGAGAATGTAAAATCCCACATCGGTAAAGTAAAGTCCTGCTCACCCCCATATAAGTGTGAGACATAAAGGTCTTGTCAACTCGGGTTAGCCCTTTTCGACCAAGCGAGGAAGATGGTCTAAGCAGTTGACCGGACCATTTATGACTCATTTAGCGCTACCAGACCCGGGGTCTGGGGGCGTTACAATAGTGTTCTTAATGATGTTCATATTGCTGAAAAAGTTGTTTCCTGGGCTAATTTGTTCATACAAAACAGAGTTTTCACTAATGAAGTCATTAAATTGAGAGAAGATTTTACTAGTATGACTTGCAATCTTGTTGATCTCAACAATGTTGTTTTTGAACCGATGACATGGTGATTGGCTACTTCCTTCCGAATTCCCTGGACGGAAAGTTTGTTCAAAGCCTTGTGAATGTGTGTGTTTGTATTATGTATGTATTATGGTTTAAGATTATTAAGTTTTAGAAAAGTAATTATATTGTCATTGATTTGTAAAAGTGTATTACAATGGGTATTTATAGGCACAGTAGATAAAGTAAATAATACAAATAAATAAAATATTCTACACTATTTGTCTTCGGTTATAATATTCTCGACACGCCCCCGCAATCCCGTGGGAAGTGGCTGAACACGGAGATTGGTCTTCATAGTGTGAAAGAGTGGATGCCCCAGAGGCTTCGTAAGGATGTCCGCAAGTTGCTCCTTAGAGCTGATAAAGGAAATGGTGAGGAGACGAGCCGCAACTAGCTCACGAACATGATGGAAGTCGATCTCAATATGTTTAGTACGAGCATGAAACACCGGATTGTGAGTGAGGTAGGTTGCGCCAATATTGTCGCACCAGAGGGTCGGCGGAGAGGACAAGGGGACTTCCATTTCCCGCAATAAGATGCATAACCATTGGATCTCAGCAGCAGTATTCGACAGTGTTTTGTACTCAGTCTCAGTACTACTTTTGGATACAGTCAAGTGTTGTTTGGTGCGCCAACTGATGAGGTTAGATCCCAAGAACACACAGTAAGCCCCGACTGAGCGACGGTTATCGGAGTCGGCCGCCCAGTCAGAATCAGAATAAGCCTGGATAGTGATCGGAGATAGTCATGAGAAGAACAAACCCTCGGAGATAGTATGTTTAAGATATCGCAGGATGCGTTTAACTGCCGTCCAATGAGCATCAGTAGGTTCGTGCATGTATTTACTAACCTTATGAACAACAAAGGCTATGTCGGGGCGAGTAAAACCGAGGTATTGGAGACCCCAACGACGGAGCGGTAGAGTGCAGGATCGGAGCATGGAGGACCATCATCATGAATTAGGCGAGTAGATGCACTCATGGGTGTATGACAAGGCTTAGCCTTATCCATAGAGGCACGCTGGAGAAGCTGTAGGATATATTTACGTTGAGTGAGGAAGATGCCATCATCTGAGGGAAGGACCTCTATACCCAGGAAGTAGGACAACGTACCAAGATCTTTTACCGGAAACTGCATACCCAAAAACTGAATAACCTGCTCAATAAGTGGAGTGGAAGAACCAGTAATAATAATATCATCGACATAAATAAGTATGTAGATACGAGCCCCATTACGAGAGAAAATATAGAGGGAGGGGTCGGCTTTCGAGCCAGTGAAGCCAAATTGAGTAAGAGCATCAGTAAACCGGGAAAACCAAGCGCAGGGAGCCTGTCGAAGACCATACAGACTGCGCTTCAAGCGGCAAACGTAATCCGGAAAGTCGGGATGAACAAATCCCGAGGTTGTTGCATGTAAACCGGTTCGGAGAGGTGGCCATGTAAGAACGCATTCGTATATCAACTGTCGAAGCGACCAACCCTGCGAAATAGCAAGAGACAGAAGCAGGCGAATTGTTACCGGTTTCACAACTGGGCTGAAGGTCTCATGGTAATCAAGGCCCTCGGCCTGATGAAATCCCTTGGCCACTAAACGCGCTTTATGGCGCTCCAGACGCCCATCCGCAAGTTGTTTTGTGCGGTAAACCCACTTGTTCCCAACAATGTTCATATGGACTGACGAGGCACAAGGTCCCACGTTTGATTTTCAATAACGCATCAATCTCATCCTGCATCGCATGGCGCCAAATTTGGTGTTTAGAGGCAATAGTGTAAGATGTAGGATCCGCAGTGGATGTGGTAGCGAGTAGGGCTCGGGAGATGGGATAGCGAATGTAGTCAGGCATTTGTTCGGGTTTTAGCGTGTTGGTTTGGGTGCGGGTAATCATACGAGGCGGATGAGTTGGAGGTGGAGATAAGGCGTTGGTTAGGCCAGGGGAGGGTGGTTCTGGTGGAGAGTTGGAAGAGGCCCCGGGTGAGGGGCTATTTGGCGTAGTGGGTGAGGGCGAAGGCGTGGGAGGAGGGTGAGTTTGGTGAATAGGTGTAGACGTAGAAGGGACGAAGATGGGTAAAGGAATAGTAGTGGAGGGAGGAGTAGTGGTAGTAGGAGAGGGAGTATATGGAAAGAGAGTTTCATCGAAAACCACGTGACGAGAAATATAGATGCGGCCCGTGGCAAGATCAAGACATTTGTAGCCATAATGGGAGAGAGAGTAACCCAAGAAAACACAGGTGACGGATCGATAGTCGGTTTTGTGGTGGTTATAAGGACGCAAATAGGGCCAGCATGCACAACCAAAAACACGGAGGAAAGAGTAGTCGGGAGAGCGGTGGTAAACCATTTCATAAGGAGTTTTGTAGTTGAGAGTTTTGGTGGGAAGGCGATTTATGAGGTAAGTGGCAGTGATGAAGGCATCCTCCCAGTATGGAAGGGGAAGATTGGCCTGGGCAAGTAAGGAGAGGCCAATTTCGACAATTTGGCGATGCCGGCGTTCAATAGCACCGACTTGTTCATTGGTGTGTGGACACGAGCGGCGATGTTGGATGCCCAGTGTAGTAAGGAGGTGAGAGAGGCGAAGATATTCACCCCCCCAATCGGATTGTAAGGCTTTTAGTTTAGTAGAAAATTGCCGTTCAATTAAATTAAGGAAGGCAGGAAAAATTGTTTCAACATCAGATTTAAGTTTGATCGGGAAAAGCCAAATATATTTGGTAAAATCATCCAAAAAACTAACATAATAACGAGACCCGTAGGTCGAAATTTCATGACAAGGACCCCAAACATCACTATAAATCAAATCTAACGGTGCATAAGACGTAAAATCTGAAACATAAAGAGTTTGACGATGGCTCTTGCCACCGACAAGGGCACAAACACTAGGAGGTGCCTTATTGGAAACATGAAAAGGAAGACGCTTGAAAACGTGTTGGAGCAGGAAGGAGCAATGCCCAAGACGACGATGCCACGTGGTGGAAGAGCATAGATTGGCGGAGAGGGCGTGTGGTGGAGGACGGCTTGGGCCGAGGAGAGAAGTAGTAGAGCCCATCTTTGACTACACCTCTAAGAAGGATGTTGCCCGAGTAGTCCTTCACAACAAAAAAGGTGTCATGAAACTCGAAGAAAACGGAAATTATCGAGAGGTAAATTTGTGGACCGAAAGGAGATTCTTAGCGAGGGAAGGGGACACAAGTATATTTTATAAGTGGTAGGTGCGGGAGGGGGAAATAAATGTAGAAGAACCAGAGTGAGAGATTGGTAAACCTGTACCGTCTCCTATGTGTATTTGATCAGTGCCGCCATACGGTTCAGAAGTGAGATTGAGGTTGCGAAAATCATTCGTGAGATGATGCGTTGCCCCAGTATCAGGAATCCATGCAGAAGGAGTGACAAGATGTTGCTCTGGATAGGGGTACGCAGCATAACCCTGTGGTGGACGAGTAGCAGGAGGCCGTGGGTTGGAGCCACGGGACTCCTCATAACGCCAATAGCAAACTTGAGCGGTATGACATGTTTTAGCACATATCTGACACTTGGGTAATGGATCATTGGGGTTGGAGAGAGAGGGTTGGGATGGACGAGGTTGACCTCGGCCACGACCACCACGCCCCCGGCCTCTGTTGTTCCCGTTACCATTATCTCAGTTGCGGTTATTAGACGAATAATTTGCAGAACCATTACCATAATTATTTGAACCAGTACCATAATTGTTTGAAAAGGAGTTGTTACCATGAGAAGAATTACCAGCATAGTTCACAGCGATGGAGCCGGATGGTGGGATCGGCGGTGGGGAAGCAGTGACAGCAACTGGCCGGTAGTTGTTAATTCTGGCTTCAGCAGTGAGAAGCTGGGAGTATAATTCATCAAGAGAGAGAGTCGGCTGAACAGAGAGCATGGTGACAAGAGACTCAAACTCAGGTCCTAAACCAGCGAGGAGATACGCAATGATGTCTTCATCGGAGAGGGGATGGCCGGCGAGTGAGAGTTGATCGGCGATATTTTTAATTTTGAAGAAGTATTCAGAGGCGGTGCTGTCGCCTTTGCGTGTTGATGCTAGGGAGGTGCGGAGTTGGACCATTTTTTAGCGGCTTTGAGACGCAAAGGAGGTGGAGAGGGCCGACCAAATTTCCGATGAGGTTGTGGCCGTATAAACTTGCAATAAAACGTCATCAGTGAGAGAAGAGGTAATCGTAGAGAGTATAAGATTGTCGTTTCGAGTCCACGATGTGAAGGCTGGATTCACAGAGGTGGTTGCAGCGGCACCTTGGCCGGTGGTGATGGTTGGCGGCGGCGGCGGTATGGTTCCATCCACATAGCCGAAAACTCCTTGTCCTCGCAGGTATGGGACGATTTGTGCTCGCCAAAGATTGTAGTTTTGACGTGTGAGTTGTGTAATACGGATAGCAGAAGAAGGGGTGAAGGAGGGGTATTGTGCAATGGCGGTGGCGGTGGTTTCTTCTACCACTTCAGACATGGCGGCGGCGACTGTGCTGAGTTTTGCAGCGGCGGCTGCTAGGTTTTTTTTTTTTAATTTTTTTTTATTAGAGAAGCTCTGATACCATATTAGGTTTTAGAAAAGTAATTGTATTGTCATTGATTAGTAAAAGTGTATTATAATGGATATTTATAGGCACAGTAGATAAAGTAAATAATACAAATAAATAAAATATTCTACACTATTTGTCTTCGGTTATAATATTCTCGACAAAGATTCTCTCTATTGTATGTATGTAATGTATTATGTTGATGATGACCAAATGAAGCTAAGCTCCAAGACTATCAATAATCTAGGATGTTAAGATAGAAATATGCCTTAACTAAAACTGAAAAATGAACTAAAAGTGGACTATTCGGCTCTTTAGAAAGGGTTTGTTGATATTTTGGCCATTGAGGGGTATCCGATTTCTGATTCTAAGTTGGTTTTGGCTATACTGGGAGGATGATTCGAGGAGTATGAGTCAATTATATTAAATATAACATCCCGACTCAGTTCTTGAGTTGGCCAAAATGTTCGAGCTCAACTCACTACCCATGAGAGATTGTTGTGGTTAGGCATATTGACACAAAATAAAACTACAAGCATCTTGTCCAATACTCTAACTTTGGATGAGGAATAGGGACATTTAATAGAGGTAGATCAAGAGAAAGTAGAGGAGGTGGAAACTCACAATCTAGTGGTCTTAGGCCTACTTCTCAAATCTGCAACAAAGATGCCACATTGTTGTGGGTTGCTGGCATTTATTAGATTATGATACTAAAAGTTCAGTGGACAAAAATGCCAAGTGTTTGTTGAATTTCATCCAGCCATATTCTATTTCAAGTTCTGTTTTAGGTGCATATAGTTTTGAAAGAGATTCTTGCATATTTATTTGATTATGATACTAAAAGTTGAGTGGTAAAAAATGCTAAGTGTTTGTTGAATTTCATCCAGCCATATTCCATTTCAAGTTCTTTTTTAGGCGCATATAGTTTTGAATGTGTGTGTAGTTAAAACATAACCTCAATCGTGTCAGAAGAAAGAAGCTTTTTCGCATGTTTTCTTGTTCATGTAGACAGGGGCGGCTGCAGGAATTGTGTGACACGGGTCAGGGATCGATATCGACACACCGTATTACAAAATTTTAATACATTACATAAAATATATATGTATAATTATGGGTGGGCAAATATTTGAAAATTTTAGCGGGTCAGTAAGTAGATATTAGTACATAAAAATTTTAAATTGTGTATAATATACATAGAAATTTTTAAATTTTTTTTTTTTGTTTTGAGGGTCAGGTGACCCTTTTTCTGTAAGGTGGCGCCGCCCCTGCATGAATATATTCCTAGATCTTCCTAATACTGATCCATTGTATGCTTCGCCGTACCCGGTTTTCCCTACATCATGTCAAGAGGTATATGTATAGATTTATCATGCTGGTGCATGTCTGTAGGTGTTAGAATTGCTGTATTGAAATAGGACGATGAAACAACATCCAAGAAGCCTTATGTGCCTTTTAAAACCCTTCTCTCAATTGTATGATTTCAAATTTTTTTCTTTTACCAATTCTTCAGGTAAAAGTCTGATCTTTGTCATTATTTTAGTGACTGGCTTGACCTTTTTAAACTTCTTATTGCATTTTGTTGTTTTGAAGAATCACTCAGAATCCAGTCAATTTGCATGCTGTATTTCTGCTTAAATGTGTAAATTTGTAACTCTTGATTGTCCTCATTACATAAAAGAAAAGAAAAGATGTAGTATTTAGTATGATATGATTTAAATTTTGTTTTCATGCTGTTTTGCTACTTGAAATTTAGGGTATCAGTCCATCTATATTAAATCGATGCTATTTGGTGCTTAATCACATGAGCTCGATCCCAATTTCTCCGTGTTGGCATTGGAGTATTTTCACGAACTAGGAATTGTTTACGATTTAAAGCCGTAAAATGTGATGATTTAGGAGAACGGGCATTTAATGCTTGGTCGATTTCGATTTATCCACTAGTCATCCAAAAAAACTCCGGTGCATCAAATGTTAGAGAATTGATGCGCAACGACATTGATATCACCGTATTTACAATTAGAGAATTGATGCAGTGACATTGATGTCACTGCATATACAATTTCATACACAAATTTGGTAACTTTGTAAAATAAGTGGTGTCGTTCACATTAGGGGTATAATCAGGCCGAATCGAGTCAATACCCCAAGGGCACAACTTGACTTAAAAAGTTTGGGCTCGATCGAGCCATAAAATGGCAGGATCAAACTCGACTCGCTAAGTACTCGATATAGCTTGACTCGGCTCGTAAACTCGATTATTTACTTAGAATTCAATTATTTTTTAATAAAATATAACAAGATCGAACTCGACTCGTCTAATACTCGACTCGAATAATAATTTTTGAATTATAAAACATAATATTTTATAATAAATTTAGTAAATATAATTATTTAATGAAGCTCGATTAGCTCGTGAGGTACTCGATTACTATAATTTAAAACTCGAGATCAGCTCGGTTAATTATTCAAGTAGCTCGGCTCGAGCTCAAACTCAAAAAAAACCGAATCGAGTCAAACTCTTTGTGAGTCGAGTACGAGTAGGTCACGATTAGCCCGCTCACTTACAACCTCGATTCACATGTCACTTCATCGTCAAATGTCACCTCATCATCACATGCACTTCATCTTCACATGTTACTGTATCGCATCGATTATATGAAAAAAAATTTGATTTTTAGAAATAATGTTGTATGAGCAAAAATCAAATACCACTGCATAAATCGTTGCAAATGTTCTTGTCACTTCATAAATCATTGTATAAGGTGTCGCTGCATAAACGCGGCATAAGGTGGGTGACACTGCCTAAATCGTTGCAAAGGTTGTTGTCACTTCATCACGATGTCACTGCATCGTGGTGGTGAATGCATCGCGATGGCCAATGCATCTCTGTGGTCACTGCATTGAGGGTGGTCACTGCATCGGGGTAGTCAATGCATCAGGGGTGGTCATTGCATCGGGGGTGGGGTCAATGCATCGTGGTGGACACTACATCGCGTTGGCCACAGCCTTGCGGTGGCCAACGCATCGCGGTAGCCAATGCATCACGGTGGACACTGCGTCGCGGAGGCAAATGCATCGCAGTGATCACTGCATCGGGGTGGTCACTACATCGGGGTGGTCACTTCATCACGGTGTCACTTCATCGCGGTGTCTCTGCATCGCGGTGTCTCTGCATCGCGGTGGTCAATGCATCGCGGTGGTCAATGCATCACGGTTGTCAGTGCATTGCGGTGGTCACTGCATCGCGTGTCACTTCATCATGGTGTCTCTGTATCTCGGTGTGTCTGTATCGCGGTGTCACTGCATCGTGTTGATTTTTATGAAAAAAATTTCGATTTTCAGCAATTAAGTCAAAAAATATCAAATGAGATATCAGAATGAAGAGGATGAAAAAATATGAATTATAGTGAAAGAATTACGATGATCGGAGTTTTATATCAAAAGATATAACTGTTTGAAATGTTAGGTAATAGAGAGAAAATAACAAACAAAAAATCCCTTTTATTTTCCAACTTTTCAGCACCCAGGAGGGAAAAAAAAACTATTTTCAGCGTGGTTCACAAAAACATAATAATAACATACAACGCCTGTTTCACATATTCCGCCTGTAACCCCCCCCCCCCCCCCCCCCCCCTTTTTTTTTTTCCCTTTTTTTTGTTGATTTTTTTTCATTAAGACTATTTTGGTCTATCTATCTAATTTGTGTCATTATAAAACAATGAAATGTTTAGCATGTCCCATTTGTCTAATTAAGTCTATTTTATATCCTTTTGGGCCCTTAGCCATATTTTTTCCATTTATAAAATATTTCAAAATTTGTAAAAAGGGTGTAAGAAAGTTTAAAAATAATTATAAAGGGAATTATGCCCTTTATAATAATGTTTAAATTTCCTTGCACATTTCCTTTTTTACTAATTTCAAAATATTAGAACTCTTTTTAATAAAATGTAAATGTTACATGCCCTTTATACAAAAATTCCGTGTATTAAACTTTATTTTTAATTTTTTTCTTCAAAGGACGAAAGTTTTATTGCCACTAAAAGATAACTAATTTACAACAAAACTAGCCAAAGCTAGACTAAAGACGTGGTCATACACCGCACTAAAATGCAGCCTAACGCTGCACTAAACACAGCCTATCGCCGGACTAACAAACCGACACAAACCGAGAATACAACAACACGAAGCCAAGTAATAGATTGGAAATAGGGTGCTGAACAAAACAAGAAAAGTTCTCGAAGGATAGGGCGTTCAGGCACATGGATCCTCTAAAGCAATCTATTACCCGACCAACACAGACTACAAACTAAGCAACTAGACACAAACAAATAAACAAAACAAAAGAAAATTATCCGAAACAGTCGCCCGCTAGCTCCGCCACACTCCATCTCCGACCGAAGAAGAGATCTCGCAAGCCTGACATCTCTTCCTGATAAGCGAAGGCAAACCGCAAGCAGCACCAAAAGCCACCAACAATCCGGATCCGACACCTACTACCCGAACAAGAGAAAGAAGCCATTTTATAAGGGCCCGAATTTTGGATAAGGTTCCGTGATCTAAAAATTTTGTGCGTTCTTTAAATTTTTACTCCCTTTCTAAAAAAAATTGTGCATTATGTAGAAACCAAAGAGAAATGAGAAGAAACGTTGGAAGATACTATTATGCCTTTTCGTTATCTTGTTCTTGGAGTTCCTTATTTTCACTTAATACACCGTACCCTTTTTATTTCTTGGGTGCGCACCTACAATTTTGATGACATTTATGTCTTTTCGCTTTATTTCATTCGAGACAATAGTCGTTAATTAGTTGCATTTCTTTAATTATATTAGTGGAATTTAAGTATGCGTATTTTGGGAAATTTTATGACAGTTTTGGATTATACTTTTGTTGGTTGGAGTAGTAGATATATATGTAATAGAAAATAGAAATATCTTATTTTGACCTTACCGACGATGCGGCCTTGCCACCATATTAGCGACAGTCTTGGACTCTGGTTTCTTATTATTGTTCCATCTGTTCTGTTCTGAATCAGATCGATTCTATCATTGAGTGCATGCTTCGAATTCTATGCATTTTGATATGTTAAGTTCTTCTTTTTATCTTCTCATGTTTTGTATGATGCGACTGATTTGTAAGAATTACGTGTGCATTTGATCATAAGTATTCACGTGCCGAGTGACCTATAACCATTTAGCCTTGCCTATCGTTTGGACCGTTACAATTCTAAAAAAACCAACATGAATGAAACAATGGTTTGAAGCCACGGGCGGCTTTAGTAAGGAGGGTTTGGGTCAACTGACCCCCAAACCAAAAAAAAAATTCTATGTATTGTTTTTATCATCTTTTGAAAATTTTATGACTAATATGTAATAACTGACCTGTTAATTTTTTAAAATATTGACCATTGACCCGTATTTATACTTGAATATTTGAAGTTAATATATTAAAAACTGGTAATATGATGTGTTATTCTCGAATCTTGACCCGTATTTCAAAAATCCTGCAGCCGCCCTGTTTGAAGCTCAAGCTTTTTAACTTCAACCCCCCTTTCTCTATTTCTTCAAGAGAAAAGCAACATTCGTAACAACAACATAGACAAGAGAAATTCATAAGGATCAACCAACTACCGACTTATACGATTATACTAGTACTATTATAATGTATACAAGTGAATAATAATAAGTTCATAATATCTCTTGGAATTTCTAACTTTAAGATTAAAAAAAAAAAAAAAAATCCTTTACAATGAATGTTAGTGAATGAACTTGGTATTGTTAACATATAGATAAATGTACATCCACAAATCAATTTTTCTTTTTCACAGAAATGTTGTACTCCCTTCGTCCAACTGTATTTGTCCCGTTTGATTTTTCACACAGATTAAAAAAAGGGGAGTGATAGAGCTACTCCCTCAAATCTACATAATTTTTACACCATCATCATCTCACCACATGTTTTTCACTTGTAAAAGAAATTTTAAAAAATTAAAAAAATGACAACCATAAGATTATGTTGGGAGTAAAAATGAAGTAGACTTGAGGGAGTAGTTCTATCATTACCCATAAAAAAAGTGTAGTTATTGTACTGAATTTCACTAAATGGTCCAATATTTTTACATTTATGTCCTTTAATTAGTTTGTTGAAGTATTTAATGCTACACACATTTTATTGTAAATATTGTAAAGGCGGAAGGATATTTGAAGAAATTTGGCAATAAATGCACAAAGTGGACACTTATTCTGGACAAACAAAAAAGAAAACGTGGACAAACAAAATACGACGGAAGGAGTAGTATTTTTACATTTATTGTGGATATTAAGATCCAGATATCACTACAAGAAAACTCTAATTTTACAACGTGCATTTTACAACGATCAATGAGTGCACGTTGTAATTTGTGAAACAAAGGTAATTTACCACGTGAATTTGGATACACGTTGTAAAATATATATGATTTACAACACGTTTACAACATACATATATTTACACGCTGTAAACTCGTTAAGCGGGAATCGTATATCTTTCTCGGCAAAATCATTTCACTCTTAAATTATTTCCCTAAAACCCTCCAACACTCTCCTCCCTCCCACCGCTACTAGAAAATCAGTCTTCCCCATCAACAACAGCTTTTTGCTCACAAATCATCGAGAGTTCTCATTCTTTCGAGTAGGGTTTTTAAGGTCGCTCCCGTCTTCGTACTCTCTCGCTTAGCCACTTTCGCCAAGGTTTTTAAGCATTTTCTTTCCGGCATAAATCCCATTTATCTCTCTTCTTCCCTCTCGTAATTTCAATCTAACTCGCTTATTCATGGATTCGAATTGTTCAATTTTGTAGAAATATTCGAAAATCGGTGTTTAGGTTACATAGAACCGGTTGTATTGATTGGAGGAGGATGAGGAATGGCGACATTGAATCCGTTTGATCTTCTCGGTGACAATGAATCGATCATTCCGATGACCCCGCTCGCCTGCTTGCGCTACTCGAAAAGTTGTAGCTCCGACGTCGACCGCTAAGAAAGGTGCATCTCTATCTACGCCCGCCGGCAAAGGGGGTCTTGCCGAGTTTCCGACAAAGACTCCTCCGAAACAGTCGGTAAAGTCCAAATCTATATTGGTGATGTTTATTGTTTGATTTTGTTTCGTCATCTTCTATATGCATTGCCGATCGATGATGTAAATGTGTTCGTAGATTTGTTAATGTATATTCTTAAATAGGTTTGGTGAATCCCTAACTCGTAAACTAGACTAAATTGTAGTAAAATATCATACCTATTTATTGGGTATTGATTGGGTGAAAGATTATTCACATCGCTTGATCTCGTGTTTGTTTCCAATATTCATTTTCTATATACCGATGAATATAGAGGTATAGCTAATAGTGAGGGGGCTAAGCCTACCCGGAAGAAAACATATTATGCTATAAAACCGACCATATAAATTCCTAGTTCTGTTCTTGCTGCTGATTTATTTTTTGCGTTATTCGTGAGTATGTATAACTTGCTATGTGTATATGCGTTTATATGATTTGCGGATGGCCCATTTAGCTAGATTAAGTTATTTCGGTCATTCGCCTAACAACCGCGAAAATTGAGTCCGTGGCACAAACCACTCTTGCTTGTCCGGATGTGAATCGTGCTAAGATAGATTGTGCCATATATTGTATAATAAGAAAAGGGAAAAAAAGAAAGAAAAATGAGCATCTAGTTTGTCAAAGCTTTATGTGGGTAAATTTGTTTTGTTTATGTTCTTGCAATTGATGCATCTGGATGACTTCAAAACTGTTCTTGCAATTGATGCATCTTGGTTGAATGACATTTCTGCTTGTAATAATTTTTCTTCCATTCATGACATGATTTCTTTCTCTTGCTTTATATTTTGGTTTCTTTGGAAGGCTAGATGCAAAAGGGTTTTCGAACATGTTTTTTCTAACCCTTGGGAGAAGCCTTTACATCTCCTTTATTGATTCTCATTGATTCTTGCCGTCAAACTCGGGCTTGACAAAATCAAACTCGGGGCCTTTATTTGTTGATGCAACCCGATGCTATAGGCCTTTGTTGATGCAACAAAAAAATAAACAGATTTTTAGCTTGTTCACAATTGTTTCTAGTTATGTTGTTTTTACATTCATGAAACCGAAAGCGGATCTGTTCTTTCCTTCAATTTGTAATACCAACAAGTTCAAACAGTCCCCGTTTTCTATTTACTTTTTTTTTATCTCGCGGCTGAGGTTTCGGCTAAAGATGCAATGGCGGAATCGTTTTATGCTGTATCACTATATGGAAATAGCCTAGTTGTTTTTATATTAATTTTTCGGCATTGTACTTTTCTCCTTGCTTGTGATCATTTGCTGAGTGATTTGTACTGTTTTTTGAGAAAGGTGTTTGTTTTATTTGTGTGAAATGTTGTGGCTAAGTATATGATGCAGCTTTTGTGGTAATTTTTACCGAAAGGATGGGTCTTTTTGTTTTGCTGTTTGAGTTTCAAAGTGGATATATTTTTTTTTCTTTTTTTCTTTTCCCTTACGGTTTCACTTGTGCTTTGTGGCATATTATATATCTTCCAATTTTGAATGTAGTACAATTTCTTTGTAGTGAGGAATTCAAGTTTGGCCTTTTTTTCTTTGCCGTAAAGGTCGTGAAATAGTAAAAAGTAGAACACACCATAGGATGTGGATCTTTTTTTATCGTCCAAGTACGTATGCGGTTGTAGAAAGTCGATGGTATTGTATCTCGATTTATGGCCTTCATTTTAATAGTCTCGTTTGATAATGTAATTTTATCTCGTTTGTTCTCTTCTTGTCGGCGCTCGCTACCCAACCCCTCCCTCCAGTGTCCGCGTTTTTCTTTTCTTCTTGCCTCTCTTTGATAATGTAATTGTTGTTTTTCTCAGGAATGATTCGATTTTTTTTTTGAGTCTCGTAAGTTGAGGGGAAGTCATGATTTGGAATTAGAGTGATAGCAAGTCAATTGTTCGTTTATTGATTGATACTTTTAACAGCTTCTCATCAATCAATAAAGTATTCCTTGGTGTCAAAATATATACTATTAATGTTCTTTCATATGTCTCCCGTCCATATTTAAAAAAGTTGGTGAAGTGAGTGGTGTGATAAGAACACAAGGGTGAAATCAGTCTAGAAAAGGCACCTCTATTCATGACTTGTTTTGCTGTAATTGGTGTTGCTGTACGCAGATGTGTTTTGCTATCTTTTTTGTGTCGTTAACGGTCAGTGTTTTGCAAATGCATGCATTATAACTAAGAGCCCTGTGTTTTTCTGCTGGTACTATCAGCTACTTTTCTTTTGGATCCGTTGTTACTAGAACCGGAAATTGCGGTTTTCGTTCTTTTAGAAAATTCACTGTTTTGACCTTGATGTATCTTGCACACTCTTTACATTTTCTCAAGTGAATCTACAACCAACCTGTATTTGTGAAGTAAAGGGAAGACGTCATTTGTTAAGGCATATACCACGTGAAGATGGATGTAGAGTGGATCTACTACCCCAGGTTATATGCACCACCCTTTACCATTTAGTTATAGTGTAGTTTCATCATTATCATGATGCTAACAACATGGCCAATGATATAGGGACACCAAAACATATCGAGATGGAGCTCAGCGATATGTTGATAATCTTTGCTCTAATTTAGGAAATCCACCTACGATAAGATGCCCATGTTGCACGTGTGCAAATATGAAATGGCATGAACCTAAGATGGTTTTTTGTCACATATGCATGAATGCAATGCATCCAGCTGAGGTTAAACAACTTCTACACCCAGAGGGGTCAACGAGTACACAACATCCAGATGTTCCAGAAACTTACTACATGTTGAGGGATGCATTATGTGATGATGAAGTTGTTATTGAAGCAATGGATGAAATGAACGACAACGAGATAATAAAAATAATAGAGGAGGCAGAATTGCCGGTTTTTTCTGGGTGTCCAACTACCACGATTGCTTCAATTGTCTCCATTTTCAAATACAAGGCTCGTTTTAATTTACCTGATAAGGCTATAGATGAACTTTTTCCACTCATTAAAACAATTCTACCGGAGGGAAATACTCTTCCAGATTCTTTATATGCAGCTAGAAAAGTATTGAAAGCGTTCGATCTTGGTTACCAAAAGATACATGCTTGTGTAAATCACTGTTGCTTGTTTAGGAAGGAGCTACAAGAAGCACGGGCATGTCCGAAATGTGGTACATCAAGGTGGAAGGTTGACAAAAAGTCTAAAAAGGTTATGAAAGGAATACCGGCAAAGGTGCTTAGGTATTTTCCGATTATACCTAGACTAAGGAGGATGTTTAAGTCTGTGGAAAAGTCTGAACAACTGACGTGGCATGATAAGCATAAAAGCCAAGATGGAAAAATGCGTCATCCGGTTGATTCTCCTGCATGGAAACACATTGATAGTAGGCCGGCTCGAGTTTGCACCGAGCCGCGTAATGTGAGACTTGGTCTCGCCGCCGATGGATTCAATCCATTTGGTGATTTAAGCTCTCGGTATAGTTGTTGGCCTGTGATTTTAGTGATATACAATCTTTCCCCTTCATTGTGCATGTCCAAGGAGAATCTCATGTTGACGTTATTGATCCCGGGTCCCAAGCAACCTGGGAATGATATCGATGTATACCTACAACCGCTTATTGATGATTTAAATGAGCTATGGGACAAAGGGGTGAGAGTGTATGATTCTCGTAGTGAATCGACATTTAATCTGAAGGCAATTTTGATGTGGACCATCAACGATTTTCCCGCGTATGGGAATTTGTCGGGTTACTCGACTAAGGGAAAAAAAGCTTGCCCCGTATGTGGTGTTCAAACTTGTTCTAAGTGGTTGGAAAACGGGAAAAAACATGCATATATGGGCCATCGCAGGTGGCTTCATGAGGATCATCCTTACCGTTTCAAAGCAGGTTGGTTTGATGGAACCGTAGAGCGTAGAACCAAGCCCATATATTTAACCGGTTCTCAAATTTTTGAAGTTGTCAAGAATATAAATAATGATTGGGGAAAGAAGGTGAAGAAAGGGAGGGTATCTGTCAAAAGAAAGAGAGCCGAGACTTCAGTAGACATGAATAATGAATCTGATGACGATGGTGACAATCCCTTCAAACTTACCAAACGATGGAAGAAGCGATCAATATTCTATGATTTGCCATATTGGGAGGTAAGTTAACATTTTTGGTTTTTTTTTTTTTTACATTTTTTGACCTATTAACTACGTTATTTGTTGACAAGAAAATTGTGGATTTTGTAGGCCCTGCTGATTCGTCACAACTTGGATATGATGCATGTGGAGAAAAATATTTGTGAGAGCCTTCTTGGAACTCTTTTGAATATGAAAGGAAAAACGAAAGATAACCCGAATTCTCGCAAGGACTTGAAGAAGATGAGGATTCGAAAAGAGTTGCACTTACGTAATGATGATCCTAGAACCTTTAAGCATACGACACCTAAGTATGTGTTATCAAAAAAAGGAGTGTAAGATTTTCTGTGAAAGGATAGCATCCTTAAGAATGCCAGATGGATATAGCTCTAACATTGCAAGAAAAGTGGTATTAGAAGAAAATAAAATTCTTGGACTGAAGTCACATGATTGCCATGTTCTTATGCAACAAGTTCTACCGGTTGCATTGAGAGGACTATTACCAAAAGGTCCAAGACTTGCAATTTTCAGGCTTTGTGCTTCCTTCAATCAATTATGTCAAAGAGTTCTTGATGAAAATGAATTGGAAAAATTAGAAAAAGAGGTACCGGAAACCTTATGCATGTTGGAACGATTTTTCCCTCCATCATTTTTTGATGTTATGGTCCATCTAACCCTACATCTCGTGGAAGAAGCACGGATTGGCGGCCCCGTGCATCTACGATGGATGTACCCTCCTGAAAGGTGAGAACTTGAACACCGTATGTTGCTAATAACTTTACAAGATGTTCATTTTGATGACCATTCATTTAAATGATCATTCACTACATTAGGTTTATGAAGACGTTGAAGGATTATGTAAAGAACCGGTCAAATCCGAAGGTTGCATAGCCGAGAAGTATTTAGTCAAGAGTTGACAAAATTTTGTAGTGGATACTACAAACAAGCCGATTCTCGTTGGTTTGCAAAATAAACGCAATGAGGATCTGTTTAATGATGATCTGTTAGAAGGACGAGCTTTTGGTAGGAAGAGTAAAATTCTAAGTCATAAGATGTTGCAGATTGCTCATCGTTTTGTTCTATTGAATTTGATTGAGCTAGAGCCACTGAGAAAGTAAGACCCACTTACAATTTTTAAGTTAGACTATAAGTATATTTTCATTACATTTTTATATAATAACGACATTCTTTCCCTCGTAGTGTGCATAAGGATGAGCTAAAACGTTCAGATGCACGTCTTTCACGAAATGCACAACAACTTGAACTAAGACATGTGGATTCCTTTGCTTCTTGGTTGTCGAACTTGGTTACAACTGGTGTTTCACATGGCATTTCAGATCTTGTGAGGTTCATAGGTTGCGGGCCCAGAAGTAAAGTGGTTAGTTGTTCAGGTTTCATTATCAATGGGAATAGATTTCATAGACAAGATAGTGAGAAAAGCACTCAAAACAAAGGGGGTTTTCGTTGAAGGGGACACATATTGTCGGGCTAGTTCAAAAGACAAGGCCGCGAGGTTGGATAAAGTAAATTATTATAGGATTATAAAGGACATTATTTTGTTAGACTATCATGACTTCAAAGTGCCTTTGTTTCATTGTGATTGGGCCAACATAGCAAACGGTGTCAAGATGGAAGAAGGATTTACATTAGTTAATCTGCATGAAGGTCAACATCAATTTGAGATGGATCCATTTATTTTTACTTCTCAAGCAAAACAAGTCTTTTATTCGAAAGATAGCACCACATCGAATTGGTATGTAGTATTAAAAGCACCTCCGAGAGAGTTTTATGCCGATGAGAACTTCAATGAGAATGAATACTTGCCATGTAGTCCAGTGGATATCTCACAATTGGACTTTATTGATGGTGAAGATTGTCTTTTGCGTGTTAATGAGGATTTTGGTGATTATGCTTCGGTAATCTGTCTTACTGTTTTATTTTTGATGATTGACAATCAATTGTAACATGATGAAGTACACTTATTTCATTTAATTATTTTGATATGTTTTCTTATACATGACCTGGATTTTTATTGTTTGCCTTTTTTAGATTGACGAGGCGAGTGAGAACAGTGATTGACATATCGGTAAACCATGACGGTTGAGGTAAGGAAATATGCATTAATTTTGTCCGTACTTCTTCTGTTATTTGTTACAAACATTTCATTGATTTTTTTTTAGTTTTTCATGATTAATCGCAGAGTTCTAAGCAAGGAGCAAAGCGGAATAAAAAGCAAGAGATGGCCGCCGAAGCTATTGCTATAGCTTTAAGTTTGCAAAACAACATGACAGTTCGCATTTCTGAACCACCAATGGGATCTCAAGGTGCACCACGTACAATTGAGACAACGAATGATGTAAATTCACGTACAAAAGGCAAAGGTAAAGCCACAGAAGAAGCATGTGATATGAGTGAAATGCCAAATAGTCAAAATTCAAAACCGAAAAGCAAAGTCACAAGAAAGGTCAAGGCCAACGGCCCAAAGAAGGTCAAATTCAATGAATTCGGTCAATCTGTTGGTAAAAAGGCAGCTCCGTTTGCCGCTTTTCTTTCGGATGCAAACCGAAGGCTTTGTGCCATTGACAGCTTCCGACTTGGAGGAGACTCACTAATGAGTTCAAAGATGTGATATGGAATCATGTCAAGGCAAGTCTAAGTCATTGTGTAATATTTCTTGATAACATTATGTGGTAAATATTTCGTAGTTGTTTTATCTTACTAATTTCATTATGTTCTTTTGTAGAAACATTACATTGTTGAAGATTGCCATAGAAAACCATGTTTTCAAAAAATGGCTGAGCTTTGGCGTCAACAAAAATCTTTGAAGATAAAGGATATCGAGAAAAAAGTTCAAAGTGCAAGTGTGGAAGCTGTTGCAAGGGATACTCAACCGAAAAACGTTCATTCTTTGGACGATTGGATAAAGTTTGTCAAGCATGTACTATCTCCAAACAGATAAGGTAGTAACTTTTGTCATGTGTAATCAACTTTTTTGGTAGGGTTCATGTCACTTTTCCTAATACTTTTTTACAATGAATTGAATTGTGCAGAAGAGGCGTGGATATTACAAAGGCATTAGGAAGTTGAAGGTGTTAAACTACCGCAAAAGTAAGAAAGGATTCGCACGCCTTATGTATGAAATGGTAAGACATTCTAAAATAAATGATTGCATTGCCTTCCTATAGTAATAAAATAATCACTAGATAAGGTTGAACTCGCTCAAGATAAGGATGAAAGTGTAAGTTGTAAGTTGATTAGTAAGTTGTATGTGTATTGCAATATATGGCTCCAATTGTCCAAACATCTTCTACTTACGGTTGATTTACAATTTGATCGACTCTATTTTTGTTTCGTAGAAAAAAAAAAGTGATAATCCTGAGGCAATAACAAGGCCTGTTGTGTGGGTTGAAGGCTACACGAGAAAGAAAAAAGATGGTGAAGAAGACGTTGAAGATCCAGAAATTGTGGTGAGATATTTGCATGCTAGAACTCTGCTCTTGCACTTGAATTGACAATTCTAGATTATTTACTTATATTGTGTTCTTTTTTATAGAGACAAGTTAAGGAGAAAATGGCTGAACAACCGGATTCATCGCAATGGACTATTAATGATGATCCGGTTTCTCAAGTTTTAGGCCCCGAACGACGGGGACGGGTGCGGGGCTATGGCTTTGGGGCAACACCTTCACAGATTTGTGGAAGAGGTTATGTAGATCGTCAAGCTTTTATGATGATGGAAAAGAAATATCAAGGATTGGAGATGAAATTGAATGATCTGTACTCTCGATTTAACAGAGTAGATAGTAGTAGTGTGAGTATTTTTACTTATCTTACTCTTATCTTGTTTATTCACAACATGTAGTTTATCCATTTTTATATTGTTCGATAAACAGAAAACAAAGAATGTGCCAATTCCACCAATGGATGCTAATGTACCACCTTTGAAGAGAAAAAAGAAGCTTCTCATGTTTCAAACTTCTTCCAAACAGTTAAAATCTCGAAAGGTGAAATGCAAGGAAGGGTATGTGAAGATGTCAATAAACAAGCTCCGCAAATGCAACATGTGCTCTTATTGAGGTGGTATGGTACCGATGAGAAGATTGTTGCTATTGGAGACCTTGCGTCCAAAGATCCGGAAGATAAAGTACATTGCGTTCCTTTGGGTGCCGGTGTTTGGAAGGTTTGGGTTCGGGAAGTGATTGAAGATATTGAAGTGTATCGACCGACGGAAGAATTCACTATCCTCTCCGAAGCCAAAGGAAGCACAGTGGCTTGGCCCTCGAAATCTATTAAACTATTTTAAGGTAAACCATTCTTAAGTCCATATTGCCTCCCAATACTTAGGTGTATTTGTTCCTTATTATTTTGCACTCTTTAGTTCATGTTTGATTAAGTTGAAACCGGAAAGTTTCTAGTCCTGAGAAGTTACTTTAAGGTGTTTATTTATATAATTGGTTCTGAATATATATATATCTTTTTTTTTTTCTGGTTTTTCGATTGTCTGTTTGCTTCTCTAAGTAGCCTTGTGAGGTGAATGAAACCTTTTAGGTGTTCTTGGCCAAATCAATCATGTAGCTTTGTTTTGTGGTTAAGTTACATGTTGACTGCAAGGGAGGCAAATTTTGAATTGCTTGATGATAAACTGATAATGTTTGCATGTAAACATTGAGATGCTGGAATTCATTAACTTTCTAGACCTTATCAAAACTGATTGCTGCTTAATTATGTTTTCACAAACTTAATTTAGATTAATGTACCAAATTCCTCACCTAATCCCCAGAAAGAGCCCTCTGGTCAGGAAAATATTCAGCAATTTTTGTGTAAGTTGATATAAATGTTGGCTCTTTCAGGTGTGTGATATCCATTTGCAACATGAATGGATTTTCTTTGACTGTATGACCTGAATCATTTGCTTGTTTTGGTAAATGATTATTAATTTGATTTGCTGCTTCTGCTTTTTGTTATGAGCTTCAACATAATCTGTGAACATCTTTGTAAGAAGCTACGAACCTGCTGTGTAATTTATCTGTTGAGTTTGTGTATTAATCCATTGTTTTGCTGGTTTGTTATTATCTCGAGTTTACTGAGAATCTGTAATAGTTTTAGCAGCTGAATTAGAGTGTTTTGCTAAACAATTGTTGAACTGTGTATTAGTCTATCAAACCTGTTGTGTAATTTGTAATTTATTAGACAAGTTTGCTGCAAATTGTACTATTGTAGTAGCATAAGGTTGCTGCATTTATTTCTGTAACCTAAATCCTTTTTAGGTTCGCAGCTATACACTTGATTTGCATTATATCTACCTTCTGATTGTCTATTAGCTTGGTATATTTGATTAAATTCTATTGTTAGATTTTTTTTAAACAATATACAAACCTGCATATGTATAGGCTGTACGTTGTAATTTGCTGAATTTGTAACCTGTGCTTTGAATATTGATTGTGATTTCAGCCTGTTATAAAATACATATATATATTTAGTCAAGTGGTTGTTTAAGTTAAAGTGTTATAGCATCTGTTCACCTGTGTTAAGTTTTTTTTAAGTAGTCACCTGCAAAAAAGAACGTTGGGCTTAAATTAAGTTTTTCCTTTTCTTTTTTGTAGCTGCTTCTAGCATCTAGCTGTTTTACGCTGGTTTATAGAAGGACGCATTGATGTACGATGCAGAGATCACGTAGAGCTCTTCTGCAGAGGAGAGCATCGTGAAAAGTGATGATTTGAAGTGAAACATATATATCTTGATTTGCAGGGCAACTCGGTATTCAAAATGTATTTTGTGTCCTCTCTTTTGTGTACATGGCTACTCGGTATTTTGTTTGACACTTTTGGTAATAGTACGTATGACATTTCATGTCTTTTTTGTACTGGATGAAAACAGATGTGTTGTGATGATGTGATGATTTGAAGTGAAACTTTATTAATATTATATTCTATGTGTCGTGGTGTGTTACAGACCGGAAAAGAATTTCGTAATTAAATTGGAATTTTTATTAGCAGGAAATCTGGGTTTTAAAAATTGTAAAAAAAATTGGCTGCTTATTTACATCTGGGTTTTAAAAATTGTAAAAAAAATTGGCTGCTTATTTACAACGTGTTTTTGCACGTTGTAAAATATTTGGCGGGGTATTTTCCATTTGGCGGTATAAAGCGGGAAATTTATTTACAACGTTATTTTGCACGTTGTAAAATTTCTTGGCGGGTATTTTCATTTTACAACGTGTTTCTGCACGTTGTAAAGTTTTTGGCGGGTATTTTCCATTTGGCGGAATTAGGCGGCAAAGCTATTTACAACGCGTCTTAGAACGTTGTAAAATTTATTTACAACGCGCTTTTAGAAACGTGGTAAAAAAAATTCGGTTTTACAACGCTTCAGTTTACAACGTGCACGTGAACGTTGTAAAAAATTTTTACAACGTGCATTGCGCGTGGTAAAAACCCAGTTTTCTTGTAGTGTATAGTTCTAAGAACATAGATTGAGATATGCACTTAAAGTTTAAGCTTGATTTTGTTTAAGGTAGCAACTATTTCTTCCATGCCACTTCTTTCGAAACTTGCTGGTGCAATTCAATGCTACATTCATTATCTTCATCACATAATCCATCATTTCATCAAAATGTTTTCCTTCAATTGTGTTTAGCAGACTATCATCTATAATATCAATCGGTGCACTCTCGGTGGAATTATTAATCAATATCCAACCGGGTAGAGTCAAGCTCTCGTTGAATATTTCATCGTCGGGTCTTTTTCCGTAAAGACTTCCATTAATAGTATTCCGAAGCTATAAACATCACACTTTGTCGACACCAATCCTTCCGAGCCATACTCGAAATACCATAACAACACAAATTAGTTGCTTTAGAAAGAATAATATTGCCCAGGTTTGGACTTTGGATGTAACACCCCGAGTTTCCGTAAAAGGCAAAATATTAATCGGATTTTTTTAAACCTAATTATTATTTACCCCTATATAAATATGAGACATAAATATTTTGTTAACTTGGGTTAACCCATTTAGACCAAACGAGGACGACGGTATAATAAGATTAGAAGTTGGCCTACATACCCGGAGCGATGTACCCGAATGTTGCTAGTGTATTAGTGTGTGTAATGCTCGTTTTCCCTAACATTTTGGCGATGCCAAAGTCGATACATGAGCAACCTTATCTTCATCAAGCAAGACATTGCTTGGCTTCAAATCAGCGTGTACGACCGGTTTCGAGACACCCGAATGTAGATATTGCGTGAGCGACGCAACGTCAATCATAATGTTCACTCTTTCGTGAAGCTTAGGATCAAGTGATTGCCGAATGCAACCAATTTTCAAGACTCCCATTAGGCATGAACTCGAGTACTATCGCCTTGAAGTCGAGATTAGAACAACTCGAGATGACTTTAGTAAGATTACGATGACGAAGATTGCGTAGCATCTCGCACTCCACGTCAAAAGTTCTATGGGCTCCTTCTGTTATTATATCAAACACTTTAACAAAGAACAACCATCCCATCTCTAAGGGTACCTTTGTATACAGATCCGAAGCTCCCTTTTCCGAGCAAATTTCTTTCATTATATCCATCCGTAGCATGTTGAAGTTCATAAACTGAAATTCGATCTTTCTTCACTAATTCTTCACCTCTTCGCAACCGATTCTTTCTTCTAAGTATTAAATATACAACAATTATTGTAATGGCAGAAATGGTGGCTATTAAACCAAAACACAGAATTAACACATGCGGACGCGTCCACAATTTTTTTGAGGATGCATGATCATCATGACATGGAGAAACATGAAATCTTTTCTTTCCACAAAGACCTTTATTGGATATGAAAGATTCCCATGTGAATTTTGTAAAAGGGCCTCTATCTGGGATTGGGCCGTCTAAATTGTTGTAAGAAGCATTAAATATTTCTAGGTACCGAAGCTCTTCAAGCGTTACCGGAATGGAGCCAGACAAATTATTTGTTGACAAATCTAAGTTCTTCAAACTTACAGCACTTCCAATTGATTTTGGGATCAGTCCTTCCAATAGATTGTAATCTAGATAAAGCTCTTCCAAGCTCAGTAAGCTTCGGATTGCATCTGGAATATTACCCGAGAGGTTATTCATCGACAAGTCCAGTACTATTATGTTCTTTATGTTCCCCACTTGGTTTGGAAGTGAACCGCTTAAGGAATTATTAGAGATATTAAGAAACAAAAGACCGTTTATGTTCCATAAATTCATCGGTATACTAGAACTGAGTTTGTTGGAATCTAGGGAGAGCTTTGTCAAGGAAGTAGTATTCCCTATGCATTCAGGTATGGGCCCAAAAAATGTATTGTAACTTAGATATAACTCGCTTAAACGTTGCAAACCGAACAAATCGCATGGAAGCCATCCGCTTATTCCGTTGAATCCCAGATCAAGAACTTGAAGGTTCTGTAAAAATGCAATAGATTTTGGGAATGGACTGATGAATTGATTGGTACTAAGATCCAGTAAAAAAAGATTACTAAAGTTTCTTATGCTAGCAGGAATTTCACCGGACAATCCACACTCTCCTATCGTGAGAAATGTAAGAGAGTTAGACAGATTGCCTAGAGATTTTGGGAGGATTCCATTCAAAGGATTCAAAGATAACTTTAGTTCTTGTAGATATATGCAGTTGGCCAATGGTGTGAGAAATTCTAGCTCCAAAGACGAAGAAGAATCCTTTGTCAACTTATTCCCAACCAAGCCTAAATTCTCAAGAGATCTTAGATTCCCGAGGAAGTGAGGAATAGTGCCCTTGAAATTGTTAAATGAGAGATCAAGTTCATATAGTTGAGAACAATTTGAGATGAAGATAGGCACAACTCCACCGAGCATATTCTGATATATGTCAAAAACTTGTAAATTTGGTAGCCCAATACCCGTAGGCCGAGGGTAGACTCCCGGTGAAATGATTTCTACTTAGATCCAATGCAATTAGGCTTGAGATGTTGAAGATTCCTTCTGGTATATTACCAATCATTTCATTATCATACAATGCAAGCAGTTCCAGATTTGGGAGGTTTCCAAGCTCATCCGGTATGATGCCTGTAACAATGGAAAACACCGTGATTACTAAAACTTATCATTCTAAATGTTGCAGTTCACTGCAGTAGTAACCGAGCCAAATAGGTGATTAAGCAAAGGAAAGAAGAATGAACAAGTTGCAGTTAAGTTTCCGACGCAGTTCAAAGTGAAAGTTCATCAGGACTTCATCAAATGACTAAGTTAGCTAGTGGTGGTTATTCTGTTTTAAAAGCAATGGTATCTTCTTGTAACACTATATAAGTGATCACACTTCGTTATTCTTGATCACTTCGTTATTTCTCAAGTCTCTATTGTGCGGAAAAACCCGAAACGAAAGTAAAACACAACGGAATGTAAATAGAAGAATAAAAACACATATTTAACGTGGTGCATGTCACTCGGGAAATATTGACCAAGTCCAAGCAGTGTTGGAACTTGATCTTCGTAACCACCTTTGTCAACATATCTGGAGGATTGTCTGTAGTCCCGATCTTTTGTAGTAGAATGTCCCTTTCTTCTACTATTTCATGAACAAAGTGGTATCGAACATCGATGTGCTTGGTGCGACCATGATGGACTTGATTCTTTGCCAGACATATGGCACTTTGACTGTCATAGAAAAATTCAATACTCTCTTGACGAATCCCTAAGTCCTTCACCAAATTATGAAGCCAAATTCCTTCCTTAAATGCTTCTGTGATTTCCATATACTCTGCCTCTGTGGTAGACAAAGCAACTGTTGACCGTAGTGTTGATCTCCAAACCCATCGGTCCTCCTGCCATGGTAAACACGTAACCAGTCATTGATCGACGCTTGTCTAAATCACCAGCATAATCTGAATCGACGTATTCGACTAGACGATTGACATTCGTCTTGTCTTTCTGGAATTTCAAGCAAATATACACAGTTCCATGAATGTATTGTAAAATCCATTTTACTGCTTGCCAATGTCCTTTACCAGGGTTGTGCATAAATCGGCTTACAATGCTGATATCATGAGAGATGTCTGGCCTTATACACACCATTTCATACACCAGAGCTCCAACTGCATTTGCATATGGAATAGAATCCATTTGCCTCTACTCTGCTTCTATTTTTGGAGACATGGATGCACTCAAGTTGAAATGCGGGGCGATCGGAGTACTTACATGTTTCGTCTTGTTATCAATACCAAACCTCTGAATTATGTTTTTCAGATATCGAGTATGTGTTAAATAGACTATGCCATTCAACTTGTCTCTATGGATTTCCATTCCTAGAACCTTTTCAGCTACTCCAAGATCGTTCATTTCAAACTCTGAACTTAGTCGAGCCTTCAATTTGTCGATCTCCACCTTGCTCTTAGATGCAATTATCATATCATCAACATATATATATAGAGATTAAATAGACAAATGTATTATCTTGAAGCTTCTCCAAGTAGACACAATGATCAAATTGACTTCGTTTGTACTCTTGTTTCTTCATAAAGCTATCAAAATGCTTGTACCACTCTCTAGGAGACTGCTTCAGACCATAAAGTGACTTTCTCAACTTGCAAGCCCAATTTTAATGGCCTGCAACTCTGAATCCTTCAGGTTGTGCCATATAGATCTCCTCATCCAAAGATCCATGAAGGAATACAGTTTTGACATAAAGTTGAGCAAGCTCAAGGTCAAATTGTGCAACCAAAGATAGCAGCATTCGTATAGATGAATGCTTAGCAACAGGTGAAAATATCACATTGTAGTCGATACCCTCGTTTTGAGCATAGCCATTTGCTACCAGTCTAGCTTTGTATCTAATACTGTCACTGCCAGGAGCACTATCCTTCTTGGCATAGACCCATTTCCAACCAATCACCTTCTTGCCTTTAGAAAGTGGAACAAACTCCCCAAGTCAAATTCTGATGAAGAGATTGCATCTCTCTTCCATTGCCATCTTCCAATTTTCATTTCCACACTTTTCTCAGCTTCAATAAAGTTGTATGGAATATTATCTCCGGTAATTGGAAGAGCATATGCTATCATGTCAGTGTAGCGAGCATGTTTCTGAGCATGTTTCTGAATATTTCTCATCGGTCTACTGGTAGCAATAGATTCTGGTCGTCTAACTTCAGGTGTATGTTTTGGAACCTCCACCTCAACAGAGCTTTCATTCTAATCTTCCAATTCCTCTTCAGGCGAGTTAGCTGCATTCTCGTGATTCGTCTGAATCTCAAAATCCACTTGCTTATAAGAATTCGGATTATCATTCTCTTTGTCTTGTGCTGTTTGTTTCAACATCACAGACTCGTCAAAAGTAACATCTCGACTTAAGACAATCTTCTTTGACTCGGGATCCCAGAGGCGGAATGCCTTAACTCCTTCACTAAATCCCCTGAAAAGAGATTTCTTGGCTCGAGGATCCAGTTTTCAATTTGTTACATGATAATATGCAGGACAACCAAATATGCGCAAAGAATCGTAGTCCGAAACAGCTTTTCCAAACCATACCTCCTTTAGAATATTTCCTTCTAGTGCTGAAGATGGTAGTCTGTTTATGATATAAGAGGTATAAGATAATGCCTCTCCCCAATATGCCTTGCTTAATCCAGACTGAGATAGCATGCATCGAACTTTATCAACAAGAGTTTGATTCATCCATTCGGCAACACCATTTTGTTGTGGTATTCTTGGTAAAGTGAAATGTCTGAATATCCCTTCTTCCTAGCATACCTTCTTGAATGGATCTGACTTGTATTCTCCACCATTATCAGAATGGAGCCGTTTGATTTTTCTTCTTGTCCGAGACTCGATCATTTTCTTCCAATTAAGAAAGATGTCAAGAACTTCATGCTTGTGCTTCATGGTATACACCCAGACATATCTTGAAAAATCATCAATAAATGTAACAAAATGATGTTTACCTCCCAGTGAAGCATTCTTTGAAGGTCCCAAATCATCAGTGTGCACATAGTCCAATGCTCCCTTGGTTTGGAGGATGGCAGTGCAAAACTTGACTCTTGTTTGTTTGCCAAAGACACGGTGTTCACATAAATTTTCCACCCTTGGCACCCTTTAGTAAACCTTTACTCACAAGGTTTTGCAAATCTTTTTCACCAACATGCCCTAAGCGCATGTGCCAGAGCCTTAACGTATCAAAATATTATTTCTTTCTCGATTACCTTTTATGGCTAACAATGCACCTCTTACTACCTTTAATCCTCCACCTTCCACGGTTATTTTGTAACCCTTGGATTCTAGAGTCCCCAATGATATAATATTTTTCTTCAAATCAGTCACATACCTTACATTTGTAAGTCTTCTGCTTGTACCATTGTGCATCTTCAACCATGCTGATCCAATGCCTTTTGTTTGACAAGCATTGTCATTTCCCTTAAGAACAACTCCTCTGTCTATATCCTCGAAGCTTGAGAACAATTGTCGATCTAGACACATGTGGTGGGAACATCCGTAATCCGTAATCCATCTTTCAAATGCATTAGCAAAAAAAGATGCAAGAATGCCGTGTCTCCGTCTTCTCGTCTTTTCTCGCAACATTTGCAAGTAGACATGTCCTTATTTGGAAAATTCTTCTTCCAAAGGCCCCTTTTGACGAAAATACGCACATTCGTCATTTACAGGCGTCTTCAAGAATATCCTCTCGGCTTTGACCGAGCACGTCCAAAAGATTTTTCTCGATTTGTTGTTTGATCGACCTCTTGATACCGTTAGAGCTTCGATGTAGTATCTGCGTGATCATGTTGATCATTCTTCTGATACTCATTATTCACCATAGCATTTGAAACATCAATAAATTTAACCTCACTTTTACCGTATAACAGAGTTGTGGTTAGATTTTCATAAGTTTCTGTCAGAAAATTCAACAACAAAAGTGCCATGTCTTCATCCGTAATCTTCACATCTAGTTTCTGCAAATCCACAAGAATCTTGTTGAAATTATCAAGATGCTCAATCACGGGAGTACCTCTTTTGTACTGAAACCGAAAGAGCTTCTTTTTAGGTATAAATGATTCTCTACGCTTTTCGTCATGTACTTGTCCTCCAGTTTCTTCCAAAGAATTTTTGCCATGGTCTCCTTTATGACAAAATACATTTTTCTTCTCATTGAACCGCTGATGATTTTCTCCTCTGCAATCTCTGAAATTAATTGATTGTCAGCCATTTGAAATAATCACAATTAGTGTTTCTCCACTTTTGAGACCTCGAATGGAAAAACAGAGCTCGTAAATGAACTCAGAACGGTCCAATTATCTAGGAACCGACCAAACTTTACAAAGAAAAATGATCAAAATTGACCAACATTTTTAATTCGTTTCAATTTTAGTTTAGCCACCGATTCAATTTTGGTCGAAGAATATAAAAAAAAGTCTGACCGGGTCAGATCAAAGAGGCTGACCGAGTCAACTCCTACTTCTCCACCGACTTAATGCAAATTTGATGAGAATGCAGTTTAAACGCAAAGAAAAAGGGGAAACTCCGAGATTGATATCTTGTGAGCCGGAGGTCCATTTTTCACACCGTTTGAAGCAGTGGACTCTTGGAAACGAGAGCTATTTAATGGGATGAATAGAAATTGATTTTGACCAGATTTCTATTCCGGGTTTCTTTAAAAAACCATGTCTCTGATACCAATTTATTGTGCGGAAACACCCAAAACGAATTGAAAGAAAAGCAAGCGGAATGTAAATGGAAGAATAAGAACACAGATTTTACGCGGTTTGGCAATTCGCCTACAACAACCGGAAACAACAATTTTCAGATCAGAGAAAAATTTACACACACAAGTTTATCTCTTAGGATCCTCACTTTGTTCTGAAGCTGATACTTAGCTGAAAATGGGATGGAATTACAACTGAGGACGAGGTACTTTATATAGGAGAACATGGTGTCACATTTTCTTTCGTAGGCTATATAGTATCTGAGACTTTTTGATCATATCTTGGACTTTTCATACTTGTAGCCATTGAAGACTTTTTCTGCAGCCATCATTTGAACATTAACAACACATGTAGAAATGAGACATTATTCCAACAAATTTCAATAAAAGAATTTAGTTCATTTCGCTTTTTGCTAATCATCTCAATCGTTTCCTTTTGTGTCTTAAATCGTAGAGGTTAGTGACGATGGTCAGAGTAGACTGTGCCACGTGTCATTCAGAGAATGGCGGTATAATAAATAGAGATAGAGAAGTGTAATAATTGTGAAGGCCAAGGGGCCCGGTGTCAGTAAATAGGAACATGCCTAATCCTAGGTGGGAGGTATGTCCTGCCCTTCATTATTAGACCACCGCAGGCCGGCTCAGTCATAATAGAGGACAGGTCATGTAGCTCAGGTCGAGATGACCTGAGGAGCTCAGTGTAGGTCATCTGGAGCTTTCCTTATTTTGGTATTCAAAGATGTGAATATATAATAGGATAAACATGGAAAGAATCCCATGATTATAGGACGCTGATCCTGTCAATCAAATATCACCCTAAATCAAAGGGATTTATATGCATTAATCCTTAGGGGCTAGGAAGTAAATCCTAGGTGCTTGCAGGACAAGAAATAGGGCGAGACGCCCACTATATAAACAAACCCTAAGGAACTACGAAAGACTTGATTCCAATTACATACATTGGATACATAGGCAACTTGAGAGAAATAACTCTCGTGCTCAATCTAAAATAAACCGAAATCTCTCGTTCCCATTGTTTTGTGTTCTTGATAAATCGTTCCAAGAGTTAATTAAGCTCGGATTATTGACTAGACGATATCCAACATCGTTAATTGGCGCTAGAAGGAGGGTCTCTTTCCAAATGATTTGATCAAGAATAGGCAATGGCATAACCAAAAAATACGGGGAAAAAGACCAAAACACAAGATCCATTGATCCAGGAAGCTAATCCCACCGCGATAGCTGCTGGCCAAACAGGTGGCGGGGAGACGGATCCAAACGCCACCACAAGCCAACATCAAACTCAGGAAGAAGATGTGCTTGCTGATCCCGCTCAAAAAGCCCTGTTGGAGGCTTTAAGAAACCTTGACATGCCTGCATTTAAAAGTGTGCTTGGTCTAGCACTAAAGGGGCGGGAAGAAGGTGTTCCTGAAGAGAATACCCCTAAGGCCAAATCACCACGCAAATATTATAAAGGGGATACCCTGTCCTCCACCTCCAACGTGTGGAAAAGGTAGGTCAATACCCAAGCCCAAGAGGCTGCCCAAGCACAGCTCGATGGAAATCTAGGTCGGAAGTTAGACGATCTGTCATTCGAATCACCATTTTCAAATCAGATCTTAAATTACCCATGTCCAGAGAGGTTTAAGGTGCCCAAGTTGGAACCTTATGATGGCACTAAGGATCCTGGATCCCCATGATCATCTGTTTCAATATTTGACGCACATGAACCAGGATTGTGTAGCAGAAGAGATGAAGTGCAAAGCCTTTCTAGACCTACTGATGGGCTAGGCCCGTGAGTGGTTCAGGAAATTGCCACCTCAGTCAATCTCTAACTTTGAGACACTGGTGAGGAAGTTTCTGCAAGCTTTTGTCACGGCCAAGCCATTCCAAAGAAATGCTACCTACCTCATCACCATCAGGAAGAGAAATGAGGAGACTGTGCTGCAATACCTGAAGAGATTCAATGAGGAGTCAAGGCAGGTCAGGAACGCAGAGAAGTATCTTCTAATCACCTCTTTCGTAGCAGGTCTACAAGGGGGTCGATTGTACGCTAAATTAAACAGCGGACTTTCGAGATCTATGGAAGAATGTATGGAGCTAGCTTACAAGCACTGCCAGGGTGAGGAAGCCAACCGGTTGAAGAGAGAGTCGGAAAGCTCCAAGAAGGATAAGTCGATGACGTACCGGTTAGAAAATGCAAGTCGCATGGGATTGAGTTGCAACACCCATGTCGACCGACTAGAATGAAAGATGCTCTTCGCAGAAAGGGATTTTATCCCTTTAAATAGGTCACGCGAGCAGGTCCTCACAATAATGCAGAGGAAAGGCCTAGCCCGAGTCCACCTCCTATGAGGGGTCCTCGTGAGAGAAGAGATCAGACCAAGTATTGCAAGTACCATGAAGATATTGGTCACGACTCAGAGCATTGTAAGGATTTGCAAAGAGATATCAACATAGTTGTTATGGAGGGAAGCCGGATGAGGTCATAGACCGGTCGCAAAATGTGGAACCCCGAGGGAGAAGAGAGTTTAAGAGAAGGAACTTCGGTCAAGATCGACATCGGCATGATGAATATCGCCGTAGGAGAGATCGGGCCCTAGGTCCCGATGGGCAAGTTGATAACCGTCCCACCAACACAATTAACATGATCTCGGGTGGGCCAACCACCGCTTCCCGATATGAGGAAGGAAACAAGAGTGTGTCAATCGCTTCCGTTGACTCCAAAGAAAAGGCAAAGGATTTCCGGAGAGGTAACTTTTGGTCCTCGTGATCCCCCGCCCTTAATCACTAATAACGAAGGGTTGGTTATTGAAATTGTAATCAATAAGCATACGGTGGGGCGTATCCGTGTCGATACGGGCAACAAGGTCAACGTATTGTACTACAAAGATTTTCAATCCTTGAAGATAAATGATAATGAGCTGACACCCATCTCAGATCCACTGTTTGGGTTTGCAGGACCACTAGTCCATCCCATGGGCATGATCAGATTGCCGACAACCTTTGGAAAAGAACCAAGGGGTAGGACCCTTATGGTGGATTATGTTGTAGGCAAAGCACCATCAGCCTACAATGTTTGGTAGGTGTAGTGCCCGAAAGACAATTTCTGTAATTGTTTTTGACAGGATTTATAATTCATCTTAATATTTGAATTTATGCTTATATTAATGCACTGCTGAAAACCCTAAGTATATCGGTATGTAATCACATAACTCAGTGTATGGCATACACACGAGGATTGAGTTAGTGATGATATGCTTAAAACTAGTTAGTCCGTGGTGCATTTAATCAGAGTATGGGTCTCATGATTAATATACCAATAATGCGCCCAGAACACTTAACGGTGTGACCGTCTTATCCGGACCGTCGGTATAGGGTACCTAGTGGGGCATTTTTATATGATGTCTATCATATAGGACTGGACCGATTTGATTTGAATTCTCGATATAATTCCGTGATCGAGAAATCTTATTGAATCACAAGATGATCATATATGGATTAATCTCAATCCTGATGTGATCACAGTCTATTGCTTGGTTCAAAGTAGGGTTTGGTGTGTTAGTTAAGGATCACTTGGATACATGTGATCTGAACACTTCTCGTTGGCTCTATTATGGAATTAGTGAGTAGTCTATGACTTCACGTATATGGAATCCATTCCTTCCACAGAAGTAGACAGACAGCTTCCCTTATTTGTTGATCCTAAAACCGATCGACGGGCCCGCTTCATATTATATTAGTTATAAACTAATTGATCATTAAGGGGGGTTAATGGTAATTAATGATAAGATGTTTTGAGAAGGGTTTACGGAAATATCCCGAATCAAAACGAACAATCTATGGAGGATTTATCCGTATGTAATGATTATATCAATGGACGCTTATCGACTCGTTGATTGTAGTGTAAGTATATATCTATAATCGATAGAGTTCAGTTTCGGGTTAATGGTGGCGTAATCGCGGAATTAATAGATTGAATAAGAATTGTTCTGTTCGATGAATAATTTTATTTAATTTATTGTAGTAACTGGTTATAGGTCCATGGTCCCCGATGTGGCGCCTAACATGCATATGTTTCTTGACATTGGGCCTCAATAATAATTAAGTAGTTGGACTATTTAATTGATGTGCGAATAATTATTTAGTGGGCTAAATAATTAAATACATGGAAAAGACATTTTTCGTGAACTCGGCCCATAATTGAGTGTGGCGTGTGAAACCCTAATTTTAAGGTTGATAGGCGTGTTTTTGTACATGTTGTAATTAGAGAGAAATTTTTTTTTGGATAATTATATGTCATGTGATTAATTGTTTATTTGTTTAATAATTAATCGGGAGATATTAGATATTATCTATTATATATCTAAATTAGTTTTAGAATATATTAGATTTATCTTATATTTAATAAAGGATTATTATGATTAATTATTTAATTAATTATTAAATTCTTGGAGGACAAGGATTTCTCTCCTGTATAAAGAGAGTTCTCGTAAGCCTTTTAAAACACACATACTCGCATACATACACACAAAATAAGCTAAGGAATTTGGCCAAAGCTTAGGGTTTAGAGTTGGGAAAATCTTCGGGATTTTCCGGGTAACATATCAAGGAGGTCAAGCATCAAGGATCAACATCCACCGGTTGTTGCTTGGAGATACACATCGGAAGATCGTGGCATCTCAACTATTCGGACCTCGGCTTCTCAATCTTGGAGGTCATAATTTTTGATTGGTAAGTAGATCTCACCTTCTTGTAGGTAAATCTTAAATTATGTATTTTAATTTTATATGATCGTGATCCTCTTGTTTATTCCGCTGCGTAATCGGGCGGATCTAGATCCGTTCGGCGATATTACATCCAACAATGTTATCATGGGATGACCCGCATTGATAGATCTCTGAGCAGTGATCTCCCCAGCTCATATAAGCATGAAGTTTTCAACACTGCAGGGGTCAGTGGAGATTAAACGTAACGTGGAAATGGCCAGGAGCTGTTACACGGCCACCGTTAATAGAAAAATGATGGTACATCAAGTTTCTATTGAAGAATTGCTCCCAGGAGAGGAAGAAGGCTGTTATTCAAAAGACAAGATCGAGGCAGTGGGGTCATGTTATCATATGGAATTAACTGTGAATGTGGGGTCATAGATCCCAGAGCAACTTAAAGAGGAACTCATCAAATTGTTGAGAGAGTTTAGAGATGTGTTCGCATGAAAAACAAAGGACATGCCAGGTTTGTCACCCGAGCTGGCCCTGCACAGTCTTAATGTTGACCCGAACAGGAAACCAGTTTGGCAAAAGAAAGGCATTTTGCGAGAGAAATAATGGAAGAAATTCAGAAGGAGGTAGAGAAGTTACTCCAGGCTAACATCATACAATAGGTGGTTTATCTTGAATGGCTAGCCAATCCGGTACTGGTGAAGAAGCCAGATGGAAGTTGGCAGATGTGCGTGGATTCACCGACCTGAACTAAGCCTACCCTAAGGACTGCTATCCACTTCCTAAAATCGACAGGTTAGTTGACTCAACTGTGGGTTTTGAGATATTTGCATTTCTAGACGCATACAAGGGTTACCATCAAATAGCCATGGACCCTGAAGATGCAGAAAAAACTGCATTCATAATAGAATCAGGCACCTTCTGCTATATCACTATGCCCTTTGGGCTGAAGAATGCTGGAGCTACATACCAAAGAGCAGTAAATAAGGTCTTTGACAACCAAATTGGAAGATTCATGGAGGTGTACGTAGATGATCTTCTGATCAAGAGCAGGTCTCTTGACCAATAGACATCAGAGAAGTGTTCAGTGTGCTCAGACAAACTCAGATAAAGCTCAACCCCAAAAAGTGTACATTTGGGGTCAGGTCTGGAAAATTCCTAGAGTACATGATCTCCAAGGAAGGCATCGAAGCGAATCTAGAAAAAATCGAGGCATTGAGGTTTATGCCAACCCCAAAGAGCATCAAAGAAGTGCAAAGGATGACAGGGCATATGGCCGCCCTAAACAGATTTCTCATCCCGTATTGGCACGCCGTGCCTTACCCTATTTCAAAGTCTTAAGAAAGACAAGTCCCTTCCAAAGGGAATGAGGACAACCGTAAAGGATTTGAAGACCTCAAGGCTTACTTAGCGGAGCAAAGACCTTGACCTCTCCCCATGAAGGAGAAACTTTGCTAATATGCTTAGCGCCTTGTGAAGAAGCACCGGTGCGGTCCCGATCGTAGATGAGGACAATGTGCGTAAACCAATCTTCTATGTGAGTAGAGCTCTACATGGACCTGAATTCAGATACAATGCAGAGAATTTAGCATTGGCTTTAGTGCTTGCTTAGAGAAATTTGAGGCCGTATTTCCAAGCACATCCAATAACTGTGGTAACAGATCAGCCTTTACGGCAAATATTAGCTCGACCAGACACGTTAGGACGATTAGCAAAGTGGGTCATAGAGCTTGCAGAGTATGACCTGGACTTCCAACCCCGAACTGCGGTGAAAACTCAGGCTTTAGCAAACTTCTTAGCTGAGGTAATCTCAGTGGACATCGAGAAAGATCAACCTACCATGCAAGTTGAGTTATGGACCCTGTATGTGGACGGGGCAGCAGGGAAAGAAGGAGCAGGGGCTGGCCTCCTTCTCATAAGTCCAAAAGGAGAAGAATTTCGTTTTGCCTTACGTTTCCGCTCAAGGCCACACATAATGAACCCGAATACGAGGCTCGATTACCGGGCTCGACTAGCCAAGCAAGCTCGGTGCTACCAATTTACAAGTGTTCAAAGACTCTCGCCTAGTATTTAATCATGTCAAGGGGGAATATGAAGCAAATGAAGAACCAATGAAGAAATACTTGTATGTGGATCAAGTCTTACTCAAGAACTTCAAGTCAGTTCAGATCGAGCAGGTCACCCGATCTCAGAATAAACGAGCTGACACCCTTTCTAAATTGGCTTCTAATATTTTCTCAGATAAAAGAGTCCTAGTGGAGCAGCTCACTGAGCGAAGATATATCCAGAATGAGGTCCAACCTGTTACTCAACAAGCTACATGAATGGACCCAATTGTGTCCTATCTGAAACACGGCATCCTACCAGCTGATAAATCTCAAGCTCGTAAGATGAAGCTTCTAGTAGGCAGGTATTCACTCTTTAACGAAGTTCTTTACAGACGATCTTTCATATCACCTTGGATCAGATGTGCTTCAAAAGAGGAAGGGAATTATATCCTTAGAGAAATTCATCTTGGCATTTGTGGAAATCATGCGGGGTCACGAACCCTAGCAAGGAAGTGTCGCCTGTTTGGGTATTATTGGCCCACCATGCAAAGCTATGCAAACGAATTAGTCCTGAAGTGCAAATCATGTCAGGTACATGATAACTTATCTCATCAACCTACCCAAGAAATGGTTCTTATAGTCTCTTCTTGGCCTTTTTATCAATGGGCTGTGGACCTAGTCGGGCCGCTTCCCCTAGCTCCAGGTAATCTCAGGTTCCTTGTTGTAGCAGTAGATTATTTTACCAAGTGGGTAGAAGTTGAAGCTTCAACTACCATCACTGCAAAAGCTATTCAAAAGTTCGTTTGGAAAAACATAGTGTGCATATACGGCATACCCAAGACTCTTATCTCAGACAATGGAACTCAATTTGAAGACAGGACAGTCAGATAATGGTGTGCCGAGCTGGTCATCACCCAACATTCTACCTCTATGGGCCATCCACAAGCTAATGGCCAAGTTGAACAAACAAACAGGCAGGTCAAGATCGGTTTTAAAAAGAGACTAGAGGAGGAAGGAGAGAATTGGGTGGAACATATGCCTAACATACTTTGGGCGAATAGGACTACGCCAAACACAACTACAAGTGAAACACCTTTCTATTGGCCTATGGAAGTGAGGCAGTCATTCCTGCAGAGATTGGCCTCCCCTCCCTAAGGTCAGAACTTTACACGCACACAGATCAAGAATCTGAACTCAGGCATTCTAAAGACGATTTGGAAGAAGCCAGATAGGTGGCCTACATTAGAATGGCCTAGTACAAACAAATGATATCTCAGTACTATAAATCCAGAGTCAAACACTCTTATTTTAAAGAAGGAGATCTAGTACTGTGAAGGAATGAAGTTAGCAGACAAGGCACTCAGGGCAAGCTCGACTCGAATTGGGAAGGACCGTACTAGATAGTCAAAGTCCCTGGGAAAGGAGCATACCAACTAGCCGATAAGAGTGGCAGGACCATACCTCGAAGCTGGAACGCATACAACTTGCATAAATTTTATGTCTAGGACTAGTGCCAGACTTGCATTATTCTCTTTTCAGTCTTGTTTATTTCAATAAGATGTAATCAAACATCAATGCATTTTAATGAAATTTGTCTTTTTATAAGTACGACATTGTTAATATATAACCCTTAAAGGGAAGGATCGAACTGAGTACGCAGTCGACTCGTAAAGTTTGCAAATGACAAACTTCCCCAAATTACCAGTCGTCGCAAATTTTTGAACGGGGTATCGCAGTCGACTCGAAAGTTTGCAAAGGACAAACTTCCCAAGTCCGCAGTCGCTAATTTTCAAACTAAATACGCAGTCGACTCGTAAAGTTTGCAAAGGAAAACTTCCCCGCCTCCGCAGTCGCTCGATTTTCGAACCGAGTACCGCAGTCGACTCGAAAGTTTGCAAAAGACAAACTTCCCTGTCTGCAGGCCAGGCTGATTTTCGAACTGAGTACTGCAGCTCAAACTCAGAAAGTTTGCAAATGACAAACTTCCCCACTCTATAGGTCAGGCTAATTTTTGAACTGGGTACTGTAGGTCAGACTCAGAAAGTTTGCGAAGGACAAACTTCCCCAATCTGCAAGTCAGGCTAATTTTTGAACTAGGTATTGCAGGTCAGACTCAGCAAGTTTGTAAAGGACAAACTTCCCAAGTCTACAGGTCAGGCTAATTTTCAACTGAGTACTGCAGGTCAGACTCAGATAGTTTGCAAAGGACAAACTTCTCAATTCTGCAGGTTAGGCTAATTTTGGAACTGAGTACTGCAGGTCAAACTCTGAAAGTTTGCACAGGACAAACTTCCCAAGTCTGCAGGTTAGGCGATCACCCAGTCATACATTTTAAAATCAAAACGGAAAGAATTTTGAACGAACAAAGCTTAACACCAAAAACCAAGAATGTCATCCATTACCATGAGTAATGCATGTCATACTTGGGGGAGGCAAAGGGTGCCAGGTACCAGGTAAGTACTTAAACCCAAAATAAATTTCAAAGTAGAAGTGCTCAATAAAAGCATAGTGGGCAGAGCACCACAAATGTTGGAAAATTTCAACAATATTACAAAAAACAAAGCAGTCTTAGCAAAAAAGAATACAACACAGAGTTCACTTTTCAGTAGCAGGATTCTGCTGCTCTGATGAAGGAACCGGCTCAGTACTCTGAGGGGCAGGGCGGCATTTATTATACTTATCTCCAATGTCCTCACCGTCCTTAAACTCCCTTAGCCGGTCATCATAGATCTTGCCCGCACCTGACTTATACATCGTCCGGTGGTGGGGAAGATCAGAAGCAACCAGGTCAGTACGCTACTCTTTGGCCTTATCAACCCCAAGGGTATAGCCATGTTGCATTACCAGACCTAATAAAGCCTTCAAGGGTTCGGTAAGATGTCAAGAGGACTTATACTCATGGATGGTTTGAGCATCCTGAACTGGAATAGAACCTTCCAGCGTAACCCTTTTGGCCCGGAGTTTGGGTAAATGTTGCCCCGGCCGTAATTCTCACCGTATACTTGTCAAAAGCTGCATGGGGCTCAGCAGCGCCTCAATATTTGGCTTGCTGGATCTCAGCAGCGTACCGATCTTTGGCATGCTGGAGCTCAGCATCCCGAGCTCCTAGCTGCTCCTTCAGGGACTTGATCTCCTCGTCTTTTAACTTAGTAGAATCCCTATGCCTTTGGCGTCTTTCCCTCAGATCTGCTATGGTCTTCTGCGTTTCTCTCTTTGTTGAGGACTCAGCAAGCTGTCACGGATTTTATCAACACAAAATAAACAAGTAATAATCCGGTTAACCTCAAGTATAAGGATCGTAGTAATAGCGGTTAATGCCGGGTCGATCTTACGGGGAACTAAACGATTGTGATTTCTACTTTTTATCTAACTAACCTATGTCACGATTACTAAGCTAAATAGCGGATAAAACTAAACGAATACTGAAAATTAAACTTAACTAAAACGTAAAACTCGGACAAGAGATGATCTAAAGCCAGGAAGGATACGGGCTGCGAACCAATTTAAACTAACTAATCTAAGATGCGTATAAAAGTAAACTAACTAGACAAATTCAAGCTTTTAAGGATTTAAATCAAATTTATAACGAGCAAACGAGGATTGATCCACCTATCCAACAAGCATTGATTTCCTATCTCGATTATATTGCGCTTTTATCTAGGTTGTGATTCACCTCACCTAAACATGAACCCTAATTCCTTAGAAAGTTCATCTATTAATCTATTATCTTCCGATGTAAGATTAACGCGTTTTCTAACCAAAGGTGCAAACTTTGTGTTTATAATCTAGTAATCAAACCTATTAACTTCCGTTATGATAGATTCGAATTACTATTCTTATTCATGATGATCTAGGGTTTATTAAGACTTCCATCAACAATAAACAATCAACACATGCACATCTTCCGATATAAGAGCAATTTAAACATGAATAAGCATGAATAAGAAACAACCTTTATTAAAAACTCACAAGATAATCGAAGAAAACGAAATCAACAATTGTTGGACGGCTTCACAATACTCGTTTGATGAAGCTTTTAGCCTCTCGAACATCCTCGCAACTCAAATTTGCGTAAACAAGGCATAAAAAGTAACTAGTTTTTAATCTAAACTAAGAGCATGAAAACTGGAATAAAAAGATGAAAAACGCAGCCTAAAGCCGCCCCTAGGTTTAGGGTTTTAAATAATGAGTGTATGATCCTTTTGTGTGGAGAAAACACCGCCTATTTATAGAGATTTGAGGCGGTTTCACTAAGTCGGCATTGCGGACGCCCGTCCGGTGGTGAACGCCCGTCCATTCTTCATATGAACTTCAAATCGGGCCGAGTCATGACCAAACGCTCGTCCGTACGGCGTCCACTTCGGCGTCCAAACATCCCGAATCAACTTCCCATCCCCGGACGCTCGTTCGGGCCATCGACGCCCGTCCACTGGACGGGACCTGGACGCCAGTCCAATATGACTGGATTTCGATTTCTTTATCTTTATCTCCTTTTAATTCAATGTAAATCATCATTATCTCTTCCTCTTTAATCAAATCCGACTTGATCATCTTTGAATCACCTCTTGAGCTCGAATTTGTGCTTCTATGACACATAAAAATATCGCAAAATGTAGTATCGCTCAAATAATCATAAAAACATAATTAAAACACATAAATTAATCCTATGTTGCGAATAACTTATTTAAAATACCATTTGCTCGATAAATCCATTAAACGCTCGTTTCTTATACAAATTCATACAAATACGAGGGAAAATAACATAAAATATAGCGTTATAAATCGTATAAATTCACCCTTAACAACTCCCCCACACTTAGCTTTTGCTCGTCCCGAGCAAAACAAAACAAAACTAGGCTCGGAAAAAGAACGTACATCTCAACATATATAACATATATCCAATAAATCGAAGTTCACCAAAGCGTGTGTGCAAAACCATAGAAAACTTCCACTAAATCCAAACTTGAAAAACTCAAAGCAAAACTAGCTAATACCCCCTTGTAGACTAGTAATCAATGACACTCATAAGATGCACCCTACAAACGTGATATATCCCGAAGAGAATGACCGAATATATCTAGGGCCTTTCTGAAATACTCAGAGGACAATCCCTACAACATATCTGACAGTTTCTACTAGGGATAAGATAGACGATAACTTAGTCTTATATCAATTTCACACCAATTCTTTAGTTGATTTATTTATTTCACTTCAAAACGCACATCAGAATGAGCTCTTGCCCTGTCATAGCAGAATAGGATATTCGAGATATACCCTACCTTACTCAAATCATAAGGCAAACCTTCTTCTCGACCGTCGTGAGCTTTAGTCATCATAGTGGTATAGACATACGTGGTATACCCTATCACACTCAAATCATCGACCAAATTTTCGACACACACAATTAATTCATATTTTGTTTTTTACTCAACTTTTTCATTTGAATAACAACTTTTTCAACAACTTTAGTTACGCTTTACTTATCACATTCAAACCTTAGATATTCACAGTACAACATACTCCGGATCTAAATACAAACTATCATAAATCTCACGATATATACGTAGCACTAAGCACATGACTTATAAGAAAATCGAAATCACTAATCAAAAGGGGTATAACTTTATATATTAGCTCATCATTCACTATGGCTTGTGAAAAATAGTGTCGGGTGAAACAACTCACTTACTAACCATATGATATATACCGTGATGACTATAAAAAAAAACGAACATTGAAGTGAATTGCCTACTCGGGACAAAACAAAAACGAAAATGTCGGAGAATTTTCAAAAATTTTAGCTCATTTGCAAAGAAACATTACGAATTAAGCAACCGTGTAGATACATATCGAAACATTCCCCTCCCCCACACTTAAAAACTCAACATGTCCTCATGTTGTCGATCGGAAGGAAAAGGAAAAGACTTAGCCGATTGAAACCGAAACGCGAATCGTCGGTCGCCGGAGCCTACATAATGACACTTTAGAATGCGTAACCGTACAATGTAGCTCGTCGAAACCGCTAAAAATATACCCGCACGTCTTGACAAGCATGGAACCATCTCGGGAAAACGGGAATTATACCAAAATGAAAAGAGATATCAAAAATGAATATAACGCAAAAGTGAAAACATTCAATACCTCCAGAAAGCGTAAACACAGTAGAAGTGAAAGTACTGGTGCCTTATGGCTTACATGATCCATCGGGAAAAGTAACAGTAGTAATAGCAAAACTACAACGAATCATAGAAGAAAAAGTATCAATAACATACATCCATCGGAGCAAAGTATCAATAATATTTTTTTCTTTTTCTTTGCACAGCAAAAGAAAATCAATACTGGCTCGGTGTCCCAGAATCATCGGCAGGAGGATCGGAGGAGGGTCCAGAAGGTGGTGCCGTATCCCTAGCTGCCGAGTCAGGCTGCTCCTCATCCGAAGATGTCTCGTGGTCGTGTAGAACATCCGCAATGACCTCGCTCGATCTCATCGGCAAAAAGAAAATCAACGGAGCTCGGATTGAACGTCCTTTCGTCCCGCGGCCGCCGGCCCTCACGCGATACATTGAAGAATCGACAAAATGTTGTTCGCGTGTCCCGGATATCACTCACCATTCCCGGAAACCGTTGGCCATGCTCAACCGCATCCTAACCGCGGGAGATAAAGTAGGAAGGGAGGATGCACGAGGCGGTGCCGAAGAACCAGTGCTCCCGAGGTATCTCCGTCTCGCCCCGTCCCGAAGGCTTGCCTTTTCTCGCCGGATCGGCCTTGGATTCTTCGGCTTGTGATCGGCTCCATACTCGTGCACACCGGCATCGATACGTAGACCGTGGATCGTGTGAGGGATAATCAAGCATCGGGTATAGATCTTCCGATTAATAGCCACCTTATCATATAACGCCCGTCCCACATCTACGTTCAGGCCAAATGTCAATGCGTATAACATGCCTAGGTCACCAATGTGAAAGTGCGTCAAGTTGTTCTTAGGCAACAACCGATTCTGGACAAACCGACACTGGACCTTCCAATCCTCCGTCCAGGTCGTGGTAACCAACTCCTTCCGGTCGCCTCCCGGCCTTAATGTCCATGCCACATCCGGACACACTCGAAGGCGCAACTCCTCCAAAGGATCCTGCCCCAAACTCTGTCTATGTACAATCTCTTCCTTGTAATCCCTACCCTCGAAAGCCGCTAAGTTGTATTTCTGATTGATCACTTCCGGCGTAAAAGGGACTTCTACCCCTCGAACCACAACTACCTTCTTCCCCAAATCGGTTTCCGAACGCTTAGCATAAAATTCCCGAACTAGGAGCTATTCACCGGGGTAGTCGGGATTGTCATCAAGGTTTCCCATTTCCGATCTTTGAGCAACTTAACGAACCCCGGATCGACTTTGGCCTCCAAAATGGCCCGCTCAATCAACATCGTCCTCGAGAAATAATGCTCGTTTATACACATCGTGAGCTCTGTGGTTCACGAACCGACGAGGTAAAGTGGCATAGGAGGTACGGTTTTGGATTTCTTTCTGTGAGGGGCAGCCCTAGGTACAACCGGTTCCTCTTCCCGGGTAGCATCGACAGCAGTTGCCTCAGCCCTAGACGAACCTCCACCTCTCTCGAACTCTGTGCATCCGTACCAAAGGCACATCGTCATCGCCTCGCAGTCGAGGTCGGCTCATCTCTCAAAGTAGCCCTAGTTTGGGTGGCTCTAGAGGTTGTTCTCGGATACTCACACCCCGGTTAGGATCGACCAAAGTAGGATCAAACTCCTTGCGTTTCTTTCCGGCCTCCCTAGCCACGTCCTTTCCATGCCTCTTAACCACGCCCTTCTTATGAACCATATTCAAGCTTATTCTAACCAAAACAACCCCGATTCACAACAAGATACCCGTTTAACATCCAAAGCGGGATTTCAAATCAACCAAACCACAACCGCAACCATAATCATTACCAAACAACCCATTCATCACCCACCACAACACCATATCACCATAACAGAGCAGAAAGAAACACCAAAACCAGAAAAAAAAAACAAATTAAGGTAACATTCAAGAAAACGAGCCGACCCAAAGATCGAACTCACAAAAACGTGAATGAAATCTAGAAAAGTTGTTACTAACTTACCAAGTAGGGTGAGTAGATGTTGATTGAGATGAAAACGAGTCCAAACAACACGTATATGGGCTCCAAAATCGATGTTTTTCTCCAAGAAGTCGGACTACAAAGGGGTCCGATTCTCCAAAAATATTGCGTGTTGGGGAATTTGGTTATGAAAATCAAAGAGAGGGCTCAAAAGCGGCTTATAGCACTTGGAATCGCCCGAAATGGTTGAGAATTGATGATTTTAGGGCAAAAGGAGGGGAAAAGTCGGTTTTGGTTTTTTGAAAAGCCGAGAAATGAAGGTTCATCGAAGCTGTGGGGTATATATAGACAGAGGTTGGACGCTCGTCCAACTCGGTGGACGGGCGTCCACCGGGAAGTCAAATGAACCGGACGGGCGTCCGGGCCCGCACGACGCTCGTCCAAGAGTTTCAATCACATACAGGATTGGAGGGAAAATATCGGACGGGCGTCCGTGCTTGTGGACGTCCGTCTAAGGATTTGTTATAGCGGACGGGCGTCCCGGCTTTCGGACGGGCGTCCCGTAAGGCAAAAAGTACAAAAATCATAAAATTCCATATAACCCAAATTCAAAAGTACATCTCTTATTAAACTTAATTAAAACGTCAAAAATACAACTTCAAATCAAACAAAGTACATAAAGTGACTAGAAAATAAGGAAAACAAATAGAAAACAAGGGTTGCCTCCCACAAAGCGCTTTTTGTTTTACGTCGTTTGCTCGACGAAACAAATCTAACTAACGCTAGTCCGCATAAATCTCGTCCCAATCCACCAACCGGATGAGACGACGAAGCATATCAATAGCAAGGAGGGAAATCATAGTCGTCTTGTACACCCCGCCATCTCCAAATACCTCTAAACCTCTAAAATGTGAATCCCGTAGTACCGCCGCTAGATCCGTCAAAGATAGGTCATTTAGGATCGTATATGGACGTCCTATAGCTTCCTCGTAGCTCCTCGCAGTGAAGTCACTACCTCCCGAACAACGGGGTACAATGAGAACATAGGTGATGGTCCTCGTACGGGTACTAAGCTCAAAATCTACGTGCAAGACTATAGTGCCCCCGGTCCATCGCCCATCGTAATCGTGGGATCCGACTAATGATGGGGAACTCCTCGTGAAGAACTCCGTAATCCATATCTAAAAAGAGCACTAACCGACGTATGTAAACGTAAAAACTCGCCGCCTAAAACTTAATTAAACTAAAACTCGAAATAAATAAAACACTAATGGCGTGAACAGAACCTAACTAATATACTAAGGGATATCTAGGATGCCTCCTAGTAGCGCTTTTGGTTAATGTCGTTAGCTCGACACCGTTGAAGCTAGCCCGGATCGTGCCATTTGACTTTTCTCGCCACCCACTACCTCGTGTAAGCTCGATCGCAGTGTGGCCGCGCAACAAGATCTCACACACGGGGTGAAAACTTTAATAGCTCTCCACATACGCTTGAACTTCCCCACGGGTGACCTCTTCATTCTCTCGAGTCCTCCGATGACGCCGCAACCGACGCTCCCTCTCCAATTCTTCCATATCCCAACTACCACTAGAACTTCTTCGTAAGGACCACTACATCCATCCTCTCGAAAACAAAGTTGAGTGAAGACTCGTCGAATTCTTCGACTTCCGTAGCACCACACCCTAAGATGTCGAGGCAACGGACATTCGAAGGTCTCTCTTTAGGTTCACCAATATAGTGCTTGCACCTCCGGCCATTTACTCGAAACGGGTCACCACTATAACCACGAAGTTCTAGAACGCCTCCAGGGATGATTTGGAGAATCTCGAAAGGGCCGGACCAACGTGTCCTTAACTTTCCAGAAACATGTAACCTAGAATTGTATAAAGAACTTGTTCGCCGACTAGAAATTCTCTCTTCTTAATCTTAGCATCATGGAGTAGCTTCATCTTATCTTTACTAATCCCGACACTTTCATAGGCCCGGAGTCCGAATTCGTCTAGCTCATGTAATCGCCGTAGCCGATGTTGTCCACAAGATTGGGAATCGAAGTTCGAAACTTTGTAGCCCAATAAGCTCTATGCTCTAACTCGACAGTGATGACATGGTTTCCCGTAGACCATTTGATATGGAGATGTCCCCATGGGGTTTTATAGGCGGTTCTATAAGCCCAAAGTACATCATCCAATTTCAAACTCCGGCCCTTTCTATGACCGTTTACCGTTTTTTCCAGATTTTCTTGATACTTTGGTTGCTTCTCTCAACCTGACCACTAGTCATCGGATGATATGGTGTGCCAGTTTTATGACGAACACCATACTTTTCAAGGACTTTCTCTAGAGGTCGGTTGCAGAAATGCGTTCCTTCATCACTGATCAAGGCACGTGGACATCCAAACCTCACGAAGATATTCTTCTTTAGAAATTTCATGACCGTTTTATGATCATTGTGAGGAGTGGCTTGAGCCCCCACCCATTTTGACACATAGTCCACGCAGACTAAGATGTATTTGTTACTGCAAGATGATGGGAATGGTCCCATAAAATCGATACCCCATACATCAAAGACTTCGCATTCGAGGATGGGTTTCAAAGGCATGTCAAACCGCCTTGTCAGAGCACCGGTCCTTCGGCATCTATCACAAGCTTTACGTAAGGCTTCGTATCTTTAAAGATCGTCGGCCAATAGAATCCGGACTCGGAAGATCTTAGCAACCGTTTTCCAAGGACCAAAGTGACCACCCGTGGGTCCACTATGGCATTGCTCGATTACATCGCGTTGCTCGACTCGGAACACACCTCCTCGCAAACCATCCTTGCAGATCTCAAGAGGTAAGGTTCATCCCAAACGAAATATTTCATATCGAGAAGAACTTCTTCTTCTCTTGATAAGACATTTCAGGATCAAGGTATTTGGCATGAAGGTAGTTGACAATGGCGGAGCACCAAGGAACATCTGGAGAGTGGCCATCGATCAACATGATGTTCTCTAGAGGAAAGTAAAGATCTATGTCATCAGGATCACTCTTTTCCTCACTTAACATCCTAGAAACATGATCCGCCACTACGTTCTCACCGCCCTTCTTATCTTTGATTTGAACGTCAAACTCTTGGAGGGTCGCATCCAACGCAAGAAGCGCGGTTTAGCTTCCTTTTGGTCATGAGATACCGCAAAGCAAATGGTCGGTCCACACAATCACTTGAGCGCCCAAAGCAAGTAACTACGAAACTTATCCATAGCAAAGACTACGGCTAATAATTCCTTTTCGCCTGTCGTGTAGTTAACTTGAGAAGGATTCAAAGGTGTGTGACCGGCATAATAGATAGGTCGGAACTTTCCATTAAGCTTTTGCCCTAAGACCGCACCAACAAGATAGTTGGATGCATCACACATAAGCTCAAAGGGTAGGTTCCACCCGCGATATAAGTATTGGAGCAGAGATCGCCTATTCTTTAGCTCCTCAAACGCGCGCTTGCAATTCTCATCAAAATCAAAAGTAACGTCTTCTTTGAGTAAAGTAGACAGGGCTTGGCAATCTTTGAAAAGTCCCGGATGAACCTCCTATAGAAACCGACATGCCCGAGAAAACCTCGGACCTCCCGAACATTCTTAGGATAACTCATCTTCTCAATAGCTTCAACCTTGGCTCTATCTACTTCTATACCTCTCGTCGACACTTTGTGGCCGAGGACTATGCCTTCGTCTACCATGAAATGGCATTTTTCCCAATTAAGCACTAAGTCCTTTTCCACACATCTAGACAACACCTGATCAAGATTATTGAGGCAAGCCATCGAAGGATTGACCAAAGACTGAGAAATCATCCATAAAAATCTCCATGCACTTTTCAACTAGCCCGTCAAAGATTTCCATCATACACCTTTGAAAGGTGGCTCAGGGCATTACAGACCAAACGGCATCCGCCTGTAGGCGAATGTCCCATAAGGGCAAGTGAAAGTGGTCTTCTCTTGGTCAACAGGATCGATGGGTATCTGGAAGTATCCTGAATATCCATCCAGGAAGCAATAGAATGCGTGCCCCGCCAGACGCTCAAGCATCTGGTCAATGAATGGAAGGGGGAAATGATCTTTCAGTGTGACCTCATTGAGCTTTCGATAATCGATACATACTCTGTATCCAGTAACGAGCCTCAATGCTATCTCTTCTCCTTTCTCATTCTTCTCAATAGTAATTCCACCCTTTTTTGGAACTACTTGAGTTGGGGATACCCACTCACTGTCTGCAATGGCGTAAATGATATCCATATCTAGAAGCTTTATAATTTCCTTCTTGACTACTTCTTGCATATGAGGGTTAAGCCTTCTCTGGGGCTGTCTAACTTGTTTTGCACCCTCCTCAGTCTTGATCTTGTGCATACAGATGTCGGGAGATATCCCTCGGATATCTCCCACCTGCCATCCAAAGGCTTTCTCATTTTTGCGCAAGACGTTTAGCAGTTTAAGCTCTTCTATTCGAGATAGCGTGGCAGAGATGATCAAAGGAAGCCGGTCACCTTCTCTTAGAAATACATACTTAAGATGTTTAGGCAACGGCTTCAGAACCAAGTCTACAGGGGGTTCCTCTAGACTTGATTTAAGATCTCCACTCCTCAACTCAACATCGTTGAGCTTACTTAGTGGCCCTACTACCAAAGCTTCTTCTCTTAGCTCGTCCTCGAATTCAGCTGCCAACTGATCTAGATTAACCGCACCATGAGTATTTAGATTATCAACCAATCGCTCATATTCCGCTTCTACAGCCATGACTTGCTTATCCATATAATCGGTGAAATCATCCGTCATATAAGCAATGGAAAAGCCGGTTGGAGGGCCAGAGGGCACTTGAATGGACTTTAAGACATTGTAACTCACCTCTTGATCACCAACTCGGATAGTCACTTGCCCACCATCGCCATCGATGAGGGCTCTAGCTGTAGATAAGAAAGGTCTTCCAAGAATCAGGGGAACATTTTCATTTTTGTCCATATCTAAAACATACCAATCGACTGGGAAGGTAAATCTATCAATTTGAACCAAAACGTCTTTTAGATCCCCGAAGCTTTCTTAGAAGATCTATCGCCGAATTGTAAACTCATAGTAGTAGGTTCTAGAAGGCTTTGTAAACCGAGCCGTTTGCATGCGTACATTGGCATAAGGCTTATAGAGGCACCTAGATCACACAAAGAGTTAGGGAAGACTAGACCTCCCATTAATACTGTAAGTACGAATTTGCCAGGGTCACCTCTTTTAATTGGTAAGTCTTCATAATTAATCATGGAGCAATCCTCACCAATTTGCCTTTCCATGCCTCGCTAACTTCTTTTTCGAAGACACAACATCCTTGATAAATTTTGTATACTTAGGCATTTCAACCAAGACATCTGATAAAGGAAGATTTACCTGAGTATTCTTCAAAAGGTTCAGAACCTTCTCGTACTTTTTGTCCTCAATCAAGGGAATGTTGCTCTTTCTTGGTGGAAATGGAAGCTTCTTAAGGTCACTCTCGAAAAGACTTTCTTTGAGGATGCACTTACAGCCTTTATCTTCCGCATCTTTCCATCGAACAGCCTTTTTCGTATTTCTTTATAGTCGGGGATCGCATCCCGACTTTCGCTTACTTTTTCGGGCCTCGGGATCACCACTTGAGGGTCTCCAACTTTCTCACCTCTCGTGGATCAGCCACCCGAGTTTTCTCTTGCGCTGAGGGGAGTGTAGGTGCTCGCCTTCCCTCCCCCGCCTTATCGCGGCGTGAGGGGCTGTGGTTTCCCCGGAAGCCGTGGGGACCACTCACCGAGTGCCACTTCTTAAATTCATCGCACCGGCCTCCTCTTTACCGTATTGCATTATTGGCACGAGGTCGCGTACGGGCCTTTGTTTAAGTCGCCTTGAGCAACTTGACCTCCCTTCGGATTCTTCTCGGTGAAACCGGGCAAATGCCGCCCCGAGGGTCTAAGCTAATTGTTCACCACCGCCCAATTTGTCTCTCTAGATTTTTCATTGACCTCGCTTTGCTCCTCCAATTTAGCTTCAAGATTGGTAGATTGGGAGGGGCCTTGAGAGTTTTGGAAATTTGAAGAATAGGGCTGGCTGGGCCGACTTTGAAATTGAGAATTTGAATTGGAAGGCCAATTCTGATTGAATTTTTGAGTCGGATTGGAAAAATTCGAGTTTTGGTTCTGACTAAACCCAGGGTTTCTATTGAAGTTCTGATTCGAATTAGAATTCGAATTAGGATTGAAATTTGAAGATGGATTAACCCCTTGGGTTTGGAAATTGTTCTGGCCAGAAAACTGATTGAATCTTGGATTGTTCTGGCCATAGAATGCATTCACTTCCGCATTCTGTCCACTCATAGGACAAATTTAGAAGTGTGCCCCAACTCGTCACAATTCTGACATGTGACTTGATTGTATTGTCCATAATCATGGACAACATTCACTTGATAAGGTGCAGTAGGGATTAAATTGACACCGGCCATTCATGTGGCCACCGACAAAGAATTTTCACAAGATAGAACCCGAGGGTTCTCGTGGGAAAGAAGGAGTTTGATTTATCGGATTTGGAACTCCGGGAAGTTGCCATCTCGCTTCGTAGCATGGCGATCAAACTTTGCATGTTAACTTCCTCAACCTTAGGAGGAGGAGGTGCTTGAATTGCTTGATAAGAGGGGGCGTAATTGTACTTTGCAATGTCCTCAAACAAGGCCCATCCCTCTTCGTGTGTTTTCTTCGTAAATGCCCCACCAAGAACTATTGACCATGCCTTTGGTGAGCTCGGTCAATCCGCTAAAGAAAGTATTGACTTGCCTTTGCAAATGCCGGCAAGCCATGGTGGGGACACTTTCTAAGGAGAGATTTGAATCTTTTCCAACACTCGAAAAATGATTCATTCTCTTTCTCGATAGAAGGTGAAGATTTCATTCAAACATTGGGCGCTTTGGAAGGAGGGAAATATTGACTCAGAACTCCCTCTCGAGTTCAAATTTCAAGTATTGATGGATTCGTAAGGGAGAGAGGTGTACCACTCTTTAGCTTCTCCCTTTAAAGAAAAAGGAAAAAGTTTCGCTTGATAGCATCATCATTTACCCCTTGGATGCGTGTGGTGCCGCATATCTCCAAGAATGTGTGTAAATGAGTACGGGGATTCTCTCGATTGATAGCCATGAAAAATTGATGCATGCCGCATCATCCGGATAAGTCCCGGCTTAAGTTCGAAAGTTTGTGCAAGAATGGCCGGTAAAACGATTGCCGGGTTGACAAGCATCGCACTGTGCATGGCGTAGTCCGCCAACGTCCGTCTATCCTCGGCGGCCATTATTACGAGATCTTCGATTTCCTTTATTAAGTTTTGTTCAATTTCTTGATCGGTTAAACTTCCTTCGCCGCAGGATCGGCAAAACGAAGTTCGCCTATCGGGTCGGACTATGGTCCGCTCGGGGTCGTGAAAAGAACAATGGTCCTTTCGACTTCGAGTTTGCATAAACCGACACCCTACTCAAGATGTTGAACCTATTAACTAAAGAAAAATTAAAAGCCTAGACTAGAAATTAAAAACCTAAAGGAAAGAAAAGGAAAGAAGAAAGGGAAACAAAATTTATTGAATAAAGCAGACCGTACGGACGTCCAATAATTTGGACGGGCGTCCGGGTGAAATTTGGACCGGACGGGCGTTTAGTGGTCCAAACGCTCGTCCGAAAATTAGAATACTTGAACGGGCGTCCAAATATTATGGACGCTCGTCTAAGTGAATAAAACAGTATCGAGTTGATAATTTTCCAGCCGGACGGGCGTCCAATATCCCGTACGCCCGTTTGGTAGCGGAAAAATTTAGAACAAGTAGAAAATTTGCGTAAAATAACAGTAAAAGATAAGGGAACAAAAGAAAAGTGGAAAAGAAACAGAGGGAGAAGATAGAGGGGGAGAACTAATCACAAGAGAACCTTAGAAAAAGATCTTTAACCCTATCTAAACCCTAATTAACTAATTACCTAAACGGTTATGAATTAAAAACAGACTCTAAAAATGAAATAACAAACGTAAAAATAAAAACTAGACAACCGTCCGGTTCCCCGGCAACGGCGCCAAAAACTTGTCACGGATTTTATCAACACAAAATAAACAAGTAATAATCCGGTTAACCTCAAGTATAAGGATCGTAGTAATAGCGGTTAATGCCGGGTCGATCTTACGGGGAACTAAACGATTGTGATTTCTAGTTTTTATCTAACTAACCTATGTCACGATTACTAAGCTAAATAGCGGATAAAACTAAACGAATACTGAAAATTAAACTTAACTAAAACGTAAAACTGGACAGAAGAGATGATCTAAAGCCAGGAATGATACGGGCTGCGAACCAATTTAAACTAACTAATCTAAGATGCAGATAAAAGTAAACTAACTAGACAAATTCAAGCTTTTAAGGATTTAAATCAAATTTATAACGAGCAAACGAGGATTGATCCACCTATCCAACAGACATTGATTTCCTATCTCGATTATATTGCGCTTTTATCTAGGTTGTGATTCACCTCACCTAAACATGAACCCTAATTCCTTAGAAAGTTCATCTATTAATCTATTATCTTCCGATGTAAGATTAACGCGTTTTCTAACCAAAGGTGCAAACTTTGTGTTTATAATCTAAGTAATCAAACCTATTAACTTCCGTTATGATAGATTCGAATTACTATTCTTATTCATGATGATCTAGGGTTTATTAAGACTTCCATCAACAATAAACAATCAACACATGCACATCTTCCGATATAAGAGCAATTTAAACATGAATAAGCATGAATAAGAAACAACCTTTATTAAAAACTCACAAGATAATCGAAGAAAACGAAATCAACAATTGTTGGACGGCTTCACAATACTCGTTTGATGAAGCTTTTAGCCTCTCGAACATCCTCGCAACTCAAATTTGCGTAAACAAAGGTATAAAAAGTAACTAGTTTTTAATCTAAACTAAGAGCATGAAAACTCGGAATAAAAAGATGAAAAACACAAATAAAGCCGCCCCTAGGTTTAGGGTTTTAAATAATGAGTGTATGATCCTTTTGTGTGGAGAAAACAGTACCGCCTATTTATAGAGATTTGAGGCGGTTTCACTAAGTCGGCATTGCGGACGCCCGTCCGGTGGTGAACGCCCGTCCATTCTTCATATGAACTTCAAATCGGGCCGAGTCATGACCAAACGCTCGTCCGTACGGCGTCCACTTCAGCGTCCAAACATCCCGAATCAACTTCCCATCCCCGGACGCTCGTTCGGCCCATCGACGCCCGTCCACCGGACGGGACTCCGGACGCCACCCAATATGACTGGATTTCGATTTCTTTATCTTTATCTCCTTTTAATTCAATGTAAATCATCATTATCTCTTCCTCTTTAATCAAATCCGACTTGATCATCTTTGAATCACCTCTTGAGCTCGAATTTGTGCTTCTATGACACATAAAAATATCGCAAAATGTAGTATCGCTCAAAAAATCATAAAAACATAATTAAAACACATAAATTAATCCTATGTTGCGAATAACTTATTTAAAATACCATTTGCTCGATAAATCCATTAAACGCTCGTTTCTTATACAAATTCATACAAATATGAGGGAAAATAACATAACATATAGCGTTATAAATCGTATAAATTCACCCTTAACACAAGCCTCTTTAAGAACCCATGCCCAATTTGGGCCCCCTGCAAAAGCAGTGCGCGCGTCAGGAGGAAAATGCAATAAGGAAATAAAAATAAACAAAAGAGAAATAGCTTACCACAGCAGAAAGATCTTGATCAGATAGCTCAAGAAGGTGCCCCTGACCTGAAGGCGCTCCATCCTCAATAAGGTCCTCAACATCGCTGGCAGGATGAGACACGGACCTCCTCTTCTTCTTGGACCTGCCCATTTGTGGGGTATCAACAGTTACAACCTGGCTCGTCCTTAAAAGCCTGACTTCCTCCACTTCCTCGTCTCCCTCCTGTGCTTCTGCGTCCACCTCCAAAAGATTAACTCCTTCTCGCACGGGAAGGGTAGAAGTCTCAGGTGCATCCTCAGGATGCTCAGATAGGCTACGAACTGAAGAGGGGTTCAGGACAGCCCATGGGCCGGGTAGCCTGCAGCTCGGCGCTCTCGGTCCTCTCCAATCCCTGATCGTGTTCAATCTAGTTACATTCAAGAACGTCCTCCTCGATGACTTCAGCCACAAGCTCATCAAAATTAGACACTGCAACACAAAACAAGGTATGGTCAGCACAGAATGATCGCAACAAAAAAGTAAAGGTAGCACAAACTTAAAATTCCTACAAGTGTTATAACCTTAACTGTAGAATGATGCCACACTCTCGAATATCAATTAGAAATTTCTTGTCCACATTAGTAGGCCTGGGTCGCTACCAAGATCAGTAGTGTTCCATCTGCCTAGATTAATCGCCACCTTAGGACGAATAAAGAAATAATGGTGCTTCCACTCCTTGTAGGAAGACTCTCCCTTGCTAAGAATGGGGACATCGTTCATAAAATCCCCCCGACAAGGGAAGCAGTACAACCCGGGGGAGTCTTTCACCAGTTTACACAGGTAGAAAGTCCTGAAATACCTCACCATGAACGGAATACCGATGCACCGGAACCAGATGGTGAAGCCTATAATGGCCCGTATACCATTGGGAACCACTTGGGCTATCCCTAGCCCGTAATGCTCGAGAACTGCCAAGAGGGCAGGGCAAAAGGGAACCCTCAAGCCGCAGTCGAACTGCTCCATGTACACAGCATAGTATCCCTCAGGGGCCTGATAAGCATAAGTACCGGCATGAGGAACTCGGGGTTCATACCGCCTATTATTTATACCATACTTTTTGCAGATGAGGCCACATTGCCTTTAGTCGCCTTCGAGTTAATACCGTGGCGTACCGCTTGAGATCTCGTGGCCATGTATGCTTTTAAGTTTAAGACAAACGCCGATGTCCCGGAAGAGTGAGGGGGACCGCAGTCGATGGATCAAATTGAGGGGCTATTACTAGTGCTCAAATCCCCTTCGGTTAATTTAAGGTTTGGGGATTGGAATCTCAACAAAGCGAGGAACAAGGTTCTCGGAGGTAACCCTAAAATGGGAGCTTTCACACTCCGATTCGGCATACGTACTCAAACAAGGCTTCAATAGAACTTTTAGTGAGAACAATAGGCTCACTCATTAAAGAAAATGCACTAAAATGGGAGAGGAATAGCGTAAATCTTACTTGTATGAGAAGAGGTTGAAGAAAGGAATGGCGACCGGCAGACTTCAAGTTCCGACTTAATAGCGTGTAGATTTGAAACGTATGAAGAGACATGATGCGACTTAAGGGTTATAAGCCCCAAAAACGGTATGGGGGAAACAATCCCATCGTTAAGGCGTATATATAAACGCTTCATTTTCAACGCGGCCACGTGGCAAGGCAAACCCTAACTTTGTGAAGCAGCTGAGCTGCACACCACCTTAGTCAGATCTGCCCAACTCCAAAGGAGTCTGGTCAGACCTCGGGGGGTTATGACGATGGTCAAAGTAGACATTGTCACGTGTCATTCAGAGAATGCCCGTGTAATAAATAAAGATAGAGAAGCAAAATAATTGTGAAGGCGGGGCCCCGTGTCGCAATAGAACAGCCTAACCCCAGTGGGGAGGCCCGTCCCGCCCTTCGTTATTAGACCACCGCAGCCGGCTCGGTCCTACCGTAGGCAGTCATGTAGCTCGTGTCGAGACGACCTAAGAAGCTCGCCGCAGTCATCTGGAGCTTTCCTTATTTCGGTATTCAAAGATGTGACTATTTAATATGACAAACATGGAAAGAATCCCATGATTATAGGACGCTGATCCTGTCAATCAAATATCACCATAATTATCCCTAAATCAAAGTGATTTATACGCATTAGTCCTTAGGGACTTGGTTGTAAATCCTAGGTGCTTGTAGGACAAGAAATAGGGCGAGGCGCCCACTATATAAACAATAGAGAATTAGGGATAAATACATGTTTTGGAATATTTTTGAGTAACAGGACAACTACACATTTTTTATAGGGAGAATGACAACTTTTATATTTTTTATAAATGAAGACAAAACAAAAAAAATAAAAAATAAAATCCCACGCATGGACGCGTCCTTTGTTCCCGTTTTTTTTTGTTTTTTTTTTGTTTTTTTCTTTTTCCTCCCCGATTTTTAAACCCTCATATCTTTTGATCTAAAAATTCAAACACGATAAATATTTCACTGGATTTTTTATTTTTTGATGCTCTTCGTTTTGAGACTTGGTTCGATATAATTACATCGTTTTTCGTGAGATTCACGGTCGAAATTCACTCAGTGGATCCCCCCAGTGAATCCTAAAAATCAATGAATATCGACAAGAATTTTATACAATAGTGAATTTTTCGACAAATGACTTTTTTGAAATCACGTCGGAATATGTTGAATGCGTATCAAAATAAAGAGCATGAAAAAATAAAAAATTTGGTGAAAGATTTTTCGAATTTGGAGTTGTAGATTTAAATATATGAGTGTTTAAAAAAGATGAATGAGAGAGAGTGTGTGTTGGTTTTTTTTTTTTTTTTTTTGGGGAAATGGCTGCAGAAAATAAAAAAAATAAAATGATTTTGTCTTTTATGCAAAAGTTTCAAAAACCTGTCATTCTCTCTAATCGATGAAATATTTGTGTCTTTCTCCCTCATTACCCCTATAAACAAACCTTAAGTAACTACGAAATACTTGATTCCAATTACATTCATTAGATACTTAGGCAACTTGAGAGAAATAACTCTCAGGCACAGTCTAAAATAAACCAAAATCTCCGTTCCCATTGTTCTGTGTTCTTGATAAATCGTTCCAAGAGTTAATTAGGCCCAGATTATTGAGTAGATGATATCCGACAACGTCAGTTAGTTTAGTTTAAATCTTGAATCGGATTCAAGATTTTTTACACTAAATGCAAGAAGACATGGCTGAAAGTCATTGGATGTATTAAATAAAGAAAGAAATAGAAAAGTACATAGATTCGTTCAAACATATTTAAGTAACCTAATGTTATGTACCTGTGAGATGGTTACTACCAAGAATTAAAACTTGAAGATTAGTTAAATTGTTCACCTCCTTCGGCACTGTCCCTGTGCAAGACAAAGCATATAAGACTAGGAGTAAAGTTCTTGACATCGATTATATTTAAAAGGTATATTCATGATATAGGGCATTTGTAATATTCCGACTTTCTAGCAACAGACGCGTCAATTTACGAAAACGAAATATTATTATTCGACTTCTTTTATTGGAGTTAAGTTTTACGGTATATATATATATATATATATATATATATATATATATATATATATATATATATATATATATATATATATATATATATAATTTTAAAGTAAAAGGGTGATTGAGGAAAATAAGAGATTAGGTAATTATTGGGATTTTTCCTATTTAAGGAAATATAAACCCCATTAGTTTCCCTAACCTTTTGAATCGAATTTCCTCCTCCAAACTTTTATTTTCTACGTGTGAGAGCTTGAGAAAGGGCCGAGAGATTTCTTCCGTTTTCTAAGTCGAATCTCAACCGTTTTCGCATTCGAGTAGAGCGTTGGAATCGTCGTGAGAAGGGCATCGTTTCAACACAAGAAAGTTGGAGCTTTTCTTGAGGTATGTTTTTCGACTTGACTGAGGTTTTGGATGAGTTTGATGGATTAAAACTCACGTCTCTCGTAGTTTCAATGTATTAGAAGTTTTTGATCGATTCTAATGCAAATTCGGATTGATCAAATAGGTTTCTCTCGCAAACGATGTTCGTTTCTCAGCTTTTTCTCGAAGATTTGGACCCGGATTAGCTTGCAAAAGGTAAGAAGGTTTTCCTACACGTTAATTACGGCTTATAGAATTTAAGTTGCGATTTTGTTGATGTTTTGGATGTTAGAATTCATGTTACAAGTTGTTTAAGAATCATAGGATGTTATGGTCCTGTAAAAGTCAAGTTTTTATGCTATATTTTGAGTATATTGATGTTGAATAATTTTGGGAACGATTGGGGATCGATTAGGGTTCAAAAACTGAGTTTTTGGGATGTTTCCATGCTTGTAATTCTCCTCAAAACAGGTCCAAAGGCACCAAGACGGGGTTCAAAGGCGCCCGCACCGAGCCTCTCGTATGTAAAATTTGATTTCGGTCGTCCAAAGGCGGAAGCACTCAATCGGTGCGCCCGCACTAGGGTCTAGTGCGCCCGCAATGGGCTTCAGTGCCCCCGCATTAACTCTCTGAATGTAATATTCACGTTTAGGACCTCCAATGCATCCGCACTGAGCCTGGTGCGCCAGTGTGGTTTTAAATCATGCAATGAGTTTTTAATGTTAATCATTTGAGCTAATAACATTAATTAAACATGAACAAGCCTCGATTGAGCTTCCGATTCGTTTAGTTTCGGCACCGAATGTACTCTTAAAGGAAGTTGAAGTTTGGATCCCTCTGAAGGGCATGAAAGGGCTTGTGCTTTGATGAAGTAGAGTTCATCAATGTCTATGTACTTGATAGGTTGTGAAGTCTAGCTGTCTAATTGAGGGAGTAGAGTTGATAAGGTGAGCTTTGCTTTGAAAACACTTAAGTGGCTAGTTAATACACAATAATAATTACATAAGTGTAGTAAAAGCTAAAACGTCACTTATTCTCGGTTAGGCACTATTTCATATCGGCGATGTGATACGTTCATAAAAGGTGAACAACGCTACTAGCTCAAAAGGTCAAGTGGTAGTGAGGAAATTAATCGAACGTATACGCATACCGGGGAGACACCGGAGCTAATCGGTGCTAATCACCGTTAGTTAGCAAGTATATATTCAGCCGATGAACGCATGCGTAGTGTTCTTGAGTGATGACGTAACCAAGATAATCTAAGCTAGAAACGTATAGTGCGTACGTGTCGATGGGCATGAAGTGAACCTTAGCTTGAGTCGGTCTCACAAAGATAATCGTTATAATAAAACTTGTTAAAGAGCCTTAGTTAATTTGTAGCTTCTACTTCTTACTATGTACAATGTACTTACCTCAAATAAATGTTTATTTATGTGTTTGGGAGAGAGAAGACGAACAGTAAACTGAGTTCGAGGAGGATTTCGATGACGACGTTTAAGGACGCCGAAGTTGAAGAGTTTATTTATTCTTGCTTTTAGTTATACTTTAGATTTGTTTTGGAAATTTTGTAATTTCTTTTTAGTAATTTTTGGAGGCTTCGTACGTTTTGTTTTTTCTAATGTAATAAATGTTACATTTCCTTCTTTAGATATTGAGTTTTCTATTCTTGGATGTTTGGAAAAAAATTTACCCGAGTCTTTTGCTTCCGTTTTGCTTAACTCGATATGACGTAGTAGAGGCTTACGTATAAAGTGGAATTTATTTTATTTTATACGTGCCGAACGTTCTTTTTCCGGATAAGGGCTCGGTGTCCGGGAACGGGGCGTTACAGTTGGTATCGGAGCGAAGCGTCCTTTAGGCTTCTTTTCTTTTAAGATAAGTATTCTTTAGACCTTTTAGTAATGTTCTTGTTTTTCTTTGATCATCAGGATGGTGTTCACTGATGGGAGTCAAATTGTATTGTATTTCTTATATGAGATTACCTCCTTTTATGAGTTATTCATGGTTATTTAGGGCTATTATGGGTAGTATATGAACGATATTCACTTATATGCATGTTTCGAGACTAATGACGTTTCCGTCAATGTATATTATGCCTTGGTGTTCGTGTCTTTGTATTCAGGCTTAGATTTATGTATATGATCGAGAATAAGGAATAGAGTCTCGAGAAAGAACGAGATTTGGGGCCAAGGAGGAGAAAAGAGTGAAGAATCATTGACGAAATCTAAACCAAATACTTCAGAGGCATTTTGGTCACACTTGGAGACACTTTCAGAAGCATTGTCTTGATGAAAGTTGTAGAGCATTGAATCAGATTTCCAACACATTTTGAATCATCTCATTTGGAGCCATATAAGTGAAGTAATGATGAAAATATTGAAGCCTACCCCAAACTAGCGTTTGGCCAGCTCAAACTGGCGTTCACAGAAGCACCGTTGGTACTGAAAGTTGGGTTTCAGTCAAACAAGCGTCCAAATCACCTCAAACGCACGTTTGGATGGGTTTGGCCCGACTCGTACAAGACAAACTTGCATTTGGCCATTGCAAACTCTAGTTTGGCCCCGACAGCAATATTCACCGTACCTGTAACGTTAATATTTATTTTGACCCATTTTGGAGGCATTTTCTGGCCAAATATTCTGCATGAAATTTGTAGGTACTTGAACGATCTTTCCAATGCATCTTGAATCGTTCAAATTGGAGCTCTATACAAAAATTTATTGCTGATTTACTGAGGACTGAGAGTTGGCTTTTCAGGCAAACGGGCGTTTGCCGTGCCACAAACGTTCGTTCATGGTCGGGATGTGGCAAAAACCTATAAAAACCCTCTTTTCGATCCCATATGATATCTATTCAAGTACTTAGACGTTTTAGGGTTTCTTAGGGGCGATTTTAGGGAGATTTCCATTAGTTTAAACGTTGTTTCAACCCTTAGATCATAGATTTAATTCCTAGCAACTCTATACAACTTTCATAGCTTAGATATTCGATTCGTGATCCAAGATTTCATCTTTTGAAGGAGATTTTCATACAATTCAAGGTTTCATCTTTTATGGTAATTATTTCTTTGTCTTTCAATTATTTGATTATGTCTTTGATTATCGCTTTCATTATTATTTCGTTTTTCAATTCCATCATGAGTAGCTAAATAGTTGTATAGCCGAATTATGTAAAAGCGGGTGAAACGCCCAAAGGGGGATTAGACGGGAGTAGTGTATCGCTTAATTAAACGTTTGTATGATTAATCCACGTTCTAAAACTTGTTCTTATAAAGATTATAGCTTTGAATTAGATTGACAACCTAGTTCACTGTCACACACACATCGAACTCATAGATGTATTTTGCGGTGAGATGTGGGATAATGGGTTTTAGGTTCATTACGTAGACACAACCTAGTTGCTAGATTGACAACCTAGCTAGTTGTTAGGACTGTGCCCTGTGTGAGGTTTTCATCGGTTTTCCGAGCGGCTCTAGATTTTGGTAAACCATGTTAGGTTAGTTGGCTTTCTAAAGGGAGGGTTAATTAGCCCGGCATGTGGTGTTAAGCGAGAGTTGTTCGACCTTAACACCGTAATTGGAGTTGGCACCCGTGGATGTCATATAAACTGAATTGGATAGGTAGGTCGGTTAAGACACGCTCCTTGTCGAGTCTTTCCTGTGGGGTAAAAGTAACCCGCTGGATCGTAGTTCGGCTATGCTTTTTAATCATATAAGCAAAACCAGTAGTGTAATCGTTATTTCTGCATTAGTTTTTAATCTTTCCACTATCTATTGACCTGAACCAAGTTCTACGTCGACTTTGGTACTTCAAAGTTACTCCTTGTGGATTCGACCTTGTGACCACTATACTACCGTTGACCCGATACTCGTCGGTTAAAGTTAGCGGTTAAGTATTTTGCTATCATTCACTTGAACCGGCAGTGTGCGTGCTTTCAGGAGTACGTCGTGAGAGTCCGACATTGGTTGTAGGAGGCAGCTTTGTGAGGCAGAATCATTCACCTCACCCGAGCCCCTCTCCACCCCCTCATACTGCGACCCCACACCATTGTCTCAGCGGAGCCTGTCACCACGACCACATTAGAATCTTACACCATGACCCCAACCAAGGTATACCTACATACGTGGAGAACCTGGAGAAGCACCTATACGAGTTATCGTAGGGGTGAGATCCCACCAATCGCCTTTACCACCTCCAAAGGACCAACATTTACCCTCCACCGATCGTTGTTTATCCCCCACCGGTAAGCCACCCCTCTCCACCGCTTTTCCACCATCGCCAACACCTCGTACTTTCTCGCCCTCCTTCGCAGTCACACTCCTCAACCTACTATACCCCTTCACCATGTTTTGATCATCACCAAGGCGTTGGTTACCCACCTTGTATACCCACCACCCCACCAAGCCCAGACCGGATTTTGAGCAAGCACCGCCTGTGGATTGGTACACAAGGCTAAGAAGGAGCAGAGTTCAAGACTTCTTTGGGAATGTGGCACACTCAAAGGCTGAAGAATGGTTAAGGAGCTTTGAGAAGGCTTGCAGGAACATAAATGTCCTTGAATCTGAGATGGCGCAGTTGGCAGTTGGTTTTCTTCTGGGTGCGGCTGAAGCTTGGATCGACGCTATAGAGAGCAACAATGGAAAAGTGACAGATTGGGAAGGCTTTAAGGCTATGTTATACAATGAGTACTTCCTAGCAACAAGGTGCAAGCGTACAATGCAAGCCGCTCCTAAAACTTAAGCAGTGGTATTTATATGACAAGATCCCAGTACACCACCAAGTGAAACGAGTTGGGAAGGTTTTACCCCAAGCTTATGAAGGTTGAAGAGAGGAAGATGGCACTCTACAAAGAAGGATTGTCCCATGAAATACAATCTGGTATGTTAGGTTTCACAGCAAAGAATATGGTTGAACTTCTGAACAAAGTCTTAGAGTTTGAGACATTCAGGAAGAAGGCCACCATCGTTATTGGGAATAAGAAGAGTTTTGGAGTGAGTCAAGGAAATCACCGAGGAGCACCGCAGCAGAATGCAAAGAAGACGACAGCTCCTTCGGCAACTACACCGACCACCGGTGCACCACAAAGCGCGTGTGCAAGAGATTTCATGCTGGTGAGTGCCGAGTTCATGTAAACGGTTGTTATCTTTGTGGAGAAACGGGACATTTTGCCAAGACTCGTCCAACAAAGGGGTCTACAAGTGGTCGAAACATGGAAATGGAAAAAGCGGCCCAAGTCGCCCAAACTTGAGTGTTTGCAAAGGATTCCCGAGATGGCCGAACCGATGATAATGTTATTTCAGTACCTCTATTTTCATTTATTAGAGTACATTTATAGCACATTTAAATCATGTTGTATTTTTATTTAAATAAATGAATTCACATCATAGTTACAATAAAATTAGACAACTTAGCAGTTATGGAATTATTTGACACGGGAGCGTCTAACACCTTTGTGTCAACTAAGATAGCTAAGAAGCTTAACTTACCAATGGAAACTTTAAGAAACACTTTGGAAATAACAACACCTTTAGGAAAGGTAACTAAGGTAGCCAAGTTAATGCCTCAAGTGGATGTGCGAGTAGGAGCGTATCGTTGTAAGAGTGACTTTATGGTTTTGGATTTTTTGGATTTCGATGCAATTCTTGGAATAGATTGGTTATCTGTGAATTATGTTCACCTGGATTGTAGAGAAATGAGAGTGACCTTTAAGATACCCGGGAAATCGATAAGACTTATCAAGGTAATATTTACAAGCCTAGTAAGAAGCGTCATCCGATCATTTCAAATGTTAAGGCTATAAGAGCTTGTCGTAAGGGGATGTGAAGGCTACTTGTTGTATGCAAGTGGATGTGGAACAAGTGAAGCCTCGTGTTAGAAGAAACCCCCATAGTAAGAGAGTACCCCGAAGTGTTTCCCGTAGAGTTACCGGGAAACATGCCGGATATGGAAATAGAGTTCGAGATCAAGTTAAGGCCATGAGCGGCACCAGCTTGCTAAGGCACCCTATAGGATGGCACCGGCTGAATTGAAAGAGTTGAAAGCTCAACATAAATATATGCTTGAAAGGAACATAATCCAAATAGTACTTCGCCTTGGGGAGCCCCAAAGCAGTTGTTCTTTAAGAAGAAAGATGGCAAAGATGAGGATGTGTATCAACTACGAGCATTGAATATCCTCACCATCAAGAATAAGTACCATTTGCCCAGAATTGATGATTTGTTTAATCAGCTTGCAAGGCAAGAGAGTGTTTTCCAAGATTGACCTTAGGTCCGGTTATCATCGCTGAAGATCAAGGTAGCGGATATACCGAAGACAAATTTTCGCATGAGTTCTTGGTCATGCCATTCGGACTCACTAATGCTCCATCTCGCATTTATGGATTTAATGCAAATGTGTTTTCATGCCATACTTGGACAAGTTTGTGATAGTGTTCATAGATGATATCCTAGTATACTCAAAGGATGAGAAAGAACATGAAGAACACCTGAGGATAGTGTTGGATACTTTGAAGAGGAACCAGTTGTATTCTAAGTTCTCAAAGTGTTACTTTGGTTGGATCAAGATAGTTTTTTGGGTCATGCCATTTCTGGAGATGGCATTAAGGTTGATCCATCAAAGATAGAAGCAAGCTTGAGAAGTGGTCCGTACCGACTACGCTTCGCAGGTTAGAAGTTTTCTCGGTTTGGTCGGCTACTATACGAAGTTTGTACAGACTTCTCAAAGATATCTACACCACTTACCCGGCTCACTCAAAAGAATGTGAAGTTTGAGTGGACCAAAGGAGTGTGAAGATGCTTTTCGAAGTTGAAGAAGAAGTTGACTACAAATTTCCGCTTTGGCGCTCCGGAGATCTTTGATAATTACTACGTTTATACCGATGCTTCGGGACAAGGTTTAGGTTGTGTGTTGATGCAGAGGAAAAGTAATTGCTTATGCATCTAGATAGTTGAAGGTACATGAAAAGAATTACCCAACACATGACATAGAGTTGGCAAGCAGAGAGTTCACCTTAAAGATTTAGAGGCACTACTTGTATGGAGTTAAGGCTAGGATCTTCACCGACCATAAGAGTTCGAAATATTTCTTTACACAAGAGAATCCGAATGCGAGGCAAAGGAGATGGTTAGAGTTTGTAAAGGATTATGACTTGAATATTCAAGACTATCCGGGTAAGGCCAATATTGTGGTAGATGCCTTGAGCATAAAACCAAAGTTGTTTGCGGTTTCAAGCGTTGAAGATGTGGCGTAAAAGGTTAGATGGGCTGAAAATCCAGAGTTTTGATTAGGTTGAAGACCGGCAGTTTGTGGCACTGTTGTTAGCGAGATTTGAGCTGATGGATGATATTCGGGAAAAGCAATATGAAAATCCAGTTTTGGTTGATTTGAAGCGAGTTGCAAGATAAAAGCCTATAGTGGGATATGTGTTAGATAAGAATTGAAATCTTTAGTATCAAGATTGTTTGTGTGTGCCTAATGTCGGTGATCTAAGGCAAAGAGTTATGGAAGAGGCACACATGATTGCTTTTGTGGTTCATCCAGGAGCTACTAAATTGTACAGAGACTTGAAAGAGAAGTTTTGGTGGCCTTCCATGAAAGTGGAAATAGCTAGGTACGTAGCAGAGTGTGATACTTGCCAGAAAGTTAAAGCAGAGCACAGGAGACCAGGAGGAATGCTTAAGCCATTGGATATCCCTGAATGGAAATGGGATAAGATCACGATAGATTTCATCACCGGTTTACCTAAGACAAAAGGCGGACATGATGCGATTTGGGTGATTGTAGATAGGTTGACCAAATCAGCCCACTTCCTTCCAAACCAAGGTTAATATGTCCTTTAAGAAGATGACGACACTATACTTGGATAATATAGTGATGTTACACGGAGTACCTATTTCAATAGTTTCGCATCATGATCCGAGGTTCGTCACCCGCTTTGGAAGAGTTTGCAAAAGGCCTTTGGCACCAAATTGGATTTAAGTACGGCCTTTCATCCTCAAACAAATGGACAATCTGAGAGAACCATCCAAACACTTAAAGATATGTTAAGAACTTGTGTTTTGGAAGTAGGCGGATCATGGGATGATTACCTACCTATGGCGGAGTTTGTCTACAACAACATATATCATGCAAGCATGTGCATGCCACCGTTTGAAGCTTTGTATGGAAGAAGATGTAGAACGCCGCCGTTTTGGGATGAAGTCGGGGAAAGGCAAGTCACCGGGCAGAATTGGTTGAACAAGCTAAAGAAATGGTTCAGCTTGGTTAAGAAGAATCAAGGCAAGACAAGATAGACAAGAGTTGGGCAGTATGTTGTAAGACCTCTCGAGTTTGAAGTTGGTGAGAGAGTTTATCTATGAGCTTCACCGATGAAAGGAGTTAAACACTTTGGACAAAAGTGGAAAGTTAAGTCCAAGGTATGTTGGACCGTTTGAGATTCTGGAAAGAGTTGGACCGTTGGCATACAAGCTTAAGTTACCAGAATCGATGTCGAGAGTCCATAATGTTTTTCATGTTTCGATGTTGAAGAAGTGTTTGACAAAGAGTGATGTTGAAACCACAATTGATCGGGAAGTTCTTCAGGATAACCTTGCTTATAACGAGAAACCGATCAAGGTTCTAGACAGAAAGGAAAGGATGATTAAGAGAAGGATGATTCCTTTGGTTTTGGTACAATGGAGTAATCATTCACCCGAGGAGGCAACTTGGGAAGTTGAAGAATATATGATCAGCGAGTTCCCAAATTTTATGGACTTACCAGTGTATGTTCTAGTTTCGAGGACGAAAATCCTCTTAAGGGGGGGAGAATGTAATATTCTGACTTTCGGGAAATGGCAGACGTGTCAATTTGCGAAAACGAAATATTATTCTGACTTCTATTATTGGAGTTAAGTTTTACAGGGTATATATATATATATGTCTAGTTATATATATATATATATGTGTGTGTGTGTGTGTGTGTGTGTGTGTTAAGGAAATCTGATTTTAAAGTAAAAGGGTGATTAAGGAAAATAAGGGCTTAGGTAATTATTGAGATTTTTCCTATTTAAGGAAAAATAAACACCATTAGTTTCCCTAACCTTTTGAATCGAATTTACTCCTCCAAACTTTTATTTTCTCGCGTGTGAGAGCTTCGTAAAGGGCGGAGAGATTTCTTCCGTTTTCTAAGTCGAATCTCAACCGTTTTCAAATTCGAGTAGAGCGTTGGAATCGTCGTGAGAAGGGCATCGTTTCAACACAAGAAAGTTGGAGCTTTTCTTGAGGTATGTTTTTTGACTTGACCGAGGTTTTGGATGAGTTGATGGTTCAAAACTCACGTCTCTCGTAGTTTCAATGTATTAGAAGTTTGTGATCGATTCTAATGTGAATTCGGATTGATCAAATAGGTTTCTCTCGCAAACGGTGTTCGTTTCGTAGTTTTTCCGAAGATTTGGACTTGGATTAGATTGCTAAAGGTAAGAAGGTCTTCCTACACGTTAATTACGGCTTATAGGATTTAAGTTGCGATTTTGTTGATGTTTTGGATGTTAGAATTCATGTTACAAGTTGTTTAAGAATCATAGGATGTTATGGTCCCGTATCAATTTTTTCTCGCTATTTTCTCGAGTATATTAATGTTGAATAAGTTTGGGAACGATTAGTGGATCGATTAAGGTTCAAAACCGAGTTTTTGTGATGTTGCCGCGCTTGGTGCGGGCGCACTGTGCCCGCGTGCGGACGCACCGAGGTCCCGAACATGAATTTTACATTCGAGAGTTCGTGCAGAGCACCGAGCCTAGTGCGGGGGCACCGAGCATAGTGCGGGCGCACCGGAGCCTAGTGCGGGCACACCGCACCACCGTAAATTGAATTTTACATACGAGGCTCAAAGGCGGGAGCACCGAACCCCGGTGCTGGCGCACTGGACCCTGTTTTGAGGAGAATGTGGTTTTAAATCATGCAATGAGTTTTAAATGTTAATCCTTTGATCTAATAACATTAATTAACCATGAACAAGCCTTGATTAAGTTTCCGATTCATTTAGTTTCGGCACCGAATGTACTCTTAAAGGGAGTTGAAGTTCGGATCCGTCGAAAGGGCACACCAGAGCCTAGTGCGGGGGCACCGAGCCTAGTGCGGGCACACCGGAGCCTAGTGCGGGCACACCCGCACCACCGTAAATCGAATTTTACATACAGAGGCTCAATGCGGGAGCACTGAACCCCGGTGCTGGCGCACTGGACCCTGTTTTGAGGAGAATGTGGTTTTAAATCATGCAATGAGTTTTAAATGTTAATCCTTTGATCTAATAACATTAATTAAACATGAACAAGCCTCGATTGAGCTTCCGATTCGTTTAGTTCCGGCACCGAATGTACTCTTAAAGCGGAGTTGAAGTTCGGATCCGTCGAAAGTGGCATGCAAAGGCTTGTGTTTTGATGAACCAGTAGTTCATCAATGTCTATGTACTTGATAGGGTGTGAAGTCTAGTTGTCTAAGTGAGGAGTAGAGTTGATAAGGTGAGTTTTGCTTTGAAAACACTTAGGTGGCTAGTTAATACACAATAATAATTACATAAGTGTAGTAAAAGCTAAAACGTCACTTATTCTCCGTTAGGCATTATTTCATATCGGCGATGTGATACGTTCATAAAAGGTGAACAACGCTACTGGCTCAAAAGGCTGAAGGGTAGTGGACGAAATTCATCAAACGTATACGCATACCGGGGAGACCACGGAGCTAATCGGTGCTAATCACCGTTAGTTAGCAAGTATATCTTCAGGCTGATGAACGCTATGCGTAAGGACCTTGAGTGATGACGTAACCAAGATAATCTAAGCTAGAAACGTATAGTCACGACGTGTCGATGGTCATGAAGTGAACCTTAGCTTGAGTCGGTCTCACAAACATAACTATTATAATAAACCGGTGAAAGAGCCTTAGTTAATTTGTAGCTTCTACTTCTTACTATGTACAATGTACTTACCTCAAATGCATGTTTATTTATGTGTTTGTGGGAGAGAAGACGAACATGTAAATCCGATTTCGATGACGACGTTTTAGGACACCGAAGTTGAAGAGTTTATTTATTCTTGCTTTCGCTTATACTTTAGATTTGTTTTGAAAATTTGGTAATTTCTTTTTAGTACTTTTTGGAGGCTTCGTATGTTTGGTTTTTTTCTAATGTAATAAATGTTACATTTCCTTCTTTAGATATTGAGTTTTCTATTCTTGGATGTTTGGAAAAAAATTACCCGAGTCCTTTTCTTCCTTTTTGCTTAACTCGATACGACGTAGTGTAGGCTTACGTATAAAGTGGAATTTATTTTATTTTATATGTGCCGAACGTTCTTTTCCGGATAAGGGCTCGGTGTCCGGGAACGGGGCGTTACAAAGATTTGTATTAGATATTAAGTAGATTTTTTTTATAATGGAGTATTATTTTATATATAAAATAATTGTTGACTATTCGAGGTCCATGAGAAACCACACCGTACAATCATTTCACAGAGAATTAATTCTCATTGCACAAACAATACCGTAGAAATCTCATTGTACTAAGAATACTCTTGAGATTTCTTTATTGAATGAGATTACCCTATAAGCTTTTCTGTGCAATGTGATTTCTCTATGGGCTGGCCCGGAGAAATCTCTGCGGGTTTTCTATTTGCACTTGCAGTGCAAAGAATCGTTTCTCTATCAAGGGTTATTGCCAAGACAAAACGTGTTTCCTTCCGGCCAAAAAAAAAAAGTTTAAAATTGAAGGTTTTTTCTTATTAAGGTAATTTGAACCGGCGAAGACAAGGAGCGCATAAGATCGTGGTGGCTTCGTGAAGTTGGTGATACGGGTTAGAAATTTATCATATTTTGTAAAGTAAATTTAGTATTATATATTATATAGTTCAATACGGGTCAATACGGATCAATATATTATTATTATTATTATTATTACTACTATATATATATATATATATATATATATATATATATATATATATATATATATATATATATATATATATATATATATATATATATATAATAAACATAAAAAAATATCCAAAAAGGTGCACGTTTCCACCGTCAATTAATTTCTCCCTCTTAAAATTGTTTCTTTCCGTAATAAATTTATTTAATGTTAATAATTCAAAAAAGAGTTAAATCTTTCCAAAAAAAAAATATTCAACCCAAACAAAATACTTTAACACAAAAAAAAAAGGTCAATCAATTAAATTACCATTAACAATACACAAATAAAATCAATATTATCTTATATAAATAAACATGTAAGAAAATGTATCCAAAAAGAAAAAACATGTTAAATCTTACCATCATCAAATTACTTTTACACAAAATAAAAAAAATTGAAAAATACTAAAATTGCCCGACTGTTTTCCACAATTGTTTGGCTTAGAATGTGTTTTTCTTCAATTAATTTGTTTTTAATTAATGTAATGAATATTTTGAGATATTAAATTACATAACAAATATAAAAATGGTGTTCATATGGATGAAAAATGTGGTGATTATTATTCAACTTAATGCATTAGTAATTATCCAAATTATTAATGAATACTTATCATTTTACGTCCAACATAATGTTTATACTCAACATCATTTTATGGTTGTGAGTGATTATGTGTTTTTATTTATAAATTTATTCTTCAAATTAAAAATGTGTGATTAGATGATGCCGAATGTGAAAATCATATGTAGCTTTGAGTGTGAACCGAAGCGAGTGTGTTTCCCTAAAATTGTTTCTCCCAATTAATTCATTTCATTTATTTAATATAATAATCATTGGTAGCTATTAGTCTTTCTTTAAATTAACATATTTATTTACTATAATAATCTTTGGTATTTATCAAATAACATAAATAATTAGTGTGTGTTGAGCTAGATGAAAAATGTATTGATCATTATCCAACTTACTAAGAGTGCCTACGTGTTTTTAGTAAGTGTTTCCCTTAGAAAGTGTTTTGCTCCAATTTATTTTTTTTAATAAATATAATGAATATTTTTTGATATTATATAACATAGATAAAAATGATGTTCATACAGATGAAAAACGTGGTAATAATTATTGAACTTAATGCATTAGTCATTATCCAAATTATTACTATTGAATATTTATCACTTTACGCCCAAATAACTATATAAAGTTTATACTCAACATCATATTGTGGTTGTGAGTGATTGTGTGTTTTTATTTTTAAATTTATTTTACAAATTAAAAATGTGTGGTGAGATGATGTTGAATGTGGAAATTATATAGAGCTTGAGTGTAAACCGAAGCGAGTGTGTTTCGTAAAAGTCTTTCTCCCCCGGTAATTTAATGGTGGTCCCGGACCAAATTGTTCGATCGCCATATGATCGGATGCATGTTTTAATACATAATGGTCCATTAGAAATATCTTAAATCATATTTGTTGCACACACACCAAGTAAGTTTTGGCCGTGACCATATTAAAAATTTTGTTCTCTCAATTAATTTATTTCATTTAATATAATATTCATTGGTAGCTATTTCTTTCTCCCAATTAACTTATTTATTTAATATAATAATCATCGATATGTATCAAATAACATGAATAATTAGTGTGTGTTGAGCTAGATGAAACATGTATTAATCAATATCCAACTTGTAGAAATAGAAATATAAAAGAAGTGCGAGTGTTCTTCTTCCCTATATATTTTCCTCAAAAAAGTGTTTATCCATAATATATTATTTCTCAATAAATATAACACTCACGGTTAAATATTAGTAAATAACAAAGATAAAATATTAAAATGTGTGGTAATAAAGATAAAATGTCTCTCGGAAAAACACATTGTGCTCATGGGTATGGTTTGATGAGTTATACCTTATTGTGCCGTATAATTTTTTAAGGCTATGTATTCGCCGTCGTAGCGTATAATAGTTACAAAGAATTTTTTAACAAGAGCCTTTAAAAGAATAAAAACACCAAGACATTATATTTACGAATAAATGGATAGAACCATGTATCTTTGGTAAAATTATTAACAAAATCTATATACATATTATTAGGAGAGGAAATAAAATTGATTTTGATCCAAACCCGAAAAATACCCGATTGACCCGCTCCAAAACCGGAGTAAATACGCAGTAAAAAAAAAAAACTCCTCCCACATAATCTCTCCCTAATAATTGTGGCAACTTAAATTTAGGCAAAATCTTTGAATGATTCCCCAAAATACTCTCCCTCAATCAACATAATAATTTTGTTCACACGTTCAAACCCGGAAAGAAATCGGTCAACGTCGCATTAAACGCATTCTAAAAAAAAACTATACATTCCTTTCAAAAAAAATTTTAACTTGACATTAAACTCTATTTTCCGTTCCCCCGAAAAAGAAAAAAAAAACTCTTTTCCGTTTCTAATTCTCAAATTTCTACTAAACAGTTCAATTATACAATGAGCATCCGATCGATGCTATAAGAAAAAATAGTCCAGCTTAAGAAAGAATATTGATCGGCAAAGTGTGAGGGAAGATGCGCCATCTTTTTTAAAGCCGGAATTTGAACCCAACTTTATTACAATTGATTGCCGGTTAATGATGAATGATTTTTTTTTAAAACCTTAATCTTTCTTTTTTTCAAGGTTTTTTTTTTTTGAAAGGTAAAAAGAAAAGAAAAATTAATACGCGTAATCTCAACCAAATACATCCTTCCTATTTTAAGCCCTAACCTCTAATTTCATCAACTCTATCATCGGTTATGATTCCTCTCAACTTCCAATCGATTATAACTTCTTTCAATTTCAAAACGTGTTTCCTCAAGACCCTAATATCTTGCCAAATGCAATAGGAAATCCCACGTTTCTCTATTTTTCGTTCAATTTTTTTTAAATGTGTATAAATAACTCCGCTCCTCCTTATGAATTGAACATACGGATGTTGCTCAATTGAATGGAAACAGACGGGTGGGGTGAAGAAGCATATGAGGTTTGCAAATTCTGATATACCTATTCATTTCATATGCTTTACGTTTTGTTGTTTTGCACCGTTAATATTTTATTTGAATGTGTCGAAATGTATCGATATATATTTCGATTTGCTTTCTCGTTTTATTTATTTGAATATGATAATTTCGAATAATGAGACGAAAGGATGATTGCGGGTTCTTTGGTTTTTTTTTTTATTTTAATGCTAATTAGGATTCTACCATATTATTTTTCGTATTTATCATTTGTAACGCCCCCGCACCTAGCGCCGGTAACGCTACACGAGCCATAAATTTTCCGGTCAACCGCTTAGACCATCGTCCTCGTTTGGTCTAAAAGGGCTAACCCGAGTTGACAAGATATTTTATGTCTCACACTTATACGGAGGTGAGCTTTCTCGCTAATTTCCCGATGTGGGATTTTACATTCTCACCCCCTGGGGACCGGTGTCCTCGCCAGACGACCAAGAATGGTCCCGGATCGTCCCTACCAAGGCAACTACACCATCTTTCTTGTACGGTGCAAGACTTAGGGCCGTCCGATAGTCGGCTCGATACCATTCTCGTAACCCCCGCACTCGGCGCCCGGTAACGCTACGAGCCATAAATTGTCCGGTCAATCGCTTAGACCGTCGTCCTCGCTTGGTCTAAAAGTGGCTAACCCGAGTTGACAAGATATTTTATGTCTCACACTTATATGGAGGTGAGCTTTCTGCTAATTTCTCGATGTGGGATTTTACATTCTCACCCCCTAAGGTCTAGGGGCGTTATAGAATGGTATCAGAGACGACTATCGACGGCCCTAAGCGCCGCACCGTATAAGAAAGATGGTGTAGTTGCCTCCGGTAGGGACGATCCAGTCCAAGCCTTGGCCGTCCCGGCTTGCCAAGTCCCTTCTAAGTGGGTGAAAATGTAAAATCCCACATCGGGAAATTAGCGTAAAGCTCACCTCCATATAAGTGCGAGACATATAATATCTTGTCAACTCGGGTTAGCCCTTTTAGACCAAGCGAGGACGACGGTCTAAGCAAGCTTGACCGGACAATTTATGGCTCATGTAGCGTTACTACAGTGTGCCAGTGTCCTGGGGCGTTACATAATTGATTTTTGTTTTTGGGTTTCAAGGAAACTCATTGAAAATTCTTTTTCCGCCTTTTGAAGAATCTCGTGAATATCTTTGCATATCGTTGGTACTTTTTATGGTAATTTGGATTCTACCATGTTCTTTTTCGTATATATCATTTTTTCTATTGGTTTCGGATGATGTGTGAGAAACTCGGAAGTTTATCTATTTTCTTTCTTAGGGATAGATCTATCGATGCACCATCGCTTGGCAGTTTTACTTACAAGTGGTGATGTTGGGCGAATGACGGAGAAAGAGACTGCTTCCATTGTCGGTAGGTTACTTTTAAACAAAACCCCGACACCCGTAAATCAAAGTTTTTTTATTATAGAATTCTGATCTTTATGTCACAAAGATATGCATTGAACTAAAAGTGTTTGTGTATTTGCTACGTGCGCATTAGCCGAGGCTTCTCTACCACTTCTAAGCATTGTTTCCATACCAACAAGGGGCTTCGCGGGTATCTCCCAAAGGCATTATGCTATATCTCCCCGTGAAAATTTAGAGGTTTTTATTATTTATTTTATTTTTGGTAGGGTTGAGGGATTTATAGGTTAAGTCCGGGAGAAGGGTGAGGTGAGGCTAAGAGATAAGTGGACGGTGGTAAGAGGGTAGAGGGAGGTTGTCGTGATTTATGTATGATTCATTGTTTTATTTTACGTTGAGTTATCTCCGTGCATAGCACGGGTAAATTGCTAGTTATGTAATATTTGAAACCATCACACGACACAATTAGTGGATGCCCAAATGTTAGTGAAAATAATCTTTTATTTATTTTATTTTAGAAAATATAACTTTTATTGATGAAAAGAGGAAAGAAAGAAAAGACATGTGGTTGTCGCCTTTGTTCGCGGTCGATTCCACAAAAACCCAAAGCAATAAAAGACATTTAAACAATGTAAGAATTAATAGTAATCGTAGTCTTGATCATATTTGCGGTAACTCTGCTTCCTTGCCCTTGTCGTCACCCCTTTATAAGGTGCTGCTGTCGAGAATCCTTCGGTCTCAGAAGCCGTTGTCCATTCATCGTAGTTGTCAAAGAAAGAATTTAGATATTGCTTTGACTCCTTATCTGAGGTATCGAGTTGGTCTATTACATTATCCACGTCCGAGCCGCAGTAGTTTATCATGTTGGCGCGAGCGTCTCTTTGAAGAACATAAAATAGAAGTAGCAAAATAAGCAAAGCTATAGAAGAAGCGGTCGTAAGTGGAAACTTTCAAATCATTTTGACAAAGAGCAGTTTGAAGAACGGGAGTAGTCGGGTGACAAAGATGATGATGCCAATCACTTTTTGATTTTTATTTATTGTGAAGCTATAAAGCGGGGGTTTGGCCACTCTTACAATCCATATTTAACCGGTCACTACATCATAGGAGTATTGGTGTAAAAATCCTTCAAATAAATTTAGAGGGTAAGAATTCAAAGAAACATTATGGACTTGAAAAATCTAAGATATAGATAATACATTACGAGGCATGCTGAGAACACAACAAACATTGACATGGGTGAGATCGGTCACCGTACACGTGACACTCATCGTGCCTCTCGCTGAGCGATAAAAGTCATATCAAAGATACGGGATGACATGTGATCAACTCGACATCGGACCTCAACCAACATGCTTCATCTTTAGTACAACGTAGGCGACCCTTATATCATCAACCGACATGATGCAGTCGTCTTCCGTCCGATACGGTGTAGGTCATCTTCTGTCCCTCATAACCGAAAAGACGCGAGATGTCTATGGTCTCTTATTACGGATGTCGTGCGTGTTACCTCGCCATTTATGCTCAACATAATACAAGCTTTATCCTCGACCTCAAGCAACAATTACATTATCTTCAATAAGCGTTCCGGATTTCATACGTACATTACTCCACGATAGTAACTTTCATAGTGAAGGCTATGAAATTTTACGTACCATGATAGTCCGAGCCATAATCGCTCCATAACAAGCTTCATACATCAATACATTGTAAATACCCTTGATCACGAGTTCGTTGCATCATAATTCACCCCAACGAGGGAGATTTATATAAAGTATCATCATCCTCAAATACAAGGTACGCATATAATGTGCTTGCTATACATTCATGCTTACCGTCAAAATATAATTTCATCTATTCAAATATTGACTTGAGCGTCGAGTGTCCTCCCGGAGGCAATCTCTCGGGACCTCTCACGTTTTTGTTTGTTTTGCAGTGCCCAATCTCAAATCCACTCAAAAAGTAATTTGGATCATCACCCGCAGGTCCATTTATCCGAATATCAACTCAACTATAACCTAGACAATTTCAAACATCGTCAAACAAAAAATATTTTGAAGGAGTAGAGAGAAAAATAGTAACCTATGTGTGTGATGAAAATATTATTTCCATCACTAACCATGATGTTTTCATTGCCAAAATAAGGCATGTGTAATGCTAAATTACCGAGATTAAGTGGTAACATGATATGTAGCACTACTATCAAGCCATGAAGAAGATGACAGAGCATCCCAATGTGCTTAAAGAGGACGCAATGTTGGAGGATAGGACCGAATGAGAAAATTTTGTAAGAGTTTGAAGCTGGTAAGAAGAGCACCATTTATCTGAATAACCTTGCACTTTCCACAATGGAAAAACTCAAGTAGGGTTTTTAGGGCAAAGACTTGAGCTTATTCAATGAGAGAAAGTATTGTGTGCATGCTTCAAAGAATTAGGAATAGCAAGGCGTGGAAACAAACCAGCACTAGGAGAGGGACGTCATACAACCGAACGAGTTGCAAAGAAGACCGTAAAAGCCGCCGGTTGCATCTCATAATTAAATAGCTTTTCATGGAACTCTTAATAATCAATAGGGGTGTCATGTTCTTGAATAACCTTAGTCAACTCTTTATAGTCATCTACCGAATTGTCCGAAATAAGATTTACAAGATCATATGGATCCATCGGCTAATTCATCACCTATAGTTTTCACAAATACGAATATAATCAAAGATTGTTTGAGAATTTTTTTGATAGATTTGAGGTATTGTTTAGTTTGCTTGATTCGACCACAAAGAGGGCATTGCACGTGTACCATATAAAGTAGTCCATGCCCACAAGTTAAGTCTTTCGTGAGTGATTTACGGAATGATATTTTGAGAAAGAGAAGAAATAAGAACATTTATGATGAGTTGATCATGTCTAAACCAAAGATAGCATGACGGATACGATTGAGGACAAAGATTAATTACATAATGCATGATCCACCTTAAATAGGAATGCATTTATTATGCGAGAGATATGCCGGATTGGTATGCATGATTTTGGCTACTTCGCCGCCTAAATACGAGCGATGGATTGGCATGCATGATTTTGACAACTTCGTTAGCTAAATACGAGCGATTAGATTATAAATGATTGTTTGTTATAATAACTAAAATATATGTCTTAATCTTTTCCAACTACGATAAAATTCGATGGTTTCACTATTCTTCCTCTCATACTAAATAAATTGAATCTGATTTATATATCAAATATATAAAACATACCGATCATTATCTCAAATATTAAATACTATGATTTGTAAATTCGTAATGATTATTATCTTAAATTGATGATAAATGTATCGAGTACATGAATAAAATCAAAGTACTAAAAAACACAAGATCATTTTGTATAATTATTCATAATAGCATATTTATATTTCAAAAGGACATAACAAATTATGTATGAATTAATAATGTTACCTTCAAAAATTTAAAAGTTTTATTTCGCAAAAACACGTGCGGATGAACGTATATTTTACTAGTAAAAATAAACAGGTGAGTTTCATATATATATCGTAAAATATATATATATATGTGTGTGTGTGTGTGTGTGTGTGTGTGTGTGTGTGTGTGTGTGTGTGTGCCTAATTTTTTTTACCACCGAAATATTTTTTTAGCGGGTTGGCTGAACCATTTTTTATTGGCTGAAAAAAAAAAAAAAAGGAAACAATTTTTTTTTAATTTTTTGTATTATTGAACTAGTGTTGTTATTAGTATATGTACTTAAGTCTCCTCAATTTATAAATAAAGCTATAGTGGCCTAGTGGAAAAAGATCTATCCATTATGACTTTATTATCCGATTGGCCACGAGCTCAAAACACGTTACAAGCATTTTTTTTCGTATCTTATACCGCCGAAATACTTATGTAATTTTACGATCTAAATCTAATATATTTCCTCATTACCTTAGACTTTCTAAATCACATTATTTTTTCTACATTATACCATCTAAATCTAATCAATTTGCAGACATTATATACCGAAACGCTTATAAAGATTTTTCCCTTACATTATACGATCTAATATTTTTTTTAAAAACCCCTTTACATTAGACCTTTTTTAGGTACATTATACCACCGAAACGCTTTATAAGATTTTTTCCTTAACTTATGCGATATAAATCTAATAATTTATTCTCTTTAACTTAGACTTTTTAAATCAGCTTTTTTTTTCTATCTTATACTACCTCTCGTTTTTTTATCCGTCGCAGCAGGTTAATCACACGTACAAGAAAGAATTAATATGTCTAAAATATTGTATTGTAAATGTATTTTTTTTATTTGAGATGGAAATACTTTGTTAGTAAAGAAATTTTTAGATTGGAAATGTATTTTTTTATTGAGATATAAATACTTTATTGGTAAATGAGAAAATAAAATTAATAAATGACGATTAAACGTAAAATGACGATAAATAAAAATCCAAAGAAATTTTGATATGCGTTACGTATAAAAAAGCGGAGGAGTAGCAATGTAGCATCTAAATCTAATCATGATCGTAATTTGACGTACGATGAACGCGATTCTTTAGTATTGAGATTTTTTTTTCGGATATGTATATTAAAAAACCAAGAAAGACCCCAAGAAAAAATTCCCGTTCCGCCACCGTGCATAAGTTAGTGAAGTTCTTGACATGGATGATGTCTAGAAAGGATCCAAATTAATTATCAGAAAGTACTTAGTCATTTTATTGTGCTGCTGAAATTGCTTAAAATTCCAATTGACAAAAGATGGATACTACACTTACCTACTAAATTGTTGGACTGGAAAAAGGCCCTCTCTAGATTTTCCATGTTCCAAAATGTTTTTGGTATTTGCCCACTGAAGTTGTTGTAAGACAAGCCGAGATATGTAAGCCGTGAACATTGATGCAGATCTGACGGTAATGGACCGCTTAGCATGTTAGACCGCAGTGAAATGTAAGATAGTTTCTGAAGATTAGGACACATGGTAGTTGGCAGATTGCCGTAAAGATGATTAAGTTCCAATCCCAATTTTTCCAAGGAGGAAACATTAAAGAAGATTTGAAAAGGAATTGAACCAGACAACTCATTTTGATAACATATCAAATTCTTCAAGTAGGTCAAGTTAGTGATGGAAGAGGGAATAGAGCCAGTAAACGAGTTGTTGTTTAGATACAAGGACTCTAATTGATTGAGTGAACCGACCCATGACGGGAATTCTCCTGAAAGTGCATTTCGGCTTAAACTAAGCACTTTTAATCTTCTCAACTGAGCTAATTCACTTGGCAAATCTCCTTGGAAGTTGTTTCCACTAAGATCCAGTGACGATAAGAAGGAAAGATTGCCCAATTGCGGTGCTATGGTTCCGGTTAGACCCATGTTTGATATATTTAAGGATTTCACCCGATAATGACGTACGGCACAAGAGACTCCAATCCAGTCACAGACTGATGATGGTGATCCATTACCAGTAGACCAGTTCTTAGTCAAGATTTGGTTAGGATCATGACTGATTCGAGCTTTCAGGGAAAGAAGGGCGTCTTGATCGCTTATAATATTGCTATGTTTAGCGGTGTCCATTGCTGCTGCTGAAGCCAAAAAGCAACATATTATAAAAGATACAGTGTAGCAGTAACATAGAAAACTACTTCCTTCCACTTCCATGATGATTATAAAAGTAGTAATAAAGATGAGACTAGAGGGTGAAACAATGAAAATGTGAGGTCGGAGTAGAATGCAAGGATAAATATATAAGTGGGTGATCCCATATTTTAAATAGTCTAGGAGTGAGTGCTTGGATCAATCAAATGTGAAAAACAATAATACTGATATAGTCTCACATCCGTCCAATAAAAAAATGTTCATATTTCGCTTTATACACATATTAAAATCAATTAATTTGTAGTAATTTAAGATTAATTGACATATATACCCCTATTACATAATAAATACTTCTATTAAAACGTGAAACGAACATACAAATATTAAATGCTATCATAAGCGGTATGTTTGAAAAAAAACGCATTAAATGATATATCGGTTTTGTAAAATCGACACTTTTATGAGGCAGCTTATTTTTAAAAAAAAAAAAACGATATTTTTTACGGACGGGATAATATTCTTTTTCGGCATATCTAAATCGTAAAAGAGTGAGATGTTACAATTCCTCCCAAGTGAGAGAGTTAAGTGTTCTCTCAAGTGTCATTATTTTTCGATAATTTCATCGAAACGATGTAGTTTTGATAATAATAAAAAAATCTACAAGTAGATCATCTACACATTACATATATACGGTGAGATCAATGGTATTTAAGAGATCACTTGATTTTCTCATTCGAGAGATCCTTGCTCGTTACTTGGTAAATGGCATGGGGTAATGGCAAATATAGTCTCTTTTGGAAAAGAAATTACAATATAATCATATCGTTTCGTACTTTAAAAAAAAAAAATTGACCGCGATTTTCTCCCATTTTTTTCACAACGCGCACGATCTTAAGCGTCCTCAAATCCCCTATCGGCTTCACCTTCCCAATTGCGCTTAATGGCATCAAAACACCTAAAACGCGAAAATTGACGTGAGAAAATTCGGCCTAAAAGATTGCTTATCGCTTTCTGTAAGAAAAGACTAAATAAGCCCATTTCTTTAGTCAACAACACTAAATAAGCCGGCGCCCCGGCATGGGGTACTATATATTTAGATAGCAGTAACACTTGTGGATCGTTCACATGCACTGGCAACCACAGTTGATCTTGTGGACGGAAAGTCTTTGAATATGACCACTGGACATTTTATTCCACGCCAGCCATCAGTATTGTTTCCTATCCTCTTTTTCCTCTTTGTTTCCTATCCTTAAGAGCAAGTGTAATGGTTCCCTCAATTATCTGACTTGACTCTGACATAAATTGCCATGTGGCACATCATATTGGAGGAAAATTGTTGCCAAAAATTGTAGCAAAAACTATTTGACAAGATGGTGTAATGATAACACACTCTACCCTCACCTTTCTACTGCCCAATTCATCAAACACAGCCACTACCGGCGCCGGAATCCATGTACCTTCCCGTCCAGTTACCCCAGAAACACCAATCCATCAAAATTCTTTGACCTTAAACCAAAATCCATGGAAAAAATTTTCATTATTTTGCATTCCCGTTTTTCAAGAAACCAAATTTAGGATGTCAGACTTTAAGTGTGCCTACATTAGCTTCATTACGGTTGCTCTAATCACTCCCACACGACTCGTCCAGGAGATGTTTAAGCGATTCATTTCTTACTTGCATAACACACGACACGCGCGGGACACGGCCACAACACACGACACGCGCGACACGATACGGCGATACGACTAATTTTAACATTTAAGTACACAACGTGTTATATATATATATATATATATATATATATATATATATATATATATATATATATATAGCCTAATACTACCTAATACTGCGTACATGACGCACGGGGACAATACTAAATTGAAGGTATATATGCCGTGCAATGTACGAAAAATTTTGGAAGTTATATTTTTGAATGATAACATTGTTTATACTTCACTGACACACAACATTCTCCTTTAATCACCCTCATAACTTTGATAACAGTATTATTCGAAACTAATGATAACAGTGGTTGATATGATTGAGCTTCTTCCCTTCCTAATTCAATTTCGCATCTTACACCTTTTACAATTCTTTTTAAATGATTAGTCTTTGCCCAACAATCAAATGAGCTTCGACATTTATCTGATGTCGTGGCCATCTATTATTGTTCTATGGATCAACAATGGCAAATCAGATGCACTTCTGAGTCATCTTAGCTAGAGGTTTTCAATACAAAAACGATTATTCAAATAGTACCTCAATAAATAGAATAAATCACCATTAGCGTATTCAATTGCGTTTTATTATTGAGTCCAAGAAGGTGCTTACTTTTTCAAAAGGATACTGTAGCTTGTCTCCTCCTCCGCCTCTTTTCAACCAGGTCGTGATGATCATACCATGCCCCGCTTCCTTTTTATATTTATTTTATTATTTTTATTTTTGACCAAAGTAGATATCTTTCCGGACACAAAATATACAGTATAGCACATGTAACAAATTGCCGCTCTATCGCAGTATGGTCACATGGAAAATGATCACATGATCAAATAGAAATCGCATTCTTATGGTCTCCTGTTATACCAAGCCAATCCTATGATTTTGCTTCTTCATCATTTATCATAATTATTGGAACATCTATTCGATCTTTGCAACCGAATATAACTACCTTTGAGATGAATGTATGAGAGCAAAAGCACACTACAATTCAAAGATGAAGATAGAGCAAAAAAAAAAACTTATATAGAACATCATTAAGTGAAACTTGCGGCTTATTGTTACTGCAGGAAAAAAAGGTAATGATAATGCCACAACCAAATCGACACAACGGATAATACAAACTAATCTTTCAATTCTCGATTTTGATGAGCCTCAAAATCAAGCTATGTTGACTCATCAAAATCAAGGATGAAAGATTACGGCGTGTCGCCCGTTGTATCAATTTAGTTGTAACACCATCATTACTATAAAAAAATACACAGAAAAAGAAACCAATTAAAGGAACCTAATAGTGATATTGATCAAGAGATTCCATCTCCAAGTTAAATGAATTTTGGCACAAAAAATAGACATCTGGAAGATGACGGTTAACACAAATCAACCAACATAATGTAGCAAACTTCTAAAGATAACATCGTCCAACCTTATTGAGTTTAAAACTTCCATATCTATCAATCTGGAAAATAATGCAAAATAAAATTTATGCAATCTAAGATAAACCAAGTGATAGTCATGTATAAGCCCTACATACAAAACAATAGTAATCCAATTTAAATAGAAATCAATTTTATATTTTACCTAAAAGAAATACCAGAATATGACCAAAAAAAAAATCAATAAATAAACAAAATATTGCTCACAAACCCTCGATTCCAATCCCTGATATAAACTCCCTGCATACATCTGATTGGAAAAAAACCAAATCAAAATATATTTCATGCATATGGATAATGGATCTCATATATTCAAATGAATAAAAAACTGACAAAAAATATTTCACCAAACGATCGATCCACTTCATATATCTTCCAGAAAAAGTGCCTGCAAATTAACCTCGGTCTACATACATACCGTCATACCGCTTTATTAATATACGGTCACAAAGACACTTTACCTCTTCGTGGTTTAGCAATTCAAGGTTTTACCCCTTATGGTTTATCAATATAGGTACTGTTTAATTGCCATGAACTTTCCGATTCCGGCTGTAAAAAATGAATATTCCACTGGCTAGAGTATTCTAATATTCCATGAACTTTCCGATTTGCCCTTTTTTTTTATTATGTCTTTTCCACCATACTTTTTTGGCGAAACGTAAGACTATAAAAAATCAAAAGTGAAATCTGATAGACATAGTGCCCGAAAAGCAATATTGTATTGTTTTTAATTAAATAAAATGACATTTGTTATTAATTCTATTATTTGTGTATTTTTATATATTTAAATGTACATCACATAAAATCCCAAAGGATTCATAATGTGACCATATTACTCAAAGGCATAAGAGTTGTGTACAAGTGGATTGAGCTAATGGTAATACTCTTTAAATGTTAAGTCCGTGGTGAAATTAATTGGAGTTCGGGATCTTTCAATTAAAACACCATTAGTGCCCCGTAACACTTTATGTGTGACCGCCCGATCCAGGTTGTCGATCTTGGACATCTTAGTGGCAAGACTTATATATGATTTGATCAAGTAGACTTGGACCGATTTAATATGACGATCTCATGATCATTCCGTAATGAGAGAATTTAATTAAATCACAAGATGACAATTGATTAATCTTAATCTTGATGTGATTATAGACTAATGACTATTTCAGTGGTTGTGTTTGATGTGGCGTTAAAGTTAGCTCAATGTAAGCTTTCCCAAACACGTCCATGTTGCCATCATTCAGAATAGGTAGCCGGAAATGTAAATAACAAAGATGGAGTCCATTCCTTCCCGTGGGAAGCAGAAAGACGGTTCCATTGTTTGTTAATTCTGTAACTGATCGATCGGCCGAATTTATGATCTTGGATTATAAATATCGATCACTAGTGAGTTAATGGTAATCGAGGATAAGATGTTATTAGGGGTCAAGTTAGTGATGGAAGAGGGAATAGAGCCGGTAAACAAGTTGTTATATACAAGGACTCTGGTTCTTTCAGGTAACCGACCCAAGACGGGAATTCTCCTGAAAGTGCATTTTGGCTTAAACTAAGCACTTTCAATCTTCTCAACTGAGCTAATTCACTTGGAAAATCTCCTTGGAAGTTGTTTCCACTAAGATCCAGGGACGATAAGAAGAAAAGATTACCCAATTGCGGTACTATGGTTCCGGTTAGACCCATGTTAGGTATATTTAAAGATTTCACCTGATAATGAAGTACGGCACAAGAGACTCCAATCCAGTCACAGATTGATGATGATAATCCATTACCAGTAGACCGGTTCTTAGTCAAGATTTGGTTAGGATCATGACTGATTCGAGCTTTCAAGGATAGAAGAGCATCTTGATCACTTATAATGCTATGTTTAGCGGTTAATGTAACGTCCCGCTTCTGGATACCGAGTCCTTATCTGGAAACGAAACGCTCGGCACGTATACTATTAAATAAATCCAATATTACACGTAAGCCTCTACTACGTCGTATCGAGTTAAGCAAAACGGAAGCTAAAAAGACTCGGCAAACACCATAAATGCTACTATGAAAAGAACTCGACATACTAAAGATAGAAAATATAACATTTATTACATTGTAAAGCCAAACGAGATCCAAACGTACGAAACCTTCAAAGAATACTAAAAGAGAATACAATGTTTCCCCAAAGAACAACATGAATGAATAAAAAGAAAACAGAATAAATAAATGCTTCAACACCGGCGTCCTCAAATGTCGTCATCAAAGTCTTCCTCGAAATCCTGTCCAACCTGGTCATCTTCTCTCCCCCAAACACATAGAAACAATGCATTTGAGGTAACTACAAAGTAATCAATAAGAGGTAGAAGCTACAAATTAACTAAGGATCTTTAACAAGTTTTATTATAATAGTTATTTTTATGAGACCGACTCGATCTAAGGTTCACTTCATGTCAATCAACATATCATGACTAACTGTTTCTAACTTAGCTTATATTTGTTACATCAGCATTCAATGCCACTACGCATGGTGCTGCTCACCACGAGACATCTGGATGCAACCTATTAGTGGATCACACCAATAGCCACGGGCTAGTCCCGATATATAGTATACGCGTTCGGTGAAGTCCCTCTACTCCTGGTGCCCTCTAATGGCCAGCAAAGTTATCCATCCACGAGTACCCTGTACTCCTGGTGCCTCTAGAAAGGCCAACAAGTTTACTCGTTTTATCCGAAAGCCTACACATTGCGATCTAAACTTGTGTCTTACCAAGAATGACATGATGTTTAATCTTTTAGCTACACAAGTATGTTTATTATTATGTTGTTAGCTAGCCATCTAAGTGTTTTCAAATAAGCTCCATCACAAACTCAACTCTCTTTCCGAGACCTCTAGACACGGACAAGGCCTAGCAATTACACAGACATTAATGAATACTAACTCATCAAAGCACAAGTCAATCATACTCTTCCGACGGTCCCGAACTTCAACTCTTAGGAAGAGTACATTCGGTGCCAGAACTAAACGCATCAGAAGCTTAATCATGGTTTGTTCATATTATTTCATCTTATTTAAACTCATTAACAATACTACAATTCAAGCTAAACATCATAATAACATTAGCCACAAAATCCATTGTCTACCAATTCGCATATTCATATTTTCCGGAAAAAAAAAATAACACCACACAATAACACCAAACAACTATATAATATGTATTTATAAAATCAACCTTTTCTTTTGAAAGAGGTTACATTGTCAAACCGGAAGGGAAGCAAACATCTCTAATGAAATACCACACTACGTAAATAATTAGATGTGTAATTATTGGTATTATTATTTTTCTTTTAAACTACCTCTGCATATTTGTTTTTTTTTTTTTTTCGCCGAAAGATACTGATTCTATTTATTTATCCTAGACTTATCCTTTGAACAAAAAAAGCTATTTCTAAACAAATCTTGAACACATATATACATGCAAATGTACTAACCGAAAGAAAAATAATAATGAAAACAATAAAAAAGAAAAGAAAATATAAACAAAACTTGAATACCTAGAACTATTGAAACATCATACTGTATACCAAAATTCCTGGCGTTAACTTTTATGAGCCTGGGTGGCTACGATTTTCATATCTTCCAAATTGGGAAGAAAAAAAAAAAGAATTATTTGCTCTAGCACGAAATTTTTATCAAACAATACAAAATTAACACCAACACATCCCAAACACCATAAAAATATTCTATTCAAATTTAACACTCCTTTATTTCACATTAACATCATAAAACACAAACTATTCAATATGAAAACCCTCTTACAAAACGAATCGAAAACACGATCTAACCTCTCTAAACCATAATTAATTTGTAGGAAGAGCCTCTTACCTTTTAGCAAGCTAATCCAATTCCAAAAACTCAGAAACTTCAGCAAACTCGAACCTTTCTCTTAACAAAGCTCTGATCTTTGAGTGTTGAAACGACGCTCCTTTTACGACGATTCCAACGCTCTACTCGGATCCAAAAACGGTTGAGATTCGTCTTAGAATCTGAACGAAAAGCTCTCAGCCTTTTTCTAAGACTCACACGCAGAAAAGAGAGATTAGGATGAGGAAATTCTGATTCAAAGGGTTAGGGAAACTAATGGGGTTTATTTTTCCTTAAATAGGAAAAATCCCAATAATTAACATAATCTCTTACTTTCCTTAATTACCATTTTTACATAAAATCAGATTTTTCCCCTTAAATAAATATAGATATCCGAAATATATATATATATACACATAAAATACTTTAATCCGTAAATCATAATATTCCATTTTTCGCAAAAAGACACGTCTGCCTTTTTTTGAAAAGTCGGGATATTACATTTCGAAACTCGAGCGTGCTCAAACCGTTGACTTTCCTTTGCACTCTCTCTTCAACACAAACCAAACTCGAAGCTTCACTTGTTTCCCACTCGACAACAACAACCGATTCCGATCTTGCTAACCACCGAACTAACACGCTATCGGTTCCCAAACCACTCAAACCTCGTGCACTCAACCCAAAATCGACCAACCACAACTTGAGTTACCGAAACCGCACTAGCCACTATTCTACTTGGTGCAACCATCACTCGAAGATACTTTCTTGCGTCTATAATCCAAGTAGACAAATCTTGGATAGCCGACCTATACCGTAAATCACCTTACCGTCCGTAGAATTCAAAACTTTAACTTTACTCTTGCCACGGTAGATTCCAACACAACCAACAACTTGTAGTAACACCCTAGCAACCTTGATTACTCTATCCAAAGTCGTCGAATCACCAAAGGATCCCAATGGTCAAGACTTACCTATTACTTCCATAGAACAAGTAGTGGTTAATGCACACTTAGTTTTGTCACAGCCAGTTTTGTGTGTTCCAGGTTTAAATATAATTTGTTATCTATTAACAAAGTTAACTAGGTGCACTCGGTATTTCGCCGTTTTTTGTTGACACCGAATGTGTGTTACAAAGACAAGTTATCCGGGAAGATGATCGGATTAGCTAAACAACCACAAGGCCTTTTATATTTTGAAATCCGATCGATATCTCATCCTCGTTGTTGCCGCTTGTGTTCCATTGTCCGATAAGATTCCAAAAGGCTTGCTATGGCACTATAGACTATGACATCTATCTCATAATAGACTAGACCTATTACATGGTATTTGTCCAGATATTACTACATGTAAAGATTCTACTTGTTTCAGACCGTCCACTTGCAAAATGTGTTTTCTATTTCCATTAAGTACATCAGCTTGCTCCTTTTTGATCTTGTACACATGGATATCTAAGGGCCCTTATAGGCATCTTACCATCCATACCGGGTCACCAACATACTTGACAAGAGAGATGATTAATACTTAGACTATACTTTGGATATTTTTATTTGCAAGCCAAAAAGTGAAGTATCTCGCATTATCGCTAACTTTTACTTAATGAATTTGAATCGCCTTTGGCCAATTATATAAAAGTAATCAGAATCGATAATGATTTACGAATTCAATCATAGCGACTTTTTATACGTGAGAAAAGAGATCAGTACATCCAAACCAAAATTTCGTTTTGACACACCTCAAATAAATGGCATTTGCAGAAAGAGAGCGTCAGCGTATACTTAATGTTGCTAAAGGGCTCTAAAATTTCAAGCACTGATTGCCTATAACACAAGTGGGGATATTGTGTAATTTATCTCCGTGGCCATCACCGTTAATATGTTACCTACTCCCGTGTTTGGATGATCAATCTCCCTTATTTCTTGTTACAGAAAGGGAAGGTACACGCCTAACTATTCTGAAGCATTTTAAAGTTTTTGGTTACTTTGGTTTTTTTCCACTTACTTTTACCTACTAATGGAAGGACTAGGAAATTTGATGTTAGGGCTTCTAGACATGCATTAATCTAGAGGCGTGCTTTCGAAGATCAAAGAAGGCTACACCTTTGCCGTATGTCCATATCAGTGGACATATTTGTTTTCAAGAAATATTGTTTTCGCTGAAGATATATTTCCGTCTCATTGCTATGAAAATGTAAGACTAACTCGAATCCCCTTTTCCATTCCATATATGACGATTGTTCTTTTTCCTATCACTAACATCTCGTAATCTCCACCGGTGCTTCCGATTCACAAATTAATGCAAAGATTTGACAAGAATCACAGACATCAAATATCAACGTATATCGTGCATTCTCGCCGGCACCGTACCTGTAGGCTGCGTATGTTCCCATTGTCAATGATACTAAAAATCTACAACAGAAAATTTTCTTAAAGAAAATGTTTGCAATCAAGTTGTCCTTACGTGACACCACATTCCTTCGTATCTCCGCTCGTTGATTATACCAACATTTCTCATAAACACAGTCCTTTGCCACGAATGTGTATGCAATTAAATAACCTACTACATACAACCAGCCGTCACAACTCCTTAATGGTGTTGCTTTTACGGGCAGAGATTGATGCTTCGATTCAAATTTCACATTTGGCAAGAAGTGGGATTTACTGAAGAAAAGAAACCTATAGGGTTGTAAATGGGTGTAAAAGATCAAGCACAAAGCGATGGATCTATAGAAAGATATAAGGCACGTCGGGTAGTTAAAGGATACACTCAAACTCATGGCATAGATTACGAAGAAACTTTTTCCCTAGTTGCCAAGAGATGAATACTATCGAATTCCGTTGTCTATAGTCGTTAAAGAATGTGTGGCTTCATTTACATCAACTAGATGTAACAATGCGTCTTTACATGGTGACCTAGACGGCGAATACATGACTTTACCCCGAGGGTTTCGAAGTCGAAAAAGGCAAAGTCCTGCAAGTTAGTCAAGTCACTCTACGGATTAAAGCAAGCTAAAGCGTGCGTTGGAATCACAAACTTACCACAAAGATTACAATAGATAGGTTACATTCACCCAAAAATGATTACAAATCGTTTACCAAGAAAACATATATTATTTTATAGCTATCCCGGTTTATGTATTTGACATAATCCTAGCTAGCACAACCACGAGCTTGATTGACGAACTAAAAAACTACCCGCACAAGCTCTTTCGCACTAAGGATCTTGGTGAGGCTGGAAGTACTTCCTTGGGATTGGAAGTAGCCGCATCAAAAATGGCATTTATATTTGTCAAAGGAAATATGCCCTTAATCTACTGTAGGAATATGGATTTTCCGGTTGCAAGTTCGCTGTTACACCTATGCCAAGCAAAGTTCATCTCACAAATCGAGACTCCTAATTACTTCCGTACAACACAATGTACATGAAAGCTTAATTGGAAAAATC